>OY015312.1:84480963-84968692 GCA_955612985.1 Cheilosia scutellata | reverse complement strand
TTTTTTCAGGATTTTGGCTTTTCGGGATTGTGGGTTTTCGGGATTTTGGTTTTTCGGGATTTTGGTTTTTCGGGATTTTGGATTTTCGGGATTTTGGGTTTTCGGGATTTTGGATTTGCGGGATTTTGGATTTTCGGGATTTTGGTTTTCGGGATCGTGTCCCCAATCCTCTACAGCCATTTCGTTGATAACATCCTCGCCGGCATTGGGATACGACAAATGCGCCAGCCGTGCGATATCCGCTTGCAACTGCTGGAGCGTTTCTCCCCGCTTCTGGATTCTACTGCGTAGTTGTACCCTATACACCTGCTGCATATGGTCATCACCAAACCGACTTTCGATAGCCTTAACCAATGCGTCGTAGTTGCGTTGTTTTTCTTCGGAAATAGTTTGAAGCAACTCTGCAGCTGTACCTCGCAATGCTAGCGTTAGTGCAATCCACTTTTCCTCGTCGTCCCAGCTGTTGATCACTGCAGCTGCCTCGAACTGCCTCTTAAAAATTCGCCATGATGTTTGACCATCAAAAACAGGCGGTTGCATCTCCCTCCTTCTTGGGCAATCAGCAGAATATTCTCGGGCTTTCTGTTTCTGGACTTTATCCAGTTCTTTAGCCAAGTTCTCGAAGTTTGTTTCATGTTTTTGTAATGTTTGATTGATCCCGTCAAACTTTGTTTCTACCTTCTCAAGTTGTGTCTCATGCTGGTTTAGTTTGTTATCAATCGCGCTGAATTTTACTTCTAGAGCATTCTTAAACTCTTCCACGGCATCTTTGTGTGCAGCGACAATGGAATTCTTCTGTTCTTCTAGAAAATTTGTCTGGTCTGCCAACTTAGATTCGATAGAGTTCTTCATTTCTTCCAGATCATATTTCTGTTCTTCGAACTTGGCAAGAAGCAATGCCATCATAGCAGCCATGTCAACGCCTGTACTTACTTGTTCTTCTGCCACTTCGAATGGATGGATTTTAGATCTCCTCCCTCGCTTTCGACAGCTTCCTGCAGACGAAGTATGAGGTCACTTTTTCCCCCAGCTGTGGAGAGGTTCCGTTTTTCCATCTCAGTTTTTAGCTGAGGTATGCTGAGTTGTAGTAATGCCAACGTACGAACCATTTTTACTAATTCACAATTTTTATTTTTTTTTTTTCACTTTTTTTTCCTTCTTTTTCTATTTTCTTAATCTTTACTACACTTCGCACAGAATAAGTTTTATCTCACTTCTGACACCAATGTTACATTTGGCTGGGATTCGAAAAGATAAAACACCATTCTGTTTACTAAACTTTAATAAATCACTTTTATTACAAGACAATATCACTTAAAATCAACTTTTCCACTTATTACAATCTTTTCCACTTATTACAATCTTTTCCACTTATTTTAAATCACTACCGATACTATTCGAACTTTGCTTTACACGGTTTAAAGATAAACTGTCCTCTCGTCGGATTTCGCAACCCTTTTTATACTCCCCACTAAAGCTTCTCGAATATTCTATACTCCAACCGGAACAATCGAGAATGTACTAGTTTCGTTTTAGACCATTCACCATTCGTTGAGTTTCGACGATTCGAAGTTCCGTTGAATAAGTTCGTCTACTTTCCATTAGATGGCGTTGTGGTCAATAAGTAGTACTTTTCAATCCACACTACAATAACAAGAAGTGCATGTATAGCGATGAAATTTTTCCGACCAAAACTGCCATGATCTATAAAGCCATATTACATCTTCTGACGAATTATATTCGAATTCAGACTTTATAGCCATTTCATCTAGCAACAACACACATTTTTTGTCTATTGTTGAGAGGGAAGAGCTTTTTATTTTTAACAAATCAAGAACGCCTTGAGATATTCCTGGAGAAAACTTTATATTTGAATGCCACTTTCGAATTGTTGAAATTGAGGGTAACAAAAATCCAATCTCAATTAAATAACTAGTGTATACCTACATTACTGAAGATTTATAAAAATATTATATAAATGGTTTCCTTCACTTTTCCACTGACAATTTTTTCTATGTACCTACTAATTGAGATCAAATAAGGATTCTCACAGGATCGGTTTTGGTGCTGAGCATTTTATTATTTTGTTTTCTATTTTCATCATCACTTTCGACTATTTTCTTTGGAGACCTGAAAAGAAATCGTGGAATGATTTGCTAAATCTACGCTTTTTTTCGATGAAGACGGAAGCTCTGTTTCTAAATCACAAGAATATCTGGTGTACTAGCTTTCTTTTATAGAAAACTCTTAAACTAGGACCTATCTATTTCCTTCCAAAGATAAGAAATTATCTTCATCTAAGGGTAAAGGCCAGTCTATAGGCGTAATTGTCGCAGGTGGATGTTTTCGTTTAAATTTGTTTTTTATTCTCTCCCAACATTCTCCTTCTAATATAATGTCTGCTCTGCCAAAAAAGATACTTTCATAAGTTCTTCACACACTGTATCCCTATAGTTTTCAGATCAAGAACATATATTAGGCGACAAAATTGGTACGCAAAATTTTTGTCCCACCCACAACCAAATTTGAAAGATAAAAATGTTTTTAGCAAAACCTTATATTTTTTCCCATATTTTGCCAGATTACTTAATTGTGTATTTCCTGAATGCTTAACTCAAAGCACTTGCCTGTAATCGTTAGGTAAACTGAAAAAAGATATGCCCCCACTTCTATTAGCATTATAACAATTCGTGTATGCACAATTGCACACACAGCCTGCATCTCTGAAATTGAAAATAAAAGTAGGTGTCTTCTCAAGCTAAGACCGAAATATTGATAATGAATGACTAAGGCTACGTCCATAGTGAAACCAGCTTCTCGCTTTCTCACCCTAGAAAGCTGGTTACCGGCGTCAACAAGAATTAAAAATGTATTCCGGTAAAAGCTGGTAAGCGAGAAGCTGGTTCACTATGGACGTAGCCTAATGAAATGACGAACAAATAAGAAGAAGAGCCACTAAAGATCGACAAGTAAACACATATCTATACAAATACAATTCCCTTTTTTACTTTGAGAAAATCCCTCACACGCCAGACTCCACACACGGTTAATGGTGCGTATTGCATTGTGTAGAGATATTGGATATTCCTATGAATACACAATCATTTATGCACATGCCCTACCCCTCCCTTTGCTTGCTTTCGCACTGCAATTTCTTTCGTGATGTTGTCAATGGGTTCCACCATGTTCCACACACATTTTCGATCTCGATTTGTAGCTTTGGTTGTGCGCTACTACACAAAAGTGTGAAACGTCAGGGGAACGATTGGCAAATGAAATTTAATTAACAAAACTCGTTTATTTAAAAATTAACATTAAACATTAACAAAAGGAAATTCACAAAAAATAGATATCAATTAGAGAACACGTCTGGTGTCTGGTCAGAATGAGATAGGATAAGATTGCATCTGCCGAATATGTCGCGCCGAAACCAGATGCATTAAAAATCTCTTTAGCATCTCAAGCGCCCCATGTCGTCAGTATTATGTTGATGATAAATTGGTCGCCACAGGTACTCTCCCCCCAGTGAGCTTCGAATTCGACGGGAACGTGACAGTCTTGGAAGTATTGGAAATCTTGGAATATGTTGCACTTGGTCGTTGTTTGAACTGTGGCGTGTCAGAATCATCTTTGACGAAATAAGCTGGTTTTAGTCTGCTTACAGATACAACTTTCACATCTCCTTCAATTTTAATTTTGAAAATGTTGTCGTTGATGCGTTCCAAAACTTCATGTGGTCCAGAGTACGGCGGTTCAAGTGGTTTTCTGACAGCATCAATTCTGAGAAAAACATGGGAACAAGAGTAAATGTTTTTAAGAACAAACATACGTGATTTGATGTGATGTGCTGTTGCAGTAGGTCTTAGTGTTCTGATGTGCTCGCGAAATTTTTCCAAAAAAATTTGCGGATCAGCAGGCATGTCCTCAGAAATGAAAAATTCACCGGGCACTCGCAAACCAGTACCAAACACGAGGTCAGCGGGCGAAGCGTTCAAATCCTCCTTAAAGCATGTGCGGAGTCCAAGTAGTACTGTAGGCAGTGCTTGTGGCCAAGGAATTTGGGAGTTGCACATGAGGGCTGCTTTGAGTGAGCGGTGCCATCGCTCAATAATCCCATTAGCTTGCGGGTGGTATGGTGTCGTTCGGATGCGATTTGCGCCAATCATCCGTGTCAATGCTTTAAAAAGTGAACTCTCAAATTGAGCTCCTTGGTCTGTGGTTATGGTGAGCGGAGTACCAAACTGAGCTATCCAATTAGCATAGAAGGCATCGCAAACGGTGTCGGCTGTCATGTCCATTAGGGGAACTGCTACTGGCCACCTGGAAAATCTGTCAATTATTGTTAAACAGTACCTGAGATTCTTCACTGTGGGTAGTTCGATGAGGTCCATATGTATGTGGTTAAATCGATTGTTAGGCACATCAATTTTGTTTGGAGTAAGTTGGGTATGTCGTTGGATTTTGCAACGCTGACAGGCTATGCAATTACGAGACCATTCCAGGGCGTCCTTTTTGATTCCCGGCCAAACATACTTCTGCCTAAGTTGACGGCATGTACCTCGGCCACTTGGATGCGATAGTCCATGGATTGTGTCGAATGCTTGTCGTCGGAGAGTGGCAGGGATGTATGGACGAACCAGTCCGGAAGAAATGTCGCAGTGTATTATATGACGTCCATCGATGGATAACCGCTGAAGCTTAAGAGAGTTGTTGTTGTTTTTAAGCAGTTGTTGCAGCTCGTTATCTTGCTGTTGTTGCTCCTGGATGTTTTCAGCAGTTAACAGTGTTGGCATATTGATTGAGCAAATGCGGGATAATGCGTCGGCAACGATGTTGTCTGCTCCCTTGGTGTAAATTATTTCTGTAGAAAACTGCGAGATGAAATCTAGTTGTCTCAGCTGTCTTGGTGAGGCCTTTTCAGCTTTTTGAGCAAATGCGTATGAAATCGGTTTGTGGTCAGTTTTAATGATAAACTGCCGACCATCGAGAATGTGACGGAAAAACTTGACTGCGGCGAAGATCGCTAAAAGCTCTCTGTCATAAGTGCTGTAGTTGGTTTCCGTAGGACTGAGTTTTCTTGAGAAGAATCCAACAGGTCTCCAGATAGCGCCTTCAAGCTGCTGTAGGGTAGCACCAATTGCCGAAGCAGAAGCATCCGTCGAGAGTGAGAGTGGTAATGTTGGTGAAAGAAAAGCTGTTTGGGCTGCTGAAGCGACACTTTGTTTGCAATCTAATAAGGCTTTCTCGCTTTCAGCCGTCCAATTCACTTTACGTTTATCATTCTTTTTGGCATCCTTCAGGTACATGTTGAGTGGGGCCTGCAATTGAGCAGCGTTCGGAATGCACTTGCGGTAATAATTAATAACCCCCAAGAAGCGACGTAAATCAGTGATGGTCTCAGGCTTGGGATAGGAGAGAATTGCCTCAATCCGTTCAGATGGTGGTTGATATCCGTCTTTGTTGATGGTGTAGCCCAGATAGTTTAGTTGTTCTTTGCCGAATTCACATTTGCTAACATTGATGGCGAGCTTATGTTTGCGAAGGATGATGAAAACTTGTTGTAAATGGGTTATGTGTTCCTCAAAAGAGTCAGACGCAATGATAAGGTCATCAATGAATATTCCAACGAAGTCTAGGTCTCTGAAAATGGTGTCCATATGTCGCTGGAATGTTTGTGTTGCGTTTCGTAGACCTGGTGGCATGCCCAAGAACTCGAAGAGCCCGAACGGTGTTGTGATGGCAGTCTTCGATACGTCCTCTGCAGCCATTGGAATCTGGTGGTATGCACGCACCAAGTCAATAGTTGAGAATATTCTTTTACCATGTAGTCGCTGGAACAAGTCTTCGATGAAGGGAACTGGATATCGATCAGGAACGGTCTGGGCGTTTAAACGTCTGAAATCGCCAGTTGTTCGCCAGCCACCAAGCTTTTTGGGTACCATATGAATTGGACTGGCATATTGGCTGCTGGATGGTCGGATGACATTGTGATGCAGCAGAAAGTCGATGTCATCTTTGGCTACTTTAAGTTTTTCTCCAGCTAATCGGCGCACGCGCTCTACAACGGGTGGTCCGGTGGTCACAATGTGATGAGATACAGCTATGGTGGTGTCAGCTGTTGGTGTTGACGGGGGCATGGTGATGTCAACAAAATCCTGTAGTAGCTTCGCAATTTGTGGGTGTAAGTTGGCAAGTGATTGCTGATCAACAGTGGATATATTATATTCCACGGTTGCAACAACGCTTCCGTTGGTAGACAGAGATGTGAGCGGGTCAACCAGGCGATGTTTTTTTTAGGTCGATAAGTAACCCAAAATGCACAATGAAGTCAGCTCCTATTATTGGTGATTTGACATCAGCAATTATGAACGACCATTTAAATGCACGTCGTAGGCCCAAGTTGACAGTTAGCACTACCTGTCCATATGTGTTGATGGTTGACGAGTTTGCAGCATACAGCTTGAAAGGTGTTGGTTGATGCGCCTGATTGATTGATGTACGTGGTAGCACGGAGACAACAGAGCCGGAGTCGATCAGAAACTTCAGATGAGTAGCCTTGTCGTACAGATGCAGGCGGAATTCCTTATTTGAATTGATGCAGTTGAGATCAGTGCTGTCGCCAACCGCCTCTACGGGCGACAGCCGGATTAGTTTTCCGACTTTTTGGAGTCTGGCTTGTAGTTGCAAAGCTGCAAACAGTGCTGAGCTTTGTCCCCGAAGCGTTGATGGTAATGGCACACTGAGTTGGAGTCTCGCGTTCGAGATCGTGACCGAGATTGAGTTTGCTTGTTGTCACGTTGTTTGCTTGACATCTCTCGAACTCGAATTGAAAGCTCGGCGATGGATCTCTCGACGCTTAGCAGTCGTTGCTCCAGGAGTTTAGAGTCACTGCATCCGTGAGGTTTACAACCATCACTGGAAGTGTTTGAAGTGGACATAACGTAGGAGCAGCTGGTATTGTTTTCCATGAGGCTGTCTGCGACATCTGCAAGTTGGTCGAGCGTGGCTTCCTGTACAACCTTGAGGATTTTGGAGACTGTTTCAGGGAGAAGACCCAACCATTTTGTTCGAAGAAGATCTTCCGTGGCCCTGGTACCGCCGAGAGTTCTCATCATCCTAAGGAGTTGAGAAGGTTTCTTGTCTCCTAGCTCCAATTCAGTAAGTAGCTTGTGCAGCTGGCGTTCAACTGATTCAGAAAATCGTTTAATGAGATTTTCTTTCAATTTAATGAATTTGTCCTTGTCTGGTGGTGTACGAATGATGTCAGAAACTTCCTGAAGAACGTCTGAGTCAAGGGCTGCTACCACTGCGTAGTACTTACTGCCATCTGACCTGATGTTTCGTGTCCTGAATTGCGCGTCAATTTGGATGAACCAGAGTTCTGGATCTGTTTTCCAGAAGGGAGGAAGTTTGAAGTGGGCGAGTAAGACAATGTCGTCGTCGTTGTTAGCGTTTGCCAAAGGCATTTGGACGATTGCTGGTGGCTCATCAAGATCCCTTCGTTGGGGTGAACTTGAACGAGACATGTTTTAAAAATACTCACTTACGTTGCCCCAGACGTATCACGTCGGGGTCACCAATTGTAGCTTTGGTTGTGCGCTACTACACAAAAGTGTGAAACGTCAGTGGAACGATTGGCAAATGAAATGATTGAACAAAACTCGTTTATTTAAAAATTAACATTAAACATTAACAAAAGGAAATTCACAAAAAATAGATATCAATTAGAGAACACGTCTGGTGTCTGGTCAGAATGAGATAGGATAAGATTGCATCTGCCGAATATGTCGCGCCGAAACCAGATGCATTAAAAATCTCTTTAGCATCTCAAGCGCCCCATGTCGTCAGTATTATGTTGATGATAAATTGGTCGCCACAGATTTAGTGTACGTGGTGACATCTACTGAGGTTGTTCTAAGCTCTCGTGGTTCCTCTATGTATATAAACTCAATGATACTACTAAGCCTAGTTTGAGTAGAATTAAAGCTTTCATTGCAAAAAAGGGCGCTTCACTGTCTGCAACTGAGCTAGAGTGCAGATTAGGTATACATACTTGATTCATATTTCAAGCAAATATTAAATGTTCAGACATCTATTGAGAAATTTAATGTTGCTAGTGGCGTTGCTGCGAATTATAACTTTCGAGATGAAGTGGAAGACATTTATGTGACAACAAATCGGCAATATTAAGATTTTTCTCGGAGGCGAAGCATAACGCGACAGTTGGCGGTGGTGATAATGTTAAATACAACGTATTTTCAGCAACAAATACCCACTTGTTCAAAGCTAGAACATATAAAGGGCTCAGGTTTCGATTATGAACACTAAGCAAATTTATTTTTTTGTTAAATTGACTTATTCTAAGATGTATTGTAAAAGACATTTCCTGCGGAAAATTTTTTTCAATTTTTTTTTTAATTTTAAAGTTTTCAATTTTGCTTGAATTTTCTAAGCAAATTTTAATGAATTTAATAAATACTAACCCACGTATTAATAAATACCAGATAGTGGCGTTTTAGCTCTAACACATCTGTAAAATCGTAATTATTATTTATAAACATATCTTAGCTTTCACTGACATGTCTTAAGGAGCGGATAACTTAACTCAACGAATTCGGCGTATAGAGCGTGGTTAACTTGCTCACACCAGTAACTTGCTATACACATATTTTAAATACACGTATACCAACACAAAGTTCGATTGGACTGACACGCGAAATTTAAAAGCTGGAAGAGAATTTGAGAGAGAATCTAAAAATCGGAAGCGAACGCACATAACATGCTCTGAGCATGATAGTGTCAGTGTCAGCTGATGGAATATGACAGATTTACAACCATGTTTAGTACAGTTTGGACGTAGTGCTGCCGTGCGTTTAGTGATAAAGAGTGGATAGCTAATATGGATATAAGATGTATTTATAAATAATAAAAGTTATCAAATGAACAAGTCCACTATCCGTCTTATAGCTAAAAGATAGAATAAAGAGCGGATAGGGCTTTCTTATTAATATCGCTGTAAATAGTTAATAATATTTGCCAGCCCCTTTAGTATACTGAAGATAGTCACAAAATTGGACGAATTAGAGAAGAGCCAAGTTGGCAGAACAGTGCAAAGTTCGAAATGACAGATTCAAGAAGAGTGCATTTTTATCAAATATCTGTACGAAGCTACTGAAAAGGTAATTTAGTTAGACATGTTTATTTTAAGTTTAGAAACTTAACCGAAAATGTGTAACATCGTCACAACGGTTCGCGAACGCCTCGGCTTCAAGAGTATTTCGCCTACACGATGGGAATCAGATCCACGACAATTGGGTTACACCTGGGTGCCACCAGGTATAATAACATCGTCAAAGGTCCAGCGTTACTTTGATAAGATCCCTCAGGAGAAAGTTCCAAAACTCAGTTCAAACGGTAATATGTAAGAACCTTGAATATTTACGTCTCTGTAATAAATTATTCAATCAGCTTATTTACGGGTTTAGTTTGTCCATTTGTATTGGCGCTATTCTACGATACCCGGAGGCCCAGAGCTTAGCTTCAATGAGGACCGAGGCCTGTGCTAATGTCTCTAGTCATACATACATACATATTCTAAGCAAATTTTAATTTTTATTTTTTTTTTGTTTAAATTGACTTATTCTAAGATGTACCTACTGTAAAATAATTTTTCTGCGGAAACTTTATTTTCTATTTTTATTTTAATTTTAAAGTTTTCAATTTTCACAGAAAAGTATGTATTTTTATTTACTGAAAATATTATGCCTATTGCTAAATACCCCAGAGTAAATATACACCCTAATTCTGAGATTCGATTCGAATCGAAAGTCATTCGATTTTAGCCAAATGACATTCCAACTTTCGATTTCGATTGAGATTCGTATTTTGTTCATTTCTCCCCACATTCTCAGATTCGATTGGATCGAGTTAAAAGTCAAATTCTATTCGAGCGAAAATGTGTGGTCGAAATGCTCTTTTTCCTTTTCTTTGGGGTGGGTAAATGTGTAGGGATCTGTTTCTGTGGCATACGCCAACGACCGACGGTGCTGTGTTGTGGACAATCAGTCTTGTTGCCTCGATAGTCGATCGGGAGAGCGAGAGATATCTTCGCAAGCAGGGATATGTATGTATGTATATGTATTTCTCTCTCCAAGAATGCATAAATGCCATCTTTACTCAAATTAAAACCAACAACAATTGAGAATCTGAGAGCTGAGTATTTCTAAAGCTGATTTCGAAAATAAAATTCATCCAATGAAATCATTCGATAATGAACTTCTTTCCCTCGAAACTCAGAATGCGAGGAGTTAATTCGAGTGAAAGTTTTGAATTCGAGGGATACTCGATTCGATCGAATCTCAGAATAAGCGTGATAATTAAACTTTAGATCCAGGCGCCTGCCAGACAGTTGTTGACATACCCTTAGCGAAGCGACGAAGTCGCGGGGGCGGCTAAACCCCGCGAAAAAAAGGGATAAAATCGTGTTAGCGAGCGAAGCAAGCCACCCACCCCATACTTTAAATACACCAGACTTCCTTACAGGCGCCTATCTGACAGTTTTTGGTATAGACATACTGAGCTATGTAACTGGAATGAGTCACATAAACATGATTTGATTAAAAAAAAAAATTAAAAAAAAAAATAAATTACCTGTTTAAATTTAGACAAAAAAAAAATTTAAAAAAAAGAAAAAAAAATGTCATTTCCTCAGGAAAAAAAATATTATATATATGTTTTTTAGGCCATTTTAAAGGCTAAACTAAGTAAAGTACTTTCACGAAAATGTTTTCCCCTTTCCACACCACTTCAAATCTGTAGTTTTCTCTCAACTTTTCACAAAGTGTGTTACTTGAAAGTTAGCTATACGACCTCTAACTTTCAAGTGACACACTTTTTGAAACCGCGAAAAAATCTAATACATGCACAAAAAAAGGTTGTACCAATTACCGATCTCACCCTTAGAGGCCGCTGGTGTAAGCAGATTTTAAAGAAACATACCCAATTTTTGACAGATTGTGACATTTTTGTTGACATCGGAAATTATTAATGCAGAACATGGACTTCGAAAATTCGTAAACATTTTCCTGGAAAGGTTTGTATTTTACAAATATAGACAAATTATATATTTTACCGATTATTTTTTATGTTCATTGCAGATGCTGATGAGAAAAATTTAATAATTTTGATCCAGCAAAACCCAACGTTTTGGGATAACAAGAGAGGAGACCGGGATGCTGTTAAGAAACAGCGTATGTTGAGAATTAATAATCACCCTATTAATGATAATGCAGCGCTGCTGTCACACTTGGCGTCCGGATGCGTTACACCTATTCTAACATAAGTATTGAAGTATTCATTTATGTATGTATGTATGTATTAGAGACATTAGCACAGGCCTCGGCCCTCATTGAAGCTAAGCTCTGGGCCTCCGGGTATCGTAGAATAGCGCCAATACAAATGGACAAACTAAACCCGTAAATAAGCTGATTGAATAATTTATTACAGAGACGTAAATATTCAAGGTTCTTACATATTACCGTTTGAACTGAGTTTTGGAACTTTCTCCTGAGGGATCTTATCAAAGTAACGCTGGAACTTTGACGATGTTATTATACCTGGTGGCACCCAGGTGTAACCCAATTGTCGTGGATCTGATTCCCATTGTGTTGGCGAAATACTCTTGAAGCCGAGGCGTTCGCGAACCGTTGTGACGATGTTACACATTTTCGGTTAAGTTTCTAAACTTAAAATAAACATGTCTGACTAAATTACCTTTTCAGTAGCTTCGTACAGATATTTGATAAAAATGAACTCTTCTTGAACCTGTAATGTTATAATGGTTACATCTTGATCGTTCACCAACAGTTCTACCTTTGCACTGTTCTGCCAACTTGGCTCTTCTCTAATTCGTCCTAATTTTGTGACTATCTTCAGTATACTAAAGGGGCTGGCAAATATTAATAACTATTTAGTATTTATTAAATTGATTTGATGATTTGCTTTTTGTTTAATTGTTTTCTAATTTTTTTTATTTTTGATTTTATAAACTCATAATTATTGAAGTCTTCATTTTTGTACTTAAAAATTACTGTTTGATATAATTTCATTTAAAATGTCATATATAGAACCGGCAAAATCAATTGCATTTCTTTTCCAAATTAACTGTAGCAAGAAACAGAGTAAGTCTCTCAAAAAATTTAAAACTAAGAATTGTTCATATTTAATAATTGTAACTTTTGTAACTCATACTGTTCTAGAGAATAAACCACACCAAATATACCTCTGTCAAATTAGAAGCCTTTTATTGACTTATTGGGAAGTTATTCAAAGCTGCGATTGGAAAAGCAACAGCGTATTTTAATGCAAATTTCTCTTAACTCTCCTGGTAGCACTCCAATCGACGTAGAAAAGAGCCCTCAAGGAAAAACTGAGACGAAAAAAGAGAAATTGAACTCAAGGTCTGGGGCAGTAGCAAGCACTTCCAGGCAGTGGCATTTGATGCCTAGCCTCGGGTTTTTGGCGAACACAATACAGCCGAAGCTGACGATTTCCAACGATTCTCGTCCTGGGAGCGCACCCCATCGCTGGATTCGACAATTCAGAACTCCCCACTATCGAGTAATACACCGTCGCCATTATCGCCACAATCGCCGACTTTTTTTTCAACGCCAACCACCGATAAATTCCCACCTCGTAGCTTAAAGTCAACCCAAACGTTGCGGGCAGATTTTTTCCAGAAAGGAATATATACTATGGCAAGAATTGCCGATAGTACGGCAAATGTGATAGTGCAATCATTGTCGGCTGTCCCAGCCCCACAGCAGTCAAAACTTCCAGAAGAGAAAAGAGCAAGCCACTTCAAAGTGTTGGAGTTTATTATTTTTTTTTTTTTTTTTTTTTTTTTTTTTATTATTATAAATTTTTTATTATTTCTTAAAAAGTATTACAATAAATTATTGACAACGTTTGCATTTTATAGATTCAAAAAGAAATAATAGTGACATATATATTTTTTGAAAAAAATAGAGAAAATGCCACTTAGGCCATAAAAAGTGAAAACTTAGATTAAAATGATGGGTGGGGTGACCCAATAAAAAATTACTCAACATATCTTAAATTCAAGTAGGTATATGAATATGTACTCTTACGATGAAAATAACATTATAAAAATAAGCCAAATATTTCACCAAAATATCAACGAAGAACATGGAACAAGGATTCTATAATATTAAGATCAAGGCCAAAAAGCCATTTTTTTACTTGTTTAACAAATGCATGATGATGTATAAGTCCTCTTATAAAAGGTGGAAGTTGGTTAAATAAACGGTATGAAGCAACACAATAAGAATTACGAAACGCGGTTGTACGAAAAACAGGTACAGATACTTGATTTGAGAAGTTAACACGTAAACTATAATTGTTGATGAGTCTGAAATTAAGATTCCCTGATCTCATAAAGAACATTTTAAGCACTTTATAGCAGTACAAGTGTCGGACTGGAAGAACTCTCAAATCTCTGAACAATGGAAAACTATGGTGTAAGCGGGGTTTACGGCAGATTTTCTTTAAAGTATGCTTTTGAATTGACAAAAGAGGCTGAATTTTATTTACATAAGCTCCTCCCCAGCAGGTAATACCATACTGCAATCTAGAATGAAAGATTCCATAATAGATTTTTAGCAAAAGTTGAGTACAGCAAATCCTTTGCAGAGAGTAAAAATGCCTGAGAGCACCACGAAAATAATTTCTCAAATTTTGCGTGTGGTTATTAAAGCTCATCCTAGAGTCAATTGTTAGGCCTAAGTATTTAAATTCAGTAACACTTTCAATCTTAAAACATTTGTTGCTGCACCTGAGACTACTATGAAAATCACAAGCAGACGGACTTGGATTGCAAGTGCAGTAAGATAGTTGAAATCTTAGGCAATCAGCTGCATGAAAGTATAAATCACCTTTAAAATTATTTTGCGCCATCAAACTGAAAAACATAATTTTGGTTTTCGAGCTGATAATCAGTTTATGCTCCGCAAACCAGATTCTTAAGAGATGAAGATCAAAGTTAATGTCCGAGATAAGGTTTAAAGCACTATCTGAACCATAAGCAAAGCCCACATCATCCGCAAATGCTGTCAGTAATCCCTTAAAGGGCAAATAAAACAACGAATTAATATAAATTAAGAACAGTAATGGTCCCAAAACAGAGCCCTGAGGAACTCCAATATTAAGAAACTTTACATCGCTCCTAGTGTCATCAACCTTAACTCTTTGTGACCTCTTTCTGAGGTATGACTTAAACCACTCATAAATAAAACCACGAAATCCAGCATTTTCAATTTTGCGGAGCAATATGTCATGGTTAACCATGTCAAATGCTTTGGTAATGTCAACAAACAATCCGGCTGTACATTTCTTTTTATCCAGGTTCTCAAATATCTGCGAACAAAAACGAAGAAGAGCATCTTCTGTAGATCTACATTTCTGAAACCCGAACTGAACTGAACTGAAGAAATTTGTTTTATCCAAAAAACTCACCATCCTGTTTTTCATAACTTTTTCAAAAATTTTACTAATAGAAGGTAGAAGTGAGATAGGCCTATAATTACTCAATTCATCAGCAGATCCCTTCTTAAACAACGGTAGTATATCGGCACATTTCAGTGCATCAGGGAATACTCCAGAAAAGATGCTTTTATTGAAAATATGGACCAACACATCGACTAAAAAACAAGAAATATTTTTCAATACTAGATTTGATAAACCATCAAACCCTGAAGAATTTGTCTTTTTCAACGAACCAATTATTTTTAGAAGTTCAAATCCAGTTATCGGCTCAAATAAAAAGCTGTGCCTTTGCAAGGGTTCAAAGGGATTTCTTGAGGGACTACAAATTGCACAAAAAGGATTTCTAGGGGCAAGTTCTGAATTCTCAGATATCGAAGCAAAGTAGTTATTAAAAGCGTTAGCAATTCCCAGTTTGTCGGAAGTTACTTCATGATTTGAGAGTACACTAGATGGCCTTTTCGCAACTATTTTTTTATTAAGAATGCTATTGACTAGCTGCCATTCACTTCTTACATTACCTTTAACAGAATTAAATCTATTAGTATAGTAGCTTTCTCGACAAATCCGAATTTCGCCTTTTACTTCCGAGCACATTTGTTTATAATTTTGCTTTAAAGAGGAATTTGTTGGGTTTCTCCGACACTTCACTCTAAGTTTGTTTTTTTTCTTAATTTTATTTAACAAGTAAGATGTTATCCAAGGCTTGAGTCTTTTTTTCGACCTTCTTGGCTGAAATGTGAAAGTGCAACTCACAATATGACAACTTAGAGATTCAATAAAAATATCATATGCCTTAGAAACATCACCCTCAGCAAAAACTTCTTCCCAAAATTCAAAGGATAAAATAGCCCTTAGCTTCACAAAATCTATTTTAGTTATTAGTGATGGGGAACTAGAATCATTTGAGGAAATATTTGACATTATATCTACCACAAATCCCGTCATACAGTGATCTGTGATCTTCAAATCAAAAACACACTTCTCACAGGAACTGAGAGAGGAAGACGAGAAACGACCATAAATATGATCTATGCACGTACCCGACTCAGTTCTTGTAACTTCACTTATAAAAGACACCAATCCATGAGAGGCTAATAAATCCATATAAGTGGAGACAACTTCGCTATTCTCTAGAGTATTTATATTAAAATCTCCTAAGATTATTAGATTCTTAGATCTAACATTATCCAAAACAGATGAAAACTCTTCCACAAATACCGAAACATTGAACATATGCAGCCTATATACACATAACATGACATAGACTTCATCCTTGATTTTAAAAGACAATTTTAAAATATCTGCACTCGAATACTTTAATTCTAAAACATCAAACACATAATAATTCGTATTAATAAAGCAACCAACACCACCGGCAGCGTAATTCTCATTCGTGTTCGCGAAAAAATTAAATCCAGGTAACACATAATCATTTTTCTCAGTATTATAAATCCAAATTTCAGAGACTACAACAAAATCAGGCATACAAGCAAATGAATTTAGATGCGATGTTAAAGACGTAAAATTCTCCCTTAAGCTTCGAATATTTTGGTGAACGAAAAAAACTTTGTTTAAGCAATACGATTCATTAGTAAATACATCTTCACAATTAGAGTTCAAAAGATCATAGGTAGAAAAATCATCATTTATATCATTGGAAAACATTGATTGAAAGAAAACGAGTAATTAAATAAGATGAAAAAGCACTAGATTAGTGCAAGATCATTAAAAGATCTTATTGCGATGATTTTTCCACCTTCAACCTTTCTCATTAGTATTTTATTCTCTTTGTACCATAAATACTTAAACCCCTTCTGCTTCTTCGCCTCTTTGGCCTTCATAAATAATGAACGCGTATATTTAGTAAGAGCATCATTGATGTAAACATTAGTTTCTCCATTTCTGCCTCTGACACCACTGCTACCGCCTTCTATGCTTCCGCTACCAAGCACACTCAAGTTCAGCAAATTCTTTTTCTTAGACTTTTCTATCATTATCCGTTGCTTGAGAGTGGAATCCGCAAAACTTATGCAGATGATCGATGAATCATTCGAAGAATTTATTGGAGAAGAGTGCTTATCAATGGATCCCGAGGACAGAAAAAGACTCATCCATGATCTCCTCGAAGTTTTCTGGAGATATAAATTGACACAACATTAAACTGTATTGTTCATCTTAAATAAATTAATATTTTTTCTCGTTACGTTCATATTTTAGTTTAACTCACTGTGCAACTGCAATTCTGCGACCAAGAATGAGCATGCTCAAATGTGCACACACATACGGACCGGACTGTCGTGTTTTCCGGCTCGCCAACGCTCGCACAACCCACAACCTGCACACCCGGAGTTTGAGTCACATCACAACACAACTGATTGTTCTCTCTCTCTGTGCTTGTAGTTGTACGTACGCTCGACGCTCGAGACGAGACGGCTTATTTATAATAACAATATAACATACTTGACGTTGTGCGAAGTCCAATCTCCACTGGATTGCAACATTCCTTGAAAGGAATAATTAAAAGCATTTGTTTACCTTTGCATGTTAGACGCAGGTAGGTATTTATTACGAGTATTATGTAGATATGTGTTTTAAATAGGAACAATTTGAAAATAAAGCATGTTAATTATTTTGAATCCACTCTTTTATGTAGTCTCTTTGCTGGATTGCTGTATATGTAGCATTTCCTATTCCAATGCGCAATGGTAAAGGGATATCATTGAGTTGTGAAGTTACTGCTTGAGCTCTCCAAGCTCCATTTACCCAAATGCCGACATCACATTTCACATTGCCTATCCACAAACGAAGCAGAGGCATATAAATGTTTGCTGCTTCGTTTTCGGTTCTGCTATTATTGTGCGGTGGTAGATTCTCCATTTGATTGTAGTGCTCGGACATCTTCGGGTACGTACCTTAACGACATTTTGTTGCAAGGTCCTGCAACACAGGATGATCTTTTTTCAATAATTTTACGCTATCGGTATTATAAATTAACAGCCGATATATCAATGGAAAATTACTTTTATATGTCACAAGGTTTAGAGTAGATAGAAAGAAAAAAAGGGGCAAAATGCAACTTTAGTCGCATAAAGTCAGCCCTGCTTATGGGTCACCTTCCATAAACTGCTGTGTATTCTATCAACCTGACAGTCGAATATGTTGCCGCAACGGATGCGGATTCTATGGGTCGGGGCCTTTACTCCGAAAAGGGTGTGTCTTGTGTATTTCGCTCTCGATGCATTACGCATTGATGGTTTGCATGGGGAGATTTGGTGTTGGATGTGAATGGAATGTCGTGGTAGAAATTATTGCTGTGGAAGAAAAGCATACTTTTCGGATTGGAGGCGGATCTTTGGTGAGAGGCATATTTTGCTTCGGGATTTTTGCATATGAGTTGTGCATGGGGAATAATGATTTTTTGAGAGGTTTGATGAGAGAGTTAGGGAAATATTTTGCTGGTGAGAATTGATTTCATACCAAGCGCATTGCGGATTTTTGGTTATTGACGAGCTAAAATCACATAGCTGGAATACAGTTTACACGCATTTAAATGCACAATGCGACATTGCGTCAATAGTTCGATAACATTTTACGAATCGTGATCAGTTGGAGATCATCAGTTTTACATCAGTTTTAGATTGAGTTAATCAAGTTGTTGAATATGAAGTCGTCGTTGGACGCAATTTTTCTTGTTGAAGAAAAAATTAAATCGTGCGGTCGGAAATTTTGTGCACGTGGGCAGTAATTTTTCATAATAGGGCCTTGACCCTCAGTAATTGAAAGAGACTTCCGTTAATCAAAGGCTACCGTAATAAAGCCGTAATTTTATCCCCGAGTGAGTGCTAGTGATTTTTGTTATCCTGTAATCCTAGCTTTGCACGCACCTAACCCACGTACATTTTTGTGCATCGGACAGCGCCGATTGTGATTAATTTTGGGCAGTGACATTTTCATTTGCGCCCGGCATTATTGCCAAAAATCACGCTCCTTAATAAGGATCCTGAAAACCTGACCAGTGCATCTAATCGGCTGTGCTAAGAAAAATACATAAAGAGAGAACTATCAGTGTTTAAAAGAATAAGACAGTATTACTGGTTGAACAACGTTTGAAATGACGATTTCCTCCTTCAACGTATCATCTGAAGGATATTTTGAGCAGCTTCTACAAAGATGGATGTATCTATCTTCACATCGTGAGCAGATATTTTTATTGTAAGGTTTAAATAACATTTCTTTAAATATATTCAATAAATTCTTGATCCAGGATTTTTCTATTAATGATATCCTGTGAATTAATTTTGTCGTATTGATTATTGTAAATTTGGTTTCCTTGAAATATCATCATACATTTTATTCATGGTATAAAATTGAATTATATGCGTTGACGAATTTATTATTATATCATAAACCAAATCTTTATTACTCCTTGTTAAGTAGAGTTAATTGAATATCGCCAATTTATTCGGGAATTCAATCGGATTTGTTGATGTCGTTAGATACAGTTCTTTATAGTTTTTTTTGTCGAGCCCCAAATTGGGTAACCTTGAAACTACAGGAGATAAAAGGAATAGAAAAGATAATAAACCTGCAGTTCGACAGCGCTGACGAAGTAAAAGGTAGGATTTCTATCTCAGGTAGTGATAGGATATTAAACTTAGTGATTCGTAGGATTCGTGTGATCACTAATTCGGTTCTGATTTTGTTTACCGCGAAGATAAATTCAACAGACCCGATTCCATAGCTTGAATAAGCGTTTAGATATTAAGATACACTTCCTGCATCTAGATTGTGTCAGTCGGTTCAAGTCCCTAAGACTAATTTAGTTTTACTATTAACGTAATCGAATCTTAATGCAATTCTTTTAGTTATTTAAGATTTAACAAGCTTTATCAAATTGATAGTCTAAATTGTTTATTTATTATATTTATTTATTGTTAGTGTTGCCATTGATTTTTAATATATTTAATATTTATTATATTATTTAAATTACCCCTCCCTCCTAAACGTAGCGAGATAGACTGCTTGTATTTAACCCCTCTACATAAATCCATCATTAGTTTTCATCGCCAAAATTATTGTACTCACCCCAATTTTTGTCCTTAAATTTCAAGTTTGAAATTGTTTTTTTCAAAAAATATTAACAGAAATAACTTGATTTAAAAATAATATAAAAGAACAGATTCCGGGCTTTCAAAAATGATATAGTCTTTTGTTATAAGTTTTGCCATTGTTTTTTAATATTTTAGTATTTTTTTTTTTTAATTTCCCCTCCCGCCTAAACGAACAGAGATAGACCCTCCCCCCTGCCATAGTAAAAAATGCTTATATTTAACCCCTCTACAAAAATCCGTTATCAATTTTTGGCGCCTAAGTTATCGTACTCTCCCCCAAAAATATACCGCCAGATACCTATGGATTCAAAGGATCGTAAGTCGTAAGTATCAATGCGTGCTATGGAGAGCAGATCCAGGCAAACCACTGAGAGTTTACCAACTGAACACTAGTGACGTGAGTGTGATATCCCTGAGCTTCCATTTCTCGTAATCTGGTGTTAGTTTCTTGTTCGTAAGCTATTGGGATGTTATATCTAATTATCTGTTTAGGAGTTACATTGTTATCAATGCGAAACTTCATCCCTTCCAGAGGAATTTTGGGAAATTCTTCAATAACAGAGCTGATATTTGAGATACGATTAATGCTCTGATCCTCATAGCCAAGACGTAGTAATTTAAGCTTTATTGATGTTTGGTATCCAAGTAATGAAATACTCGTTCCTATCACTACAAAAAACTTCGAAAATATTGGTGATTGCTTTGAATTTCTTGGTGAAATAAATGCGTTGAAAGAACAAAGAACATCCAAAGGTGTATCAGAAGCATATGCTTTCAAATGTTCTTTAGGTCGCATGGTTAAATTTTGAATAGCAGACCAACAGCTCTTTTTTATTTCATTGTACACAATAGGAGTAATCGTATTTACCATAGCACCGGAATCAATCAAAGTTTTGTAGTGGACAGAACCAATAATGCAATCAATAAGTCTTGGATCGTCACTGCCTCTTTGAAGTTTGGAACTTCCCGTAATCATCTGTAAAAAAATTTACATGAGTAAGTAAAAAAAAATGTTTTTTTTTTTTTTTGTACTATTCTCCATAAAAAGACCACAGAACATAAAAAAAACAATCAAAATACTGTTAATCCATTTATATTATTTATTAACTTCAAATGAACATGAATTTCTTTTCTATTGTTCTTCAGTCTTCTTCATCAGAGCTACATTTCATACGCTTGTCAACTTCAGCTTTTACCTGATTAACGGTTTCTGCTTCTTTATCCCTCGGTTCCGAACGATTGGGACCAATCGTAGATCTGCAACATTTAGCATAATGCCCCTAGCGCTTGCACTTCATACATTTTCTGGTGCTTGCTGGACAATTACCCCATTGGTGAACTTCAGCGCATCTTCCGCAAACATCTTGTTTAGAACTAGGCCCAGCACTACGAAACTTAGGTATCCAATTTCTAGCTCTTTCTCTCTCTCCCCCTTTGTAATCTTTTTTATACGGGACAAATCTGGATGGTCTGGAATTTTGGTACTTTTCCTTTTGAACAGCCATTACGGGTTTCACCTCCTCTTCTTGTTTTTGTTTGCACTCAGATTCTTCTCTACGAATATGATCAAGATGTGTTCCTTGCTTTATGATGGCAAAAATGTCAGTTTGTAGAGTGAGAGCAGCAAGTCGCAAATGCTTGGATATTTCTGGAACAGACCTTTTTATCAACGCCTCTGCTAACTCCTCATCGTGCTGTTCTCTAACAAAGTTACAGTACTTAATCTGCTTTTCACATCTCAAGTCGTAGTCAACGAAAGACTCTTCACTTCGCATTCTAATTTCTCGGAACTTACTCCTCTCTTGCATTGAGTCGCAAGTTCCATCGAAATAGCTGTTCAGATCAGACAAAACGTTTTCGTAGTTTTCTTCAGCTGAGACGACACCACGTTGAATTTGTATCTTAATGATATCATTTAAGTATGAACCTGCTTGAATTTGCAAAGCTTGGAGTTTTTGGGATGATGATAACTTCCTCACTGCAATGATTCTTCCGAATTGTTCAATAAAACGGATCCATTCATTCTTCCTTTCATTTACTGGCTTCGTTCCGTCGAATTCAGTGAGATTCCATTTAGTTGAAACCCACTTAGGAAAATTCTCCTCCTCCATTTTGTCAAACACATCACAGTCGGCGTCATCTTCTATTCCGCCATTGTTTTCACTCAAATTTTCAACGGCACTTATTTTCCAGCTTTCTTCATTCCAACCAGGAGGACGTACCCCCCAGCCTGGAGCACGAGCACGATTTTGCTTATATGATAACACAACTCCGCTGAACCCAACTGAAAATGGGTTGGTAGAAAGAAAGATGGCTGGTATCAACAAAGTGGCAGCAATTGCAAGATTAGAAAAGAAAAGTTTCGAAGAAGCGCTTTCAGAATATGTCATGGCATATAATACTTGGCCGCATCACTCAACCAAAATACCTCCCGCTGAGTTGATGTTTGGTAGGGCTGTTCGAAGTTTTCTCCCAAACATGAAAGCAGAAACTTGTCAGAGAAATGATACCGAATTTAGACAGCGCGACATGGAAATTAAAATGCGAAGAAATCAAATGGTGGATAAGAAGCTTCATGCAGGCGAAAGAAATATTGAAGTAGGGGATAAAGTCTTGATTCGCCAACAGAAGTATGATAAAGCAGACACTGTATACAAAAATCGCTTCTACGAGGTAGTAGATATTGTTGGTGGTCGCATAACAATGCGAGACATATGTAATGGGAAATTACTCGAGAGGAGTATCAAGCATGTGAAGAAATATTTCGATCCAACTGAAACCAATTTATCTGAGCAAGCAGACTGCTCACAAACTTCAGAAAATGTGGATGATGCAGGGAAGGAAGTTGCAGGATGTTCGAAGAGAATCTTTGATCAAGTGGACCCGGACCTTTCTATACAACCACCACCGAGAAAAAGTGAGAGAGCTCGGAAGTTACCTAAGAGATATCGTGACTCCTTTATCCACCAACAAGAAATTATTGAGTAAGGGGAGGTTGTGATATAGTGAATGTATAAGTATGTCAGTATTAGTTTAGAATGTAATTGAGAGTCAGTCAGAAGAGAACAATAAACACAGAAGGTTGTCATCGGACGGTGTTGCGTTTATTATTGATATTATGGGATATCACAGTGAGGTACCACGTCTGCTCCATATCAAGCTACTCGCTGTTTGAAAATGTTGTCAGATGAAGGCTTGTTGAAGTTTCCATTAGGCTCAAAGGTTCTACAAGAGGATTTTTATAAGTGGGGGGACTCGTCTGAAAAAATTAGAAGAATTTATGAAGAAGTTAGGTCGTTGCTACAGAGTGCTGGATTTGAACTTAGAAAATGGTGGACAAATGAGGAAATATTGTTGAAGGAAATTCCGTAAGCAGATAGGGAAAAACCCTAAAGAATTAATGATTCTGATATTGTTACAACCCTTGGTATAAAGTGGAATCTATCTACGGATAATCTCCAGTATGTGGTGCCGGAATTCCCACTAAAATCCAAAATAACGAAACGCATAATCCTGTCGGAGTTATCAATGTTGTTCGATCCTTTAGGCCTGATCAACCCTGTCATCGTTAAGGGAAAAATCTTATTGCAAAGTTTATAGGTCAAAAAGAGTGATTGGGATGAGTCGGTTCATTCTAGGATAGCGAATGGCAGAATTTCCGGTCTCGTTTAAAAGAAGTGGAGTCGGTTGAGATTCCTAGATATGTTCTAAGTTCAAGACCAAGGTTGGTTCAAATCCACGTATTTTACGACGCATCGCTACAGGCATATGGTTGCTGCGTGTTTTTAAGGACAGTAGATAAAAACGGTGAAGTCAGTTGTCATTTGGTGACAGCGAAATCAAAAGTAGCACCTATTAAAACGCAGAGTCTACATAGATTACAGTTGTGTGCAGCGGAGATGTTGGCGTCGTTGGTAGCGAAAATCCTTCCCAATTTTTGCCATATCATAGAAGAGGTTTATCTGTGGACTGATTCGGAAATTGTCCTATGCTGGCTTTCGGCGCATCCATCAACCTGGGAGGTATTCATCGGTAATAGAATATCGAAAATACAAACCAGATTACCCCATTTGGAAACATGTAAGTTCGAAACAGAATCCGGCAGATATTATATCGAGAGGGGCTTTCGCACAGGAGTTTATCGATAGTATCTGGTTTACTGGGCCTAAGTTTGTTTATCTACCTGAAGAATGTTAGCCAGAGGAAAAGGATTGCTCGCGGATAGGCAGGGATACGCCTGGGAGACCGAAGGCCCAGTTGCACTTTTCGATGGAACGGTGAATTGTCGAATGATCCTAGGGATGAGCAGGTGCTTACTCCAGGACATTTCCTGATTGGGCGCCGCTTAACGCAATAGCTGAACCTGTCGCAAATCAAACAACACTTTTGGAATCGTTGGTCCAAAGAGTATCTGTTGGAGCTGCAAAAGAGGCATACATCATCAGAAAATATCCAAATCGACGCGGTGGTGTTAATCTGGGATGACAAGACTCCTCCGCAACAATGGTTCATAGGAAGAGTTGCGAAACCAATAGAATCGGCAGATGGTAAGGTTAGAGTTGTCGATGTCAGGACAAAAAGTGGTATCCTGCGACGGGCTATTCATCATTTGGCGCCATTACCAGTAGAGGATTGAAGCCATCCAAGGATACTGCAAGGCTGTTGCTGCAAAAGGCAGCGTAGATTAAGAATAATTAATTTGTAAATTGAAATATTAATACTAAAATCGAATTACAATGACACTACTACCATCTCAATTTAAGATTGCTTAGTAATTAAAATAGGCCAAGATAGTTTAGAGAAGAGTATAATTACTGTAAGAAAAGTCGTCTTTGTTTTCAATATACATAGTTGAAATTAAATCGTTGAGTAGTGCGGACGCACAATAGATATTCATTCTTCAAATAAAACCAAAAATTTATAACGTGGTTGAACCAAGTTGTTTTAATTCGTTAAAAACGTAAAAATCCAAGTAAATTCTCTCGCAAACTTCTTCGTCGACGAGGAGAAATAAGCTCGACGAGAAAATAGCGAGCTTTTGAGAACTATCAAAAGAAACAATGGCAAGAAAAACTAAATTGGTTCATCTTTTCGTATATTTGGCTGTCTTTTATTAGGTACTAGCTGTACACGTCCGGTTTTGCTCGTGCCCAGAAATAGTGAAGTATTTTATTATGCCCGTGATCTGAACCAGAATCGTTTTATTCGTTTATGTTGGTAGTTCTATAAAAATAATACAACTAAAGTGGCTTACAAAATGTGGACAACCCAATAACCAATCAAATCCTTCCGTTTCTCACAAAAAATTTGTCAGCCACTGTCAAATGACAAACAAATTATAAAATATATAGAAGACAATAGAAAATGGCCGAAAAATGTAAGTTCTGATAAAAAATGTATATTTTGTATTTTAAAACATATGTGCACATATATTATATTTTCAGACAAAGTAGAAATTGGACAAGCGAGGAAACCGTCGCCTTCCTCTGTGCATATTCAAAAAGGAAGGTGAAATTTGAGCACCCCAGAAAGAAGAAGCACGCAATGGACAATGTTTGATTTCCCAAAATGTTTTGGTAAATTTGCCTTTTGTTAATTTTTATTCTAATATAAATGCGTGACAATTATTTCCCAAGCGCGCGTTCTCTTTAAGTTAAACGTAAGAAAATCCAAAATAAAATTTGAAGAAAATGATCTGCTTCTGGAAAAGTACCGCTAAGTATTTTGTGTCCTTAAGTTCGTCTAAGTGTGCTCTAAAAATATACAGTTTGCATTTATAATTTTGTTTTAAAATTTGGTAGTACAAACCGCGTTTCAACTTGTGATTTTGTGTGAAGTGAAAAATAACCAAGTTCATTTTGCATTTGGTATAACAAAATTTTAAAATAAGAATTGAAATGTGAAACAAAGTGCACAATCTTATAGAACGCAGTGAGATAGATTCAACGGTACCAAACACTTTGGGGTAGTTTACCTAGATTCGTAGAAGCGGGTGAAAATATTTGTTCCCCCAAACTAAATGGCACCCAGCTTTTTTTTATATGTATACTTCTACCGGGAAAGGCGAACCTATAACGCTTCAACAGCGCCTGAGATGCTTGCAGATGTATGTTAGTTTTGCACTTAAATTGTTGCAAATTGTAGTTTTCTGGAAATATATCCCCAGGAAGCGAGTTCCAAAGTTTGCTTGTACTTTAACAGAAGGAGTTTTGGAAAGCTGATGTCCTCGCGGCTGTCAAGTGTACTGTATGGTCATGAGCATTAGCAGCCTGTCTTGTGGTGCGCCCAAAAGTTGCATTTCGAGGGATAATGTCTTTGAGTTCCTCGGAACATCTGCCATGGAAGTACCTATATAGAACAAGCATAGGTCAGCTACTTGTCTTCTGTGCACCAACGGTTGTAGATTCGATGTGAGTGTGGGGTCTCCAATAAGTCGAACTGCTTGTCTCTGTATGCTGTCAAGTTGGTGGTGCTCTCTAATACGGCTAAGTACTTAGGCCTCACTCTAGACAGCAAACTGAGCTTGAAACCCAATATATTGCAGAGGGTTCAAAAAAATTACAAGATATGGATGTGACCAACATGTGGTTTCAACAAGACGGTGCCAAATGCCATACAACCAGAGACGCTGACGATACCAAATTTTTCAAAGACATTTCTTCATCACAAGACTCCTCTTTGCTGTAACTAGATCTAGATAGTTTTTCTACCTGGTATCTGAAAAACTGCTTAGAGCTCAATATTTCCAAATGCCAGTCTATCACCTTATCACATAAGCACATATTGTACGAACGGGAGCTTAACTTCCGCTCGCATATCGAAGAGATAATACGTAAAGATAATTCATCACTTGGATTCATCGAACGATGGTCAAAGGAATTCACCGACCCCTACGTGACCAGATCTCTCTACACCACTTTTGTCCGCCCACTCCTCGAATACGCCAGCCAAACGTGGTCACCCTTAAAGCAAGTTCATAAGCAGAATCGAAAACATACAAAGACGTTTTCTTCGATTCGCACTCCGCGGTCTTTCTTGAAATGATCCCCTTATTCTTCCTCCCTATCAAGACCGCCTCAAATTCATTGTCCTGAATAGCCTTGAGGATCGCAGGGATGCTGCTGACATTCTCTTCATTCATCGACTCCTATCAAGCCTCTTCTATCTACCAACCCACCGCTCCTAGGGCTCCAACGAAACAATTTCCCGTATGCTACGGAAGGTAAACTAAAACATTTCCATTTTTTTGATTTTAACCATAGCACACCCTCCATTAAGCTCAGCCTCCTTAACTCTAAACCCTAGCTTTAAGTCTTAGTTTTTTAATTCTAGTATTGTAAGTTTGTTTGTCTAGCTTGTACTGAGCCTAATAAAAGGGGGCATTATGCCCCCACCAATATTAAAAATTAAATTAAAATTGCGATTTAAAGTCATTGGACTTTTTTCTTATAGGTTTTTTGAAGTCGAAGGTCTATGCAAACAAGCCCACGACCACCAACGCCTTTAAAGAGAAAATTGGGTGGTGTATTCGTGAAATTCAGCCACATTTATGCAAAACTGTCATAGAAAATTAATAAGTACGTACGTACGTGCCAGCAAAGCCCCCAATCCCCAATCTGTATGTATACTCTATAATTAAAAATCTGTATTTTCTATCAAAATTACATTTTGCGTGAATTATCGGACACCTTTTATAATCAATTTTTTGCTGTAGGTTTTATAACGGCACATTAATTATAATAGTAGCGTTAAGAAATATAACTTAACCTATCTATTTCTCCTCATTTATAATCTAAGCAGTAGTTTTTATATGAAAAAAAAAAACACGTCCATGTTACTGCATTTCACACAATCAGTATGAATGACGTATAATGAAAAGTTATGTACGACGGCCTAGCCTTGCAATATATTTTTGAACAGCGTTAAAACTCGTGGGTTGTCGATGCATCTTGCCAATTTATGACAGACAATCCCATATATTTTCTAATGCGGCTAGCCCTCAACATTTAAAAGGTAGACGTTCAATAGGGTAGTTCGCGACAACGTCAGTGTCAAATGAGAAAAAAAAAAACAAAGTGACAGCTAAAAAAACTTGTAGGAAAACAAACGAAATTTTATATGGCGGGAGATAGGGTTTAAATTAATTTTGGATTTTTTGAAACAATCTCAACAAATTTATTTATTGAACTTTTGTAAACACTTTTAAGAAACTCTAAATTTTAAGACTGCAATGTTTTCAATTTGTATTTGGCACTTTATTATAAACTTTTCACAAATAAAATGGGCAAAACCTATCTCCCGCCATGTAAAATTTCGTTTGCTTTCCTACAAGTTTTTTTGACATTTCAGTGAAAGAGAAAGCACACTTCTGAAAGGGATAGCTTCGCGAAATACCCTAACACCACAAGGACATCGACACCCGGGTTTGAACACACTGAGCTAGTGAAGTCAGCCCTGACAACGATGCATACTATAAGAGTATGAATCTGAGACAACACTCACAATTTATGTAAATCTAATTATTTAAAAAAAATCATTGTATACCGTTTTGCCAAATTTGAAAATCTCGTCGTGAAACTGGAAATAATATTATCTATGATACAACTGAAAACAACATACTGAGAGTTGAGAGTAACAGTTAATATATCTATGCTAATGTTTTTGCATTAAAAGATTCAAACAAAACTGAGTCAAACCAAAAATTGTATATTTACCTGAGTAAGTAGGTTTATCCAGACTTATGCGAAATTGTCTGCCGTTCGCTGTTTCAATATCTGAAAACGATAGATAACATTCAGCAATGTAGATATTCGATAGTCCGAATAGATCCTTGTTCTTGACACTAAATATAAGTATATTACTTTTATGTTGACACTGCTCATTACTGAGTTTTCTGTAATAAAAACAATTAGATATAAGTACCTACTATCTTCAATAAACAATAATTACAAATTATAATACATTTATAAGAACAATTATAAAATTTTAGCTAATTTTTCCCTCAATTTAAGTGCCTTAACGATTTTTTAATTGGACTAGGGCGCTAACAGTGCCAGTGCTTGTTTTATTTTTTTATTTAAAAAAAATATGTGCAAAATTCTTATAAATTTGTAAGTAATCATCGTAATTATTATAGTTTCAGTGTGGCAATACATAACTAGGGTTTACTCAAATTTACATTATATTGGGAGCAATGATAATCAATTCTAAACTCTAGTGATTTATATTGAGGGAAAATTAGCTTAAATTTAATAATTGTTCCTATGAATGTATTATAATTTTTAATTATTATTTTTTTTAACTTCTTTAATGCTTTTGAGATGGATATTCACGAGGTTCTTTTTGAAACTTTACCTTGGTGTGTCTGATTAGGAACTATCTTACTAATCGTGTTCAAAGATAGATAGATAATTTATTTTCGTATTGTAATTAACATTTGGTGGGCCACCACCGTGCAGTTTACATACAGAGATTTGATTTATATTATATCTCTCTACTGAACGATTAATTTTAAATCATGATTACAAAAAGAATATTATGCAATGATATACTTTGAAGGAAAAATACGTTAAAAACCTTCAATACCATAAACCTAAACCGGCGGAATCAAAATAATTTCACATTTGAAAAATCAAATGTATGGTTCACAGTCACTTTTGGCTGTGAAACAGTCACGGTAAACATCGAGTAAAATGTGCGTCTAGGCAGATGTGGTGGTTCGTCTACTGATGAACCCACGCACCACATCGGGGCCAAACGCATTTTGGACCATTATGCCACACATTATTAATATACAGTAAAGTCTCGAAAAAGTTAAGACGCGAAAAAGTTAAGTAGGTTCAGACTCCACGGCCGGCGGTCTCTAAAAAGATAAGTTTTGTCTTAACTTTTTCAAGTCAGTTTTGTTTTTAACTTATTTTTCCATTATTGCTGTATATTATGTACTGTTGTACGTATGTATGAACACATAAAAACATTAATTTTTGTTTATTTTACGTACATACATTCGCAAAAGTTGTGGTGGATTTACATTACCACGCCACGCAACTTTGCATGACTTCAGAGAGAAAAATCCGTTTCCTACAGTCAAGAATAATGGTCTGTAAGAGTGAGACCACAAATCTCCATAAACAAGTTATGGCGACCTAAATTCAATTGCTAGGCTTGTGGTCTCACTCTTACACATCATTATCCTTGTCTGTGGAGAAACGGACCTTTCTCTCTGAAGACATGCAAAATTGCGTGATGTGGTGATGTAAATCCACCATTAAGCACCCAAAAAAACAAACTACTTAACTTTTTCGAGTCACTACTAGGCGTATTTTTTTGAGAATCTATAGATAGCTCACTTTTACTTTTACATGCAAAACCAATAGTGAGTATAACAAAACCAAAAGTGAGTACAACAGTTTTGCATGTAAAAGAAAAAGTGAGCTAGCTATAGAATCTCAAAAAAATACGCCTACTGTAATATGTTTGACACCCCACTTTATTCATATTTTGATTTTTCAAATGTGAAATTATGTATATATACACTGCCCTAGGGAGGTATCCGTCGGAACGGAAAATTCTCCGATTTAATACGAGGTATTCTTCCTAACATCTCTTCGGAATTTCGTTGCCAAAAAATATGTAACGCACACTGCATTTTGCTTTTCAGTGCGATCAAGTGCGTTTTTACTGATATTTTTGACAGGTTCATACGAATTTTCGTCGTACTTTGCGGAGTTTGTTTACGATTTGAGTGAAGTATTGATAAATGAATGCAATAAAGAAAAAATATTTTAACAAATTAATTGGTTCCATTTGTTGCTTAAATTTGTATTTCCAGGGCAAAGACAAATGAAAAAACAAGCAACATATTGGAAAACCCCGATATACCTAGCACGAAACAATTTTTTGTCAAATCAATGCGTCATCGCATTTTAATTAGTCTTTCCCAAGACGGATACCTCGAATGTAATTTGAGCCTCCGACGGAGTACAAGTTGCGGAGAATTCTCCGTTCCGACGGTTACATCGCTAGGGCCGATAAAATCTCACATTTACGCCATCGACTTTTTAATGATAAATTATGTTTACTACGTTTTTTTGGTAATTTTTTTGCATTCGGTATTTTTTAAATCGAAAAATCCGACCAGACTCCAAAAATGTATATTTTTACATATAGGAAGGTTTAAATAGATGCTCATATTTAATTAAATAAGATTTTGGATTGCGTGCATCTCTGTTTCCTAATTGTTACAGAGCAGAGGGATGGCTTATAATGCTTATATGAATCTCAATCAGGGGCGAATTTCTTCCCAATGGTTTGTTGATTTAGGGCTGCGCAATAACATTTGTACGAACTTTCATTACTTTACCGATCCATCTCTTTTATTAAATTTACATGAGAACAGGCCTGTTTTATTGGCAATCTGTCTCAGTGATGTAAAGTAAAGCAGAATCTTCAGCACGCAATTACAACAACTATATAGAGTCTCCAAACAGTGTGTAGTTATGTAAAAAAATGGTACTTCATTTTACTTCACTGAGATAGATTGTCAATAAAACAGGCCTAATATACTCAAACCGTAACGTAGTATTGTAATTTTAAAAATTCCTTACATATAAAACTGCTCATCATAGAGAGGGTATCGTGTTCTTTGTTGCACTGAAGTTCTTAGGGTTTTAATGCCCGCGAAATCATCTGCCGGTGTGAAATGGACCTTAACATATGAATTGCACGAATTCTCTGAATCCATTGGTAATAAATTATAAGCATTGAGGATGTGAACCTAAAAATATAGTAATATTGAAAATATTAGAAATCGACGAAACACATACATACATACACATAAGGAGTCCTTCAAAAAGTTTGCCTTTATGGTGAGTTGGCCATATTTGTTTTGAGCGTTCATGTTTTGGGCTTCATGTCTATCTACGTAATAACGGTGTATTAGGTCTTTTGTCTCCATTGTATATAAGCTTAGGTTGGCAAACATTTCCTTGGAAAGCGTAGCTCTAGTCGTGTCAATAGTTTCAAAGTTTAAAATTTGAAATATGATATTTAAGATTGTGTGCACATTCGCGAAAAAAGACGGCTCTCGGTAATTCTGAAAAAAGTTTATAGTTTAAAAACAAAAAAAAGAGTATAATAAATGATTTTCTTTTCTATTAGTGTGGGCGCCATGCTAATAGCGTCACCACTTTCACTACGATCGTAATGTTTCTTCTACACATTTCAATATTTTGTTCAAAATATAGCTATAAGCATGAAGAGGCAACAGTTGCGCGGTATTTTTTGCTTAATTTGTGCTTATTTTATTGATAATAATTTATTGGCATTTTTTTTTATGAAATCAAAAAAAATCCTACGTTCCAGTTCAGTCAAAAACTAAAACATTATGGAGATTGCAATTAGTCACACATCCTTAATCAATTTTGTAATTTGTAATTTTGTAATTTGACAATGTCAAATATAAGGTACGTGTTTTGCTGGTTTTGTCTCTTTTAGTTACACTTCGTTATACCGCAATAGCAATACAAAAGCACCGTAGAGGCTTTTGCAGTCATTAATTTTAACATTTCACACATATTCACAGATAGAGGAATTAAGCGGGGATTTTTCCGTGGGAATCGGACCTCGACTCGAGATCGGCTAAGGATTTTGGAGTGGATTTCAAATTCCTCTTGTTCTAGGGGCAGGGAACGAATTCACTAAATGGAATCAACGTTGATGTCAGGAACATTAATGCCCAAAACACACGTGCAGAATTCACTGTGCAGCAGAATTAGAATACACATGTTCTTATGTGGTGAAACAAATGTAAATTCTGCAGGCACCGCAGCACTGCAACATGTCTCTATTTCTAAATCCACTGCATAGCAACGCAGTGAATTAAATAAGTAGACTTGGCAGCATCGAATTTTTAAATTCAGCTACTGATGAATACGAGGAAAAGAGAGACGGGAATTATTTGTCGTCTTTGTCTCACTCACATATTTTTCCCCTCATTGACAGCAACCGCTGCAAATTGAATTCTGCACATGTGTTTCATCTGCAGTACTGCATGCAGTGAAGCATTCAGAATTTCTGCACATGTGTTTTGGGCATAAGAGTTTCTTTTATGCCCAAAACACATGTGCAGAAATTCTGAATGCTTCACTGCACGCAGTACTGCAGATGAAACAGATGTCAACAGATGTGCAGAATTCAATTTGCAGCGGTTGCTTTCAATGCGGGAAAAAATACGTGAGAGAAACACAGACTACAAATAATTCCCGTCTCTCTTTTCCTCGTATGCATCAGTAGCTGAATTTAAAAATTCGATGCTGCCAAGTCTATTTAATTTAATTCACTGCGTTGCTATGCAGTGGATTTAGAAATAGAGACATGTTCCAGTGCTGCCTTGGGTGCAGAATTTACATTTGTATCACCACATAAGAACATCTGTATTATCCTGCTGCGCAGTGAAAAATTTTTTATCCATATTTCCTGTTATTATGTTATGAATTTCCATACAAAAGTTCGAACTGTCAAAGAATCTTTTACGATACCTATCTAGAATTGGTATTCTGCGTGCAAAAATCGTTTATGAATTCTGTTATAATTTTTTTTTTATAATTAACTAGTGCTCAAGGGGTTTTTGTAAAATGCTAATGCACAGCACGAGTGGAAGGGTTAATAGGGAAGATAGAGAAGAGGTACTGGTGCACATTGTTTTTAATCAATTGTGGGTTGTACCGTGTGAGGTAATGCATTCCACATGCGTGTTGTTCGACTTATCTACAAAAGAATCTCTATATTTTACAGTACGTCCGAAGGTAGGTTGAACTGATGCGCATTCGATGTGTGACGTGTGTTGCGACAGAATTGTTGAAGGGGCGGAATGCAGTTAGCTATTTCATCAGAGCATCGCTGGTGAAATATCGATAAAATAAGGAAAGGCAGTGGGTCAATAGACTCCGCTATATTTCTATAACCTATAAGTTGGGAGCGGGTCGAAATTCTGCTTTGCAAAATTCTGACTTTTAACACAAAAATTCTGCTTTTCAAAATTCTGTTTTTTTTCTGTTCTGTCTTACAAAATTATGCTTTTCAAAATTCTGTTTTTTAAAATTCTGACAGGCAATATTTTAAACAAATAAATTCTGCTAATTCTGTTTTTTTCCAATTTACGAATTTAAAGAAAACAATTAATATTTTTCAACTTTGTCAATAAATTACAATATATTTCATATAAAGAAGGTACACAGGTGGGTACCAGGAACACAAAAAAAAAAAAAAAAAAACAGCCAAAAAATTACAAATTATTTCATAATTGCAATATAATTTGTACATTTATTTAATTTTTCACAATAGGTCTGTTTTTTTCCACACCTATCTCAGTGAAGTAAAGTAAAGTAGGATTTTTAACACGCAATTACAACAACTATATAGAGTCTCAAAAGTGTCAAACAGTTCGAATTTGTTGTAATTGCGTGTTAAAAATCTTACTTTACTTTACTTCACTGAGATACCTAGGTGTGGACAAAAAGCAGACCTAATAGCCGTTTTTATACCCTCCACAGGAAGGTATATTCACTTTGTAATTACATTTGTAACGCAAAGAAGGAGTCACCGGAGACCCTATAAAGTATATATATTCTGAATCAGGATCGTATTCTGAATCGATTGAGCCATGTCCGTCTGTCAGTCTGTCTGTCCGTCTGTCTGTCCCTTTGTCTGTCCGTCTGTCTGTTGAAAACACGATAGCGTCCAAAAAAATCGACTTAGGTGAATGGAATTTTGTGAGAAGACTTCTTTTTACCGTCGTCAGGTTGGTATTGAAAATTGTCTATGTCGGTAAAGTAGTTCTGTTACCTCCCATTAAAGCCAATATTAGACCCATGCGTGTATCTACAGTACATGCTAGCTCGCATGGTGAACATTTTGCTTGATTTCTATGCAGTGGAGGGTATTAAAGCATCGGCCAGGCCGATGATAACACTTTTACTTGTTTATTATAAGCGTGATCTGATCCGGATCAGATCATGAAAATAAAACAAACTGGATCATTGATTAAGTTGTGGCAACAGTTGTTTTTAACATATAAAATCCAATACCAATTATGACAAATATCTTACTGCCACCAGCCATCTTGCAGCCACACGGTACAATGTGACGTCACAATGCGATGATTTCTCCATTGCACTTGCTCATGTTTGAGTTTGACATTTCGCTTGTTGTGTCGGGGTTGTTAGCATTCAATATTTTTTTTGGGAAACTATGTTCAAATATGCATCATAATTAACCGTATTGTACTGCTAATATTTCCATTTATATTTCTGTGTTATATAGCGAAACAAAACATCTCGAAAGTCGGAATAGTAACTTATTCGAATTTGAAAAAATGCTAATTGAATTTTTGTGTTGTTAACTGTGTTTCATATTTTGGTCTGGCAAAATTACTGTGTGGCTATAATTTACAGGGACACCAACATTTAGTGAATGAAATAAACAACGCCACAAAACAACAACGAGAAATAGTTGAATTAATTTTCAGATCATAATTCGTGATATCGATGAAAAGCAGGATCACATGTTGTTATTGTGCATGTAAATCGATGATCTATATGGATCATAGCTGATAATGAAAAACGGCTAATAATATATATATCCATCCACGCACAACTTATCTTTTCCTTTATTGGATTTAATTGCAGATACATACATTCATTTTCACTCTAGAAGCACACGTTCACTCACAAGGGTATACTAACAGAATATTTGTCTAAACACGAGTTTCCCAAAGTGTGCTCCGCGGAGCACTTGGAGCTCCGCCATGAAAATCTAAGTGCTCCGCGGAAAGATGGGAAACAATATGAGAATTCCATCAGACTAGCTAATTTTGTGCTTCTGAAACGTTGCCATTTTGTTCCCAACAATGGAATTTGTGTATTGATTACACAGTACAAAAATGCATAAGAATAAATCGTGTACTCCAGAACTTCAGAGCTATCAAAATCGAAACGAATCAATGACATTGATAGCGAAAAGATTTGGTTGTTCTACAAAGCTTGTTTTTGGGGGAATATGTGTTTCTAAGAAGACAGGAATCCGGAAGTTTTGACAACCGCAAAAGAAAGGAGAATGGACGCAAAACGGCAAACCTACTCCAAAGAAAGATTTGCCGGACAAGTAGAGCCAATCCATTTTTGATGTCCATAAAAATTAGGGAGATTGTTTCACGTGAAATCCATCAAGAACTCACGGCCTGGCGCTATGTCGTACAACAAAATCCTCGTGGATGCATTTTCCACAAAAAACACATGTCAACAAAAACCCAAGGAAGAGCCGGAATTTCGAAAGACTCCACTTACAAAACCCATATCAATTTTGGATAAAAGTTCTTTGGAGTGCCAAATCTAAGTTTAATTTATTTGGATCCGATGGAAAAGTGTATGTATGGCGTCCTCCAAACAAAGAATTGCCAAAGTAGGTACACGTTTCAGACCATAAAACATGGAGGAGAGAAAGTAATGGTCTGTGGTGCATTCTCTTGGTTCGGTGTTGGTTCATTAGTTGTGTTAGGGTCGACCCTTGATCCACACGCTTATAAAAGCATATTAGAGAAAACCCTTTTTTTTCATACATGCCAGTAACCTATATGATTTCTAACACTACAACGATCCTTACTATATTCCGCGGAGAGTGAGGCAATAGCTTACAGATAACAAAATTAATGTTTTGGATTGACCCGTGCAAAGTCCCGACCTGAACCCAATTGAAAATTGTGGGCCGACATCGAAAGAGCATTAATAGCCAAACAATTAAGAAATGCTGAAGAGCTTTTCGAAAACATTAAGGAGGTCTGGAACTATATAACACCATATTAGGATGCCCGATGCGTGCAGACTCAACTGCACTCAAACTAGCCCTTCGGACTAGGCATAAAATTGTAGGTCCCTTCCATTCATCCCAAAAATATAAACTTACAAAACAAATGGTTGTGAGAAGCTAGTCCTAGGGTGCCTATACGGACCTGTTGCGAAAAATATTTATTTATTTATAAGATGCCGGATTTTAGTGGAAAGTCTTCAGAAAATATTGACTGCCTTTTTAAAAAAAGTAAAGGCTATTCCACTAAATATTGGTAATTTTTATAAGTTTTGGAAACTGGAATTTTAAAGTTTTTGTTATACTGTGGCAAGCTCAAAAATGAGTTAAAAATGGTTTTGAATTGTTTTTTTTTTTTTTAATATCCACTAGATTTAAATATTTTATAAAATGCGAAAGGTCACATCACATAGCTACATGTTACTTATTTCTTCAATTTAATAAGATTAAAAAAAAAATCGGAAAATAGTAATTGCGTTTTCCATAACTACGAAAAATGGGATACGTACGGACAGCGAGTGCTCCGCGAGGAATTTCTCTCCCGAAAAGTGCTCCGCGACCAAAAAAGATTGGGAACCGCTGGTCTAAACCAAGAGAGCAAACTTAAAACCAATAAAAAAAAATAACAAGTGAGTAGGTAGGTAGAATGTTTTACATAAATAATAAAAAAAAAGGCCTTTTTTTTTATTATTTGCAGAATTTTGAAAAGCAGAATTTTGAAAAAAGAATTCTGAAAATCAGAATTTTGAAAGCAGAATTTTGTAAAACAGAATTTTGAAAAAAAAAATTTTTGACCTCGCCAGAATTTCGACCCCAACCCCTATAAGTTTTGCGCGCTTCTGAATTCTATCTAGTAGGTGTACATAATGAAGTTTTTAGTGCACCTGGCCAGATATGAGCGTTGTATTCAAGCTTAAACCGAATAAAGGCCTTTTATATTGAAGCTACATAAGTCGCAGGGTGTAAAGTACTTCTTACATCGATTTAAAAAACCTAGACATTTCGCAGCGTTTTTGGCGCTTCATATATGTAGTCATTGGGTTGAAGTTGAAATACTGTATGGTCAAAATTCTGTTTTCAAAATACGGTATTTCAAAATACTCTATTTCAAAATTCTGTATGAACAAAACTCTGTATTTGAAAATCCTGTATGAACAAAATTCTGTATCAACAAAACTCTGTATTTCAAAATTCTCTATATAAAAATTCTGTATTTTAAAAAAATGGTTTTGATAATGTAAAAAGTGCGCACTTTTTACTGTATTTTAAAAAAATGGTTTTGATAATGTAAAAAAGTGCGCACTATCAAAACCATGTTTTTAAAATACAGAATTCTTGTAAATACATTTTTTTATATTTTACTGTCTCCTTGAATGTCAGAATAGATTTATGAAAACTAATTGCGACGAATACCTTTAGAATTTTGGTATGTACTGCAATCAAAGCTTTACCTTTAGCAGTTGTCTTAAAAAAAAAACAGAATTTTACTACTGAGCTCCAAATCAATATTTTTTTATTTGCATCAATTTAGAATTTGTTGTTATCTTTATTTTTACTGCTCATATAATTTCATTGAAGTATTAAGTTTACTCTTAGACAAGGCGCGCATCAAAGTGGTGAGGGAGTGGCGGGCGTTGCGGTTGCATAGGAATGGTGTGGCGATGGAAGTGGTATGAAAGTGATTTAAGAGCAAACAACGAATAGTGCCACGAATTCATCAGTCCTTAAAATGTCTTAATTATCTTGGTCGTTTCGCATGTTTTTAGTTTCCGGGTAAACAAAAATACGCAGATGTAATGTAAAAATCCACGTCGTCACCAGCCCCTACAATATGATATGATTAGTTTAAACTAAACCACTTCCATTTAGTCGCCATCGGGGTTACCTCCAACTTTTTTGTAAAGTGTCCAAAAAGGTGTCCGCGAGGTAAAAAAGTGTCCCATAAAAATTTATATTAAAACAAAACGACATTATAAAGAAAATTGTGACTGATTATCTGAATCTAGTTTGGGGTATATTTGTGAGGATGTTGGCACATTTTTGCCAGTTCTTATTATAATGAACCAACAAATTAAGTCCTTCATAGTAAACACATTTTTAGTTCACAACATTAATTTGCAATTATCCGTCTAGTATAAGTTTGCATTTCCTCTGAGGTACGAAAAAATCATAAACGAGATGTTGAACAACACAGTACAGAAAGCAACTCTGTGAAAAAATTAACACTAACACATAAACTAAATGTATCCAAGTTAATTTTTTCTAACTCACAATAGCGAAAATGTACTACATATAAATTTGTCGTTTGTAACCAACAAGGCATTTAAGGTGAAGGCTTTAAAAATGATTTAATAAGACCCAAGGTCCCTCTAACTCGGACGGGCTAATATGTCAGAAATCGTTCGCTGTGTGTGTGAACAAAGAACATTTGGGACTGAATTGAAATACAAAGATACAAATCATGTCAAAGGATAGTATGAAACATATAAAAATAGATATAATTATTTTGAATGATTGATAACAGAGATAATTCTTCAACAAATTATAATATTTTTATAACAAATAGTGCCCACAAGTTCCTAAATTCCAAAAAAGTGTCTCAAATCGGCTATTTTTAAAAAGAGGTGTCCTGGTATCGGAATGTTCGAAAAGGTGTCTAATTGACACTAATAGTACGTTTACACCGCACCTAAATTCATCATTTCGACTAAATGCAGCATTTCAGGCCAAATGCTCAGCATTTCGCCATACATTTTCCAGCATTTCGAAATGTTGAATTTCAGCGAAATGTTGAATTTCATCGCTGCATTTGCAAGTATGTCAAATCGAACAAACCTCATTTTGATGACTTTTGGGCTCACTGAACAAAAAAAACCGCTGTAAAAAAATCCGATGAGGAACTTTTTGTTGTATTTAATATTATTTATTTAAGATTGTATTTAATATGTCTGAATTATCACTTATATTCATGTTTAGATTAATATAATTATAAAATTAATTCTTTAGGTACAAAGAATTTTTTATGCTTCTGATTTCGAAGCATAAAAAACACCAGTGAGAATCAATTCTGGTACTAGCTGTCATTTGAAATGTTGAAGTTTCAATGGGAACGCAAAATTGGATTTCGAAATGTTGTCTGCTGAAATGTTGAATTTAGGTGCGGTGTAAATGTACTATAAGATGTCCCAAAGGTAACCCTGGTCGCCATCGCTACACCACTCCTATGCCACCTGCCACTTGGTCACCACGCAACCCCAACCACCACACCACTGCCAGTGTCTCAATAAATTTTAAAAATGATTTCCAAGCTTGCTTTTCGTTATGCACTTTTTCAAAATATAGAATTGGAGCATAAACAGCATTTCGAAAAACAGAATTTTGCATTTACAACATTTTGGATATACGGCATTTTGGAAATACAGAATTCTGAAATACAGAATATTGTTCATACAGTATTTTCAAAAAATAAATATACAGAATTTTGTCGATACAGAATTTTGAAATTCAGAATTAAGACCCGCTCCCGTGGTCATTCCAACGTAGTTTGTCGTTGACACACTTACCGAGTATGGAAAGTCGGTGCCATGAAATAAAGTCTTATGCAAAAAGGTCCAAAACGTAATTTTGGACTTTATTGCACTTTCAAAAGTGAAATAATGTCCTCCCCAGCCATAGCAGCACGAAGAGTTGAAGCCCACGTGAGGAAACTTTTCGAGTACTACCAAAAATGGGGCATACGGATCAACACAGCCAAATTTGAATTGATCTGCATCAGAAGACCCATTAGAGGAAGAAGTAGAGGACGGTCAGCCACCAATTGTCGTAATATAACGTTGAGACTACCTGATGGATCAGCGCTATCAACCACAAACGACGTTAAATATCTTGGAGTCAACTTTAACGAGCGATTTAGATTCAACCCACACCTGAACACTGTTCTGAAGAAGGCTGCATTTGCGTTTCATCGAGTCTACTCCCTGATGAAGAAGCAAAACGGACTCAGTAAAAAAACCAAGCTGCTACTCTACAAACAACTTATAAGGCCGGTAGTAACTTACGGTTTCCCCATTTGGTACACCATTTCCAAGACGTACATGAGAAAGCTGGCCATTTTTGAGAGAAAACTCTTAAGGATCTGCACAGGACTCCACTACGATCCAATCCGAAGGAAAAACGTCAGAAGTTCAAGACTATACGAAGAAGCCAGCATCATCCCCCTAGAAAAGTACATGGTCACACTTTTCCAGAGAATACTCGGGAATGCATCCAGCCATCCAAACCCTCTAGTCCGCAGGATTGCGGAAACGCAACACATCTCAGAGCATCGATACCTGCATGTATTGGCTCTACTAAACGAGGACCTATTCCCAAGAGACACTGACAGGGCAACTATACCCTTCTACGATTTGACCGAAACAACCCACCATCGAGGATAAAATCAAGATGAACAACCCTCTCTACCAAAACGCGTTTTGGACTTTATTGCAATTTCAAAAGTGCAATAAAGTCCAAAATTATGGTTTGGACTTTTTTGCATAAGACTTTATTTCATGGCACCTGGAAAGTCGTTCGGTTTCGTCGATGCAAGTCCCATTCATGGATTATGGGTGAGGGTTCAGGTATCGCTTTAATGATAGAAGACAGCATTGTGTTTTGGGAGCATTAAATTCCACTCTATTGGTTGTACCCCATTTCATAATACTGTCAAGGTCGGAATTTAATGTGTTTAGTATACGTTGCCGTTCCAGTTCCACGACCGAAGAGCAGGGACGTAAGTCAAGGAACGAATATGAAAAACTGAGGGTGCTACCATCAGCGAAAGAGTGTAGTATTGAATTAGAAGTAACAGACAAGAGATCGTTGATGAATATGAGAAAGAGTGCCGGATACAAAACAGAGGCTTGGGGAACACCAGCATTTATATGGTGAATTGCAGACTTGAAACCGTCCAACGCAACGGGAATTGAACGGCCAGAAAGGTAGTTTCTAATCCATTGAGGAAGAGACGCGTCGATCCCAGAGGCATGCATTTTCGACGAAAGAGATTGGTGCCAAACTCTGTCAAATGCTTTCGAAATATTAAGCGCAACGATATTCGTATCGCCAGAGTGGTGAAGAGATTGGTTTGTTTCGGTTTTCTTCGGTTGGGTTTGCTTTATAAGCCCGAAAACTCAACTATCTCACCCTGATAGCCTCTTTGCAGCTAGAGTCGCACCAAGCATTCTCCTTAGGTGTAATACTCTTTATTCTGCTGGGAATAAAGGATCTCATACCCAGGAGAATGGTGTTTGTTATCATTTCAGCGGAGTATTTATCTGACTGAGAGGTGAGGAACAAGTCCAACGTGTTAGCGACATGACCTGCAGCATCCGGAATCCGTGTAGGCTCGTTTACAAACTGAGTTAAGGTGTTAATCTCAGCGAAAATCTTAACATACCTTCCTTCGGGTGTTGTCTGTCCAGAATGGCGAAGCCAATCGGAATTGTGTATATTGAAATCGCCCGCAATGACAATTTCACTATGAGGATACTGGGAAACAATTCCTAAGATGGAGCTATACAGCTCATCAAACTCGTTAAAAGTAGATGAACAGTCAATGCTTGGACTTCTATAAATAAAACAAGAGTGTATTATTTGCTTACGGACATTGAATTTTAACCATACGTAATTAAATTCCGCATTGGAGCAATGTAAGTAAGTAAGTACTGTACTCGCATGTGTTTAATATTGGCTTTTTATGGAAGGTAACAGAACTACTTGCCCGACATAGCACATTTTCAATACCAACCTGAAGACGGTAAAAAGAAGTCCTCTCACAAAATTTCATTCACCTAAGTCGATTGGTTTGGACGCTATCGTGATTTCAACAGTCAGACGGACAGACAGACGGACATGGCTAAATCGATTCAGAATTTGATCCTGATTCAGAATATATATACTTTATGGGGTCTCCTGTGACTCCTTCTTGGAACTGATCAAGTACTTGAAAGTACTGGTTAAGTACTTGAGGTACTGGTACTGGTACTTGAAAGTTCTGCTCAAGTACTTTGGTACCTACTTAAGAACGCGATACTTGGTACTTGCGACGAGGTACTTGAAAAATACTGGTACTTGCCTTTTTTAAGTACCAGTACTGAAGTACAAATACCAGTACCTAGTACTTGTACTTGAGAGGACTGAAGTACTGGAATACATACTTAATTATTTTACAACTCTAGGTTGGATTCGCCACACTACATTTTTACGGATACGGTTCATATCAGCCATCAATAGGAAGCAACCACATATTTTGGTTTGTACTGAGCTGCGATACATTATCGAGATAGATTCAGTTGGTTATTGACTTAAATAGTGTTTTGTAATTGGATTTTGCTCATGTAAGAGCAATATATTTCTTTTTGCTCTGTCGTGGTTTTTTGTTGTCTTTTTCATAAAAAGATGTTCCAGTTTATTACACAATTATTTAGTTTCTAATAATTCAAAACATACTTTTTTCAGCCTGTATTTTAATGTGTTGTTTGCACAAATTTTATCAAGTGCCTACCGCCTATGTATAAAAAAAACTCAGCGGTTTGATTTGACAGCTTCGAAACAGATTTTCGATTTTTGAAGTTCCATAACAGAGTTTCATAAAAGTTCGAAACCCTGAATACAATTTATATAAGATCTTTTATGATTCATAACAGACAATTCATAGGTTTAAATATTTGCAGCAAATTGTTGCCTGCAACACAACGCTGACTTAAAAAAGTTTCTATACGAGCTCCTCTATCAATCCTACAAGTAGATATATGTATAGGTAATATCCTCAAAATTGCTTTGGTCGATTTTAATACCAAAATAAAAAAAGTGTACAATGGCATCCAGCGGATAATTGTTCAAGTTGAAATTGTAATTGCTCGTGAACTACTAGGGTGATGTAAGTGGAAAGGGTGGTGTTCGACCCACGTGATTGGCGGATTTGCAAAATCAAAATCGAAGCAATTGCTAAGCTTCGTATGAATAGAAACTGATTTGAGTTAACTCCAACTTTTGACATCTTTAAAAACGGCGCCACCGACCTTTCACTCAAATTGGTATGAATAAAACGTGGAAGACAAAGCAATTGCTACGAAAATTCAAAGTCTGTATTTTGTTGACTCAGAGCATTTGCTAAATATTTTACGCACACATCTTTTTACAAAAAACGTCTAGTCTTGTTGTCAGTGCTTTTTTTTATAAACAGTTAAATTAACTTTTGTTTGTGAAATAAACAAAAAAAATAAAAAATGGATGCGATAAGTTGGCCCTAAATACTTTTTTAGAAGATAACCTGCAGACAGAGGGTGGTGTTCTTTCAAGTATCCAAAAAAATGAATATTCCCTGAGGTAAATATGAGATCCGGGTTTCCAGGATAGATTTGTTGTATTGCGGGTAAATGGATGATCCATATGGATCATTAGCGGTAATAATTCGATAATATTGATTCCATTACCCAATAGTACGCTATGTATATGCATATGCTGCATATAGTCAGCATCAAAGAACATCTCAATAGCATTAAGCTAACTGTCGTAGTTGCGTTGCTACTTTTCGGAGATAATTTGAAGCAATTCCGCAGGTGTGCGACACGGACATCATGAATGCAATCCTCCTTATCTGCCTCTTGGTAATTGTAGCTGCCTCAATAGCATTAAGCTAACTGTCGTAGTTGCGTTGCTACTTTTCGGAGATAATTTGAAGCAATCCCGCAGGTGTGCGACACGGACATCATGAATGCAATCCTCCTTATCTGCCTCTTGGTAATTGTAGCTGCCTCAAACTGATTATAAATTTGCCATGAGGTTTGGCCATCGAAAACATTTGGTGGTTATATATTTTATATATTTTATATAATAAGGAAATAGTTGACGAAACAGGTCCGTATAGGCCCCCTAGGCCTAGCTTCTCACAACCATTCGTTTGTGTAAGTTTTTATTTTTGGGACGAATGGAAGGAACCTACAATTTTATGCCGAGTTTGAACGGTTGAATTGAGAAGCTTTATCTGGAGAGTTATACCGAAGATAATAAAACACGTAGATGGCGCATTCAAATGGGAATTGTCATATGAAATTAAAATTCGATACCCTTAAGAAGCTTTTCGAAGAAGCTTATAAAGCTGAGAAAAAATTTAAACACAACCGAAAATATTCGAACTTAACTTACTCACAAATTATACCTATAATTCGTTATAGCGACATGTTGAATCCAACATTTCAGCTTCCAATAGATTGCGCTGGTTGTCTTTATTCACTACCTATCCATCCATATTTAAACATATGTGCTAAATACATGCCAGTAGTAATGCTCTTTCTTTTTCTTAACCTTATATATGGTAAATAAATTAAATTTGTGGACTACATTTCAAAACTATGTATTAAGTACAGTGAGCCTCAAAAAGTGAGTAAACACCAATGATGTTTTAATTTTTATTTGGAGATGGGAAACTATTTTTTCTAAATATCTATAAAGTATTTTATCCTGTCGAGATTAAATACGTTTTGTTATTGTTATTTTCTTATTAAACTTTTTACAGATTGTTGGTTTTTTAGACCTGTTTCAGACCCTACAGAAAACTCAAAAGAGCATCAGTGTTTACTCACTTTTGACGCTCCATGTATTATTATGAATACTTACATTCGATTCTTTTCGCATAAAATCTTGCATTAAAAGCGAGATCTCGTTACAGATCATACTTTTTAGAATGTTTATACTTTCTTTTTGCAGTTCAGTTTGCAATACTTCTAAATTTGTTTGGAAATATTTTAGCAGAGTATCCGTGCGGTCAGCGTTCTCACCGTGAGCTGCAGATGCTTCTTCAAGTATCTTTTGTATCATTGGTACAAACGTTTGTGCCATCACCTCAATAAGCTCAAATGTTTCATTCTCTACAATATCGACAGTATTGCAAATTATATTATTAATAGTTGTTGAGCATCTTTCTGCTTCCATTACACTTCTTAGTTCAGCCAATTTATTTAAAATGTCATCTATTTTTAGTTCCTGAAATTTAAATTAATATTAAATGTTAAGGTAGACATTATACTATATGAATTATTTTATAAAATTTGGTTAAAAACTCTGTTTGTGATACACAGAAATTCTATTCGTCTTATATGTCTTTTATATGGTTGCAACTGCTATAATGTGCACATCAACATACCACTTTGGTATAGAATGAGTCAGAGTCAGTCAGTAGAAAGAGTCAGTTGAAGCCAATGCAATGGCTTCATTTAAGAAGCACGCGCTTCTCGCGTCTACTAACTTTGTTAATAAGCATTGTATATTATATCATGAATTATAACTTATTTGAATACATATTATACGTTTAATATGAATCGGTACTCTGTAGTATGACTTTCTTTTGTTATATTTAACATTCTGGCGACGAGAGGATTTCGTACGGTCTTTGACGGTCAAAAGCTTTTCATGGAAAAAATGATATGGCTCAGGTATCATCATCAATGGTAGCAGTTGGAACCGTTCCTGCTTTTCATAATTTTGATAAGTCAAAAGACAACTGGGGTACGTATCAAGCTCAGCTGGAGCAGCACTTCAAAGCATATGAAGTAATAAAAGAGGCATCTCGCAAAGCATATTTTCTTTCATGGATCGGTTCGGAGCTATACGAACTACTGCAAAAGCTGTTTGGAAATAACAATTTAAATGAAAAGACATACGCGGAGTTAGTTGCAAAATTGACGGAGCATTTCGAATCAAAGACACATGTATTAGCAGCAGGATGCGAATTTTTTCGATCACAAATGAAGAGCAATCAAAGTTACGGTGAATGGATAGCGGAATTACGGGGAATAGCACGACAATATAAGTACGCATGTAGTAATGATACCTGTAAGCATGAATATGTAGATGAACTTATTAGAGATGTAGTGGTACTGCACACACCGCATGATACAGTGCGTACCGCTGCTCTTCAAAAGGGCAACCCATCGTTGGCTGACGTTTTAGCAATAGCAGAAGCTTTCGAAGCTACACAAAAAACTATTCGCACGATTACTAATGAAGCGCCAATATTAGATGTCAACCAGCTAAAGGGAAATTGCAAGAAATAACAGCATGCATGTGGAAATTGAAGAGAGCAATCGAATGACAATCGTGTTCAGGTTGCGGATCGCGTCATTTACAAAAGTATTGCAAATTTCGCGATGCAAAGTGTCGCAAATCTGGTAAAAATGAACATATTGCTCATGTTTGTTGCACGCATATAAATCGAAATAAACTTAAACCTCGAAGTAAAAAAACGTAAATAACATTGAGTCAATAGAGCAAATTTATACAATATACATTATTTTCGACGACAAAAGGGAATCAAGAAGAACAATATATTTATTAAGCTAAAGGTAAACGACACAAACACGGAATTTCAACTGGACACGGGAGCAACTTGTTCAATTATTAGCTTAAATGGCTACTGTAGTATCTGGAAATACTGTATAAATTGTCAGACGTTTAGTGTATGCTAACGTTGTATAAAACGTCAAATTTAATAAAATAAAAACTCACTTTATACGAGACTACAGAACAAGACTTTTTCAGGATACTACATTTTGTTCAGAATACTACATTTGGCGACGAGTACCAGAACCCGCTAAATATACCAAGTATGAGTAAGTAAAACGTAATGCGGCGTAATGATGACCGCAAATTAGTTGAATTTTTTTTTCGATATCCGATTCAATGAATTTGAATAAATACCTAGCTCAAAAGATGGAGCACAAAAGAAAGAATAATACTGCTCGCTGTTTCAATAAATTTGGAACAGGAGAAATACGTTGTAAGCTCAATTCAATGAATTTGAATAGATACCTAGCTCAAAAGACAAAAAAGAATAATACTACTCGCTGTTTCAATAAATTTGGAACAGGAGAAATACGTTGTAAGCTCAAAAGAGTGAGCATTTGGAAAATATTCGCTGTTTCAATAAATTTGGAACAGGAAAAAAAATGTTGCCTGCTCAAAAGATGGAGCATTGAAAAGTTTGATTGAAGGATTTGAACAGGAAAAGAACTTGTTCGCCCAAGATGTTGGCGAATTCTTTATTGATTTTGTTTTTGTCATGCTAAATTTCAGACATGCAACAAACAAGATTGACAGAAGGACCGCCGCCGTTTGATTGCAAGACTGACGGACATTGCGGCAGTGAATGGAGAAAACGAACACATTTTCTCCATTGACTCAAATGCTACCACGAATTAGGATGCCCGCCATGTCGAACAACGTCACAAAAACTTCGTGCGTATGGAAATAGGCCAGTGAATCAATTAGCTATCACCGATTCACAAAATACAAAACCACAAATATAAATTAATTTTTGAATCTTCTCTAGGCACATGTCTCAACTTCACGGCTAGCCCTCAATTAAAACAAGACGCGAAGCCGAAATTTTCCAAGCCACGCTTATTACCATTCTCTCAAATGGAGGCGTTTAAAACTGAAGCCTTGTTGATGCCGGTATCTGGAAACCAATTATTACCAAAGAAACTGCTAGTTGTTAATACTATTCTCGGGCTATATCAGTACCACTACCAACGATCACGTTGTCAACTACCTTGATGTCATAATTATTACGGGAGGAGATGATGAGGATATCTGGAACTTAGAGGACGTTTTCAAACGCCTTCAGGAAAGTGGACTTAGATGTAAGCGGTGATGGTGTAGCAGCTGTAAAAAATGTACCGACCTAAGGACTTAAAACAACTGGAAGCTTTCATTGGAAGGTAAATTACCATAATAAATTTATCAACAATTTTTCGGAACTATGTGCGCCCTTAAATAAGTTACGTAGAAAGGATACACCATTTAAATTGCATTCGCAACAAGAAAAAGCTTTTCAAGAGGTAAAAAGCCAAATAGTTAACACTACTAACTTAGTCCATTTTAATGATAGCTACCCCCTTGTATTATAAGCCACAGATAAATCGGCTTACGGTATAGGTGGGCAATCCATAGCTTCAAACCATATAAATCCGCGGGACCTGACGGCATAATACCTGCCGAATTGCAGAAATCATCGGACATAATCTTGCCGATGCTTCAGACAATCTTCAAAAGTTGTCTCGATTTAGTTTATATCCCAAAGATATGGAGAGAAGTTAAAGTTGTCTTCATACCCAAAGCAGGTAAATGCTCCCACACAAATTCTAAAGATTAGACCTATTAGTCTATCATCATTCCTTCTTAAAACACTAGAACGACTGATTGATATCCACTTACGCAACAGTATCGATAAAAAACTACTGTCTGCGGCCCAGCACGCATACTGCAAAGGTAAATCAGTGGAGACGGCATTACACACTTTAGTACGTAATATCGAATACTCCCTGTTCCATAAGGAGTACACGATGGTTGCCTTCCTTGACATAGAAGGCGCTTTTAACAATGTCAATACATCAGCGATAGCAGATGCGCTTTCAGCTCTGAATGTCGACAGCTCACTTGGCGAACTGATCAATCTACTGCTCAATGGCCGGATTATCAACTCAAAGCTGGGTGAGGTGTCCGCAAGAAGATCTGTTAGTAGAGGCACTCCGCAAGGTGGTGTTCTATCCCCTCTTCTTTCGAATTTGGTGGTCAATGAACTATTGATGATCCTGGAAGGTGAAGGATGCACGGCGATCGCTTATGCAGACGATGTTGCTATAGCCGTCTCAGGAAAGCACTTAAATACTCTAAAAGAACTCCTACAAAATGCTTTAAATAAGCTAGCCAGTTGGGCGAGTCGTTGTGGTTTAGGTGTGAACCCCCACAAAACTGATCTGGTGGTTTTCACCAGGAAATATAAAATTCCGACAGTCGACCCTCCCTCACTCAATGGTATCAACCTAACTTTCTCTGACAAAGCTAAATATTTGGGGCTTATCCTGGATAGGAAGCTTAGTTGGAAGCTTAACATCCAAGAAAGAGTCAAGAAGGCTACAGTAGCACTCTTCTCTTGTAAAAAAGCTATTGGGAATAAATGGGGATTACAACCTCGAGTAACCCACTGGCTCTACACCTCAGTTATAAGACCGATACTCACCTATGGGATAATTGTCTGGTGGACAGCCTTGGAGAAGGCCACAAACCGCGACCATATAAGCAAGGTCCAGCGCACAGCTTGCATGTGCATAAGCGGTGCACTGCGCACAACACCCTCTGCGGCACTAGACATATTCTTTCATATATTACCCCTTGACATATTTAGCAAGCAAATGGCAGCGAGTGCAGCCATTCGCCTTAAAGCCATCTCACAGTGGTCAAGCAAAGACTTTGGCCACGCCTCTATTCTGAAAAAATTCGAGATCTCAACTGAAAACACTGACTACACCACCCCATCTCTAAACTTTGACAAGAATTTTCTCGTCACAATCCCATCCAGAGCAACCTGGGATGGAGATGCCCTCCCGGAAGATGAATCAGTTCACTTCTATACTGACGGCTCAAAAACCAATGATGGAGTTGGTGGGGGTGTTTTCTCGGAACGTCTTAATCTTAAGCTCTCCTTCCGTCTACCAAACTACTGTAGCGTGTTCCAGGCGGAAATTATGGCGATTAAAGAAGTCTTATCCTGGCTCAAGAAAAACGTCATATCCGTTAAGGATATCTACATATTTTCGGACAGCCAATCAGCCATCAAATCCTTGGATTCGATCTCCATAACTTCTCTATTAGCCCTCGACTGCCGATCGTCTCTTACGGAGATGGCCGAACAGTTCAACATTCACCTAATTTGGGTGCCGGGGCATAGAGACATTCCAGGGAATTGTAAGGCCGATGAACTCGCTAGAATAGGAACAACTCAACCCATTCTGCCGGATAAAGGCACCATAGGGATACCAATCGCTACTCGCAAACAAAAAGTGAAGCTGAACGCTATCGAGAGTACAAATCTTAGGTGGATGAGTTTAACCACTTGTCTAGCGACAAAACAAATTTGGCCTAAGCTGGATTTGAAACGCTCTAAGAAATTGATCTCTCTCAATAGATTGCATATCGGCACCACAATAGGTGTCATTACTGGACACTGCCTGATAGGCAAACATGCCGCAAGGCTGGGCCTCTTCGCAAACGACTTTTGTAGAAGCTGCATGGACGAGGAAGAGGAGGAAACTATCTCTCACCTTCTTTGTTCCTGCCCAGCTCTCTCCCGCAGAAGGAAGCTTCACTTAGGAGCCTTCTATTACAACGACTTGGGCGATCTGACAAGCATAGACATCAGAAGCCTCTTACGCTTCATAAAGAGCTCAAAATGGTTCAACTAGTAGGGAGATCTTAGATCCTTCATCGTGGCATCACAATGGACCTATACTGGTCTAAGTGTGTTGGCGTTTTTAGCTGACAGCCACTTTCAACCAACCAACCAACCATAGGTGCCGTCATTTCGCAATATTTTTCTGGATAGTTCTGAAAGACCCATTGCGCATGCTTCAAAGACGTTAGATATTCATCAACATAGGTATAGCCGATTAGAAAAAGAGGTTTTATCCATTATTTTCGGAGTAGTTAAATTCCATCAATTTATGATTTTCCCATATTCGAAACAACAGTAGCATACGAAACGTGACCCTATTCTTAAAACCAAAATAGAATTTTGCAACTGCTCCACAAAGGCCACTGGGGTGTAGTTCGCACAAGGCAACTAGCCCGCCGCTATTGCTGGTGGCCAAACGTCGACAAAAGCATTGAGTCTAAGATAGCCACATGCGCAAACTGACAACAAAGTAGTTCGCTTCCCAGACAACATTTTAGCCCATGGCTGAAGCTGCGGGAGAGATTGCACGTTGATTTTGCCGGCCCTTACGTTGGAAGTTATTGGTTCATCTGAATAGATGCCTTTTCCAAATTTCCCTTTGTTACTAAAATGAATTCTATAACCACTTCTGCAACTATCAAAGGTTTGAAAAGTATATTTTCGATTGAAGGACTGCCAAAAACAATATTTTCCGATAACGGCGCACAATTTACTTCAAAGGAATTTCAGCAATTTTGTTCATCGAACGGTATAGATCATATTACTATTGCCCCGTTTCATCCCGCCTCTAATGTAGAAGCCGAACGTTTTGTTAGGACATTTAAAACGTTAATATCGAAAATCCTGCAAGAGTCAAACAACACAGAAAACGCTTTGTCAATATGCCTCAGTACATACCGAGTAACGCCTAACCCCATTACCAACAGGTCTCCAGCCGAAGTTTTACATGGTAGACAGTCCCGGAATTTGCTGTCTCTATTAAAACAAACTTCAAACATCAATAAACCTGCAAGAACAACCTACTTTTGCAAACAAATTTAGCCGTGGTCCAAAATGGAAGGAAGCTACAGTGGTGAACATTTCGGGAAGGAAGATGTACAGTACATACTTGAAAGCGATGGATTTACAATGAGACGCCACGAAAATCAGCTTAGACCCAACAACATTTCTAACCAATTTCATGAGCCACAACACCAAATCCCACGAAATGCAACAACTACAAATAGCAGAAATTTTGACAAGACAAACTTCACCCAGACTCGACAATCAATATACTGTAACGATCAATTTAACCGGCCAGAACATTCAACAACTTTGATTAATCAAAATAGTCAGCGTCAACAATTATTATCGTCTAATGATCATACTTTGATCAAGATACAACCACCCTTATCAGAATCGCAGCTTGAAATCCCTGAAGCGACAAAGACAACAGATGTTCTAGTTCCAGAAAGCAGTACTAATAATATCGTTTCTAATTACAGGACAACCAGTAATGTTGCTGAACCAGAATGCAACAGTCTGAGGAGATCCGAGCGTACCCGAAAACCTTTGGAGAGATTCAATGTCTGAAATATGAGAAGGGAAATGATGTATATGTATTATGTACCTACCACATTGTAATAACACCATTACACATCAACATACGACTATCACTTTGGTTTTTGGTATAGAAAGAGTCAGTTGACTCATTGGCTTCATTTAAGAAGCACGCGCTTCTCGCGTCTACTAGCTATTGTTAATAACCATTGTACATGAACTTATTTGCATACATATTATACGTTTAATCCGAATCGGTAGTATGACTTTCTTTCGTTGTATTTAACATTAGAGATAAGGCTTAGTATGCTACTCTAGTTTGATTTTAGCTCCCGTACATAAATGTCCCCAAAATTTACCTAACCTCTCCCTTTATCCTGTGGTGTACCTACTCGAAAATAGAAAATGCCGAAACTATCTTATCATTGGGTCTGAGAAGAAATTGTCAATCGAACAATTCTCTTTTAGAACAACTTTTGACGAGACAGGCCTCCATTGGTTCATACAAAAAAATTATTCCCTTAAATGCCCAAGGAAGTCGATTTTGTTAGTAAAAAATATATTATATGTAAACTACAACAAAAACAACAAATCCTTTGTTAAAAAAATTATTAAAATTTGTTCGACGAAGTTATTGACAAAAAACTGGTTGTATCTTTAAAGATACACTGGGCATTAACCCCCCATAGCCATTCTGAGAGAAAATTGTTACGGATGAGAAAACAAATTATCTGTTATTATTATTATTATTTATTAACAAGTAATTAAAATTACAAGGTAACAAAAAAAAAACAAATTATCTGTTTTTAGATAGATGGGTATAAAAGTGCAGTAATAGAAGATTGCAACTTTTTGTGATGTGTGTGTTGACTGTGTTTTATTGTCCTTAATGAAGTATGTATGTGTGAGTAGCAGTTGGCGTTAATGAAATGTGTGTGTGTGGGTAACAGATGTCGTTAATGAAGTGTTTGTTGTGATTAGCGTTAGTGATTTAAATTAATTTTCAACAATGGTCAGACTCTTAGATTCTGCTAGCGTGGCTGAGGTAGAATGCAGTATTATTAGGTAAAGGTGTATGTAAACAACCGAGTACAAATGATTCATCAGCTAACTGCAGGCGCGGACTGGCGCTATATTCCATCGGCTGACAATCCAGCTGACCAACTTAGCCGCGGTACCTCAGCCGTTGAGCTGCGTGACTTAAAACTTTGGTGGCATGGTCCGTCATGGCTACTACAAACAAAATCCGCTGGACCCCTAATCAACCTAAGATGACCGCTGATACGGATTTGGATGCGGGAGGAGCAGCGTATATACTATGCTAAAGAAATCAAGAAGCTTCAAAATCCGTCCAGCGAAGGTGTTGATCAGGCGGCGACGCAAATAATGAGTGAACTACCTACAGATCGAGTGACACCATGTCGAGCGTTCAGTTACTCGGGGTTGGACTACGCTGGTCTGTATTTGCTGAAAGCACGTGGAGGACGATGTAACATTATCGAGAAAAAGTACGTAGCTCTGTTTGTGTGCATGGTTACGAAAGCAGTGCATTTGGAGCTGGTTAAGAGTCTTTCAACAACCGACTTCATACAGGCCTTTCTACGATTAACTAGCATTCGTGGCGCTTGCGTGCGGTTATGGAGCGACAATGGCAAGAATTTCGAGGGCGCCGCTGTTGAATTCAAGAAAATGTTACACAGCTGGAATGAAATGGACATGTCAAAAGCACTACTGCGGTATGGCACTAACTGGGGTTTTATCACGCCCGCAGCGCCGCACCAAGGAGGGCTTTGGAAAGCGGCTGTCAAATCTATGAAGTATCATCTGCGCCGGGTGATTGGGCGACATAAACTTAAAACGCAGTGAATTCCAAATAATTTTGGCGCAGACTAGCGCCGTAATGAACTCCAGGCCACTATCAGCGCTATCTGATGATCCAGAGAATTTATCGTTTCTCACTCCCGCGCACTTTCTCATCGGCGAGCCGATTACACAGCTTTTCGGTGCAAACGTAGTGGATATACCAGATAAATCGTTTGAAACTAGCACATCAAATTCAAAAAATGACCGAAGTCTTTTAAAAAGCATGGGGACCAGACTATATCCACCAACTACAACAGCGGACGAAGTGGCCACAAGCGCAGTCGAATCTTAAGGTAGGTGATTTGGTGATCATCCTTGAGGACAACATCCCTCCGACACTGTGGAAAATGGCACGAATAATCGAAACTTTCGCCGGAGCGGATGGGATTGTACGCAATGTTCGCCTGCGAATGGCCACATCGGATTGGAACATGAAGCCTACCGAGAAAAAGGTGCCCTTCATTATTTTAGAGCGCCCGATACAAAAACTATGCCGGCTACCTGTTGAGAGTGAAGCAGAGCATTCACGGGGGGAATGTGTTAACGCCGGCACCAAACAAAAGCGATTTAAAAGAGCTTAACATAATCCACTATGCTTAATTTACTTTGCTAAATGTTTTTATTTTTTTTTAATCAACAAAAGACAAGAGCAGCAAAAAGAAAAAGCAGGTAAAGATAATACAGTTCACAGGTTGTGTGGCTATTGAACAACCCTTATTAATTTATTTACTTTGAATATATTTTAACTTTCACTGGTGAAAAACCTCCACCCAAAGAATGGAGGATAACTAAAAAAAAAAAAAAAATAGGTGGCGCAACAGGCGGTAGACACCCTAGGCCTAGCTTCTCGCAACCATTCGTTTGTGTGAGTTTCTATTTTTGGGACGAATGGAAGGGACCTACAATTTTATGCCGATTCCGAACGGCTGAATTGAGAAGCTTTTTCAGGACAGTTATACTCTCGGATGTTTGTCAGACGTTCGCGAGAGGTGGCGCAGTAGAAAAAATACACTAAGATGTAATTTGTGTTTTTCCGGGGATCGAACCTTGGATCCCTCGCACAGCAGTCCAGCACACTAACCACTGCGCTACTGCGCCCAATGGAATGGAGGATAACTGCAGCGCAAAAAATAACAAAATATATGATCTAGCATACATATACCTAATATGTTTCCAATATAACTTTTCGTATTTTTACTTGGTCATATTTTGTATGTCATAGATTGCCATACTAGTGTAATGGACAAATTTCGCTATATCATAGAGGTACATGAACAAAATTTATCGGACAAAGCCCTTTGCCATAATAATCTGGGGGTATTTATATGGTAATAATAATAATCATTGACATGTTATACATGGACTGCTAGTGAAATGTCAGTTTCATACAAATCTGCGAGGAAAAATGAAGCATACATAAGAACTCGCCCTTTTGGTTCCATTCCATTCCATTTGCGTGCCATTGCTATTTTTTACATAGAACACAGTGCCATCCATTGTAGCAACATTTTCACTGCGCAAAATAACGACTTATTAAAATTATTTCAAACGTTCTATAACAGATGGCACACTCAGCACTCAAACAAAATCGCACACATTTGAGTGTTTTTGTTTCTCTCCGTCGTGAACCAAAAGAGCTAGTGCCTATGTTTGCTTCAACCAAAAATTGGTTGCTAGCAGTCCATATTGTATAGAATGTCAATGGTAATAATAGTGTAATACCACTTGTCATACATACACAAATTGTGACGTAATTTTATCTGTCCAAACCGTCCGGAAGCAATTCGAACGCTTCTGAAAGCGTTCGATTGGCACTCAGCTAACAGTTCTTGAATTCAGAATCGAAACCAGAAGCACTAACACATTCATGCACTAAACTTCAAAATCGTTGAATGTACCTACCTATTTTTTGTGTCGCATTTGATAATTTTGCATTTTAAAATAAAAGTAATCAATTTGAAAAATTATATTAAAATGGATATTCTGATGGAATTTTGTAATTCAATTTTATCTTCATCACCATCCTCCGCGTACCGCGTCATCAAGTAGTGATGATGATGATGCAATTGAGCTTGAGTTTAACAAATACAAGGACACAAAGCTTTCAAACTCAAATAAGATCTGTTTGCTTATTCGATTCGCATCCCGATTCGGAGAGATCTTCCGGATGGTTCTGGTTCGAAAAATGTCGCGAATGTTCGTCATGAAGAAGATTACCTTTTACGTAACGTTTGATTCAAACTAATATTAAAAAAAAAATACCATCAAGATTAAAGAACAAATAAAAGTGGACAACGTAGATGCAATAAATGTAAAGAAGAGGGAAAAATCTCATGTAAATAGGTCCTATACTTCTATACACCAAATTATCATGAATTACAATTGTATTTAATATTATGAGAGAAGTGAGAAAATTATATTGAAAGGAAATGCAACGTATTAAACGTTTTTTTTAAATATTGGTTATTGTAATTGTAAAACAAATTTTGTGCTGAAAGTGTCATATTTTAGTTTGTATGTTAATAAATAATAATTATAATAATCACCCCTATTGCGAATATCAACTATTAATCGGTTGACGATTGACAAAATTTATCAATTAAAATTGACATTGGTATTGCGAAATACAATTGATAAATATATAAGCTATTGTGAACATAACGCATAAATGGAAAACCGAAGGTAACTAATTTAATTTCCAAGGAATGAAATTTGGCTTATTCTGAGCTCCATTTCAGTTTTGTACAAAACTTTCGACTATCCAAAGTTGCATTCATTGACTTGCTCGAAGACATTGGACCCAACCTCAAATCGATTAAAAGTAAATGCTACACAAGGTACCCTTTGCCATTTCTGCCAATCTCTTTCAGGTGGTCCTAAGCTATTTAGCTCTAAAGCAAATTGTTCCCACTTTACCTGCGCACCAGTTTTGGTAATGAATCCTTTTGCGATATCAAGATCAACTCAACCAATCTATTGAATTGCTTTTTATTACTAACTATTTTAGCCCTTAAAAAATAACAATTAAAAACATTGATCTTCAACAATTTTAAAAATACTTACATTTTTCTTTAATAGTCATCCTTTTCAACACCGAAATTCCGATTGATGGAAAAATTGACAGCTACCAATAAAATTGTTCACGATTGACATTCACAATACGTTTTTGTCAAACGACTATAGCTAATTGATGCACGTTCATAATCGACCAACACTTCATTGACAATTGATCGTCGCAATACCATTTCAAAAAATTGATTGATAAGTATCAATTATCAAATTGATAGTTGATCTTCGCAATAGGGCTGAATATAAATCAAACTATGTATTTACCTACCTTCACAAATAATGGCAAACTTTCCTTTATGTAACCGATATCGTTGATAGCATAGCAAAATTCTTTTGAACCTTGAGAATTAGTTTTCGTGTAATCCTTTCCCTTCAGTTTTTTAATATGAAGTGATAGCCTATTTGCATAGAATACACAGCAACGACAGATGTCCTGCGAAAAACCAAAAAAAAATTGGGCGATGATAAAAATTTAATAAAAGATAGCTAGATACATTTGATTCATATTTTTATAAGACTATTATACTCAAGGGGTGTTAGGTTTAAGAAAATATTATTCCAGTCATTCAATTACATAATAATAATTTAGTTTGTATCGTGCATACCTACCAATATTTTTTTTAATGGGCTATTTCAGCAATTTACAATGCCAATTAGTATAATTTTGACTTTACTTTTCAGCAAAGATAATTAATTTACAAATTCTGTTTAGTATGTTTAAATATTTCATAAGTGAAAGTTGACGTGTAATTTCATCTAAAAGTTTCGTTTAATATTAAAAGTAATCGAAAAGCCACGGTAATAGCGAAGGTAAGGAACGTTGCGGTTATGTTTTAATTTTGAGAAACAAATTTGTTTGTGGTAAAATTATGTCATTTCAGAGTTATTTAATTTTAATGAAAAGTTTCGTATAATCAGACGAAATACGTAGTTACAATTTTTGGACCACATATTATATCCCAAGCCCATATGACTAAAAAAAACTTTGCATTAACAGCAAGGCAAACATTTCAATCAGCATTTGAGATTTGACCCGGAAGTGTTTGCGAAGAAGATCCCATCTAAATTCGATTGTGGCTTTCCTGAATTGATCAACACAATAGCCGCAAAAATTGTGTAAGCGAATTCATCTTCCAAAGCTGTATACAGTATAGGTACATCTACTTGTAAAATTTCGCACTCTACTTGTAGATTTTTCGACATTATCGTAATTTTGTAAGAACGATCATATTGAAAACACTTTTGAACATCAGATGGACGTTCAGATTGACTCATCGCCCATTTTCATTAGATTTCAAAGAAAATCTCTCTGGTAGTAAGCCATATTTTACTGTAATTTGTAATAGCAAGTGTAACGCGACATATTTTTTGAAATTTTAATTAAAGTTAATTCGCAATCTAAGTAGAAACTGAGTGGTTTTAATTCCCATGTGGAGTTAATTTGATGATTTGGACAAAAACTTGAAGTGGGGGAAAGACAACTTGGTTGTATTTAATGCAAACAAGACACAGCTCACAACATTTTCTAGGAAAAATGCATCAACAGTTACTCAGATCCAAATGGATGACCATCCAATCCATCCCAAGGACTCAATGAACTTTCTAGGAGTCGCAGTAAATTTAGGAATCACATGGCAGGACCACATATCCTACATCGTAAGATCGGCGTCCGCTAAGTTGAGCTACTTAATTAGAGCAAAGAGGTACTTTAGCGCCAAGCAACTTCTCCTTCTCTACAAAGCACAGGTTAGACCAGGCCTGGAATATTGTTCCCATATATGGAGCTCGGCCCCAAAACATTCATTTAACCTACTTGACAGCATACAGAGACGAGCAGTTCGACTTATTGGAGACCCTACACTCACATCGAATCTACAACCGTTGGTGCACAGAAGACAAGTCGCTGACCTTTGCTTGTTCTACAGGTACTTCCATGGTAGATGTTCCGAGGAACTCAAAGACATTATCCCTCGAAATGCTTTTGGGGGCCCCACAAGACAGCTAATGCTCATGACCATACAGTACACTTGACAACCGCGAGGACATCAATTTTCCAAAACTCCTTCTGTTACAGAACAAGCAAACTTTGGAACTAGCTTCCTAGGGATATATTTCTAAAAAACTACAATTTGCAGCAATTTAAGTGCAGAACTAACATACATCTGCAAGTATTTAAAAAAAAAATCTTTCTCTTACTACGTATACGAGAAAGTTAAAAATATCATATATGACATTATCGTGGTCGGCAAACGTGCAATTCGTACCACTTTCAGAACCAGTTAACAATTTTTATATTTAAAAATAAAATAGTTACTAGTATACAACGCAAAAACAATAAATCACCAAATTTTCCACATATAACGTATGAAGGTATTTTTATTCCAGTCTTTGTTACTTGCCTCGAAATTTTATTGAGATTGAAAACTTTTTATGCAAAATATATTTGTTATATCACGACCAATCCTATGCCACTTGGTCACCACACCACTTGCTCTGCCCCTGGGACGATTAGGGTTTTATTAGTTCATAGTTAGGGCACTGCTGGTATGTATTTGCTAAGAGCTCGTAGAACCTCTCTTTGGTGTTGTCGTGTTTCTCCTCCGTGCATATTAGGCTAATGTTGTCGAATTTAGCCTTGATGCGGATTGTCGTGAGGCGCTCGTTCACATAGTTGAAACCTAAAATTTCTTGCCTAAGTCTGCCGCCAACGACGAATCCACATCCAAATAAGCACTGTTATTATTCCCGATGGCACTCGGTAATAGATGTCTCAGTTCTTCATCCTGCTTTTGCCGGGTCCATCCCATCGCACTTCTTGGATGGTGGTTAGGTCTGCTTTATAGCAATTCAGGACCTCGGCTAGCTGTATTTGGGTAAGTAGGTACTTAATCATGTAGGTATTATACGATTTGTTACGAAATAGATACAGGGGTCTCATCTTAATCGATCTTAACTCAATACGTCTGTTTCACTTGACTTGAGCTGCATGTGCAGACCTACACTAATACTATGACACCTTTGAGCAGGAGGGATTTCCCTGCTCAATGAAGCTATACCTGGTTTGCATGTTAACAATTCGGCCATCCTACTTTGCACTGTCCTCAGTGCATCTATCTAAGCTAAAATTCGCTTTCTCTTGGCACACAGCCACTTTTCTCTTTAGGACCGAATATAGCTAACATGCACTGCACATGACTGCATATTCCAAACCTATCCACTGTCTCCGATCAGTCGTCAGTTGTTCCCCTATTTACATTTCACATGCTAATTAAAACAACAACCTGGGCTGCATTCCAGGTTTGACTATTTTAACTAAATTAACAACGATTGTTTATTTAGTTACTTTTTGGAATGTGGGACAGCTATTGTTACTAATTTCATGTTGACATTTCACTTTTCATGTGGTAGTGAGTAGTTGTTGTTGGAATCCATGTTTGATTTAAAAAAAAAATGAATACGTGAATCCATGACAGTTGCTTTGTTAGTATGAGTGAAATGAACCACACTTTTGCCTCTTGTTAATTTAGTTAACTTCCCCTCCTTCGAACTGTCACAGCTTGTTAACGCTGTAGTTAAAATAGTTAACTACTGCCGAATTTGGAATGCACTCCTGCTGGCAACTGCTGGCAACAACTCTTGATTTCCTCCCCAGTTGGAGAGCGGCTGGCTGGCAGCTGGCTAAATTCAATTCACAATGAACAAGCAGGTGGCGCTGAAAGCAACAAGTGGCTTAGAATTTCCGTACAATTTGCTTAAATCATATGGCGTTCTTATCTCATGCACACAACATTCAAGAGAAAAATGTCAGAAGTTATCATATATTTCTACCAAGTCATTCGGCTGTCTTCATCTTGCTGGCAACTGTCCAAATGAATGGCTGGCTGGCGAGGTTTCAAAAAAACATGCCTATTTTAGCCTCAATAGTCCACCTAAAATTGCATGAGAAGAAAAAGGTGTACGAATTTTTTATTGACTTTAGAGCAGCATTTAATATACCGAGAAAGAATCTAATTTTTAAATTAAATAATACTGGAATATCAACCAAAATAGTATTGAAAATATCTACAGTAATACAAGATCGGCTGTGTGGACGAGAAGAGAACTCTCTGAGTACTTCGAGACTAGCTCGGGAGTAAAACAAGGGTGCACTCTGTCCCCAGTACTCTTTGCTCTATATTTAAATAATTTACATGAATACCTAGGTTGTGGCATTACTATTAGTGAAGTTAATATAAATTACTTCTGTATGCGGATGATATCGTAATCCTATCAGATGATGTAAAAATCTTGCAGACAATAGGCATGTTTTTTTGAAACCTCGCCAGCCAGCCGTTCATTTGGACAGTTGCCAGCAAGATGAAGCCAGCCGAATGACTTGGTAGAAATATATGATAAATTCTGACATTTTTCTCTTGAATGGTGTGTGCATGAGATAAGAACGCCATATGATTTAAGCAAATTGTACGGAAATTCTAAACCACTTGTTGCATTCAGCGCCACCTGTTTGTTCATTGTGAATTGAATTTAGCCAGCTGCCAGCCAGCCGCTCTCCAACTGGGGAGGAAATCAAGAGTTGTTGCCAGCAGTTGCCAGCAGGTTCTTCTTTTAATTAGCATGTGAAATGTGCCTCAACTAGCAACTACTGGCAACCACTGCCTGCCTGGGGAGGTTTCATAAAAACGCAACTAATGATAATACGTTTAGAAGAATATTGCAGCATATGGAATATGGAAGTCAATTTGGAGAAATCAACTATTATGTTTTTTAGAAAGGGTGGGAGACTTTCCTCTAAGGAAAACTGGATATTTATCAAATCAAAAGAGATCAAATAAAAATTGTGTCAGAGTACTGCTATCTAGGGGTAATTCTTATACTCCAAAAATGTTATTTGCAAAGCATGTTGATAGCAGAAACAATTCAGCTAAAAATAGCAATTATGCCACATGGAGAAATTTTCTTGGCAGAAATGAAATAACTCTCTGTAGAGGAATTCAGGCCTATGCGGCACAAATATGGGGGTATACACATTTTGAGGATAAATAAATAATATAAATAATAATAAATAGATAAATAAATAAATGGATGATAAATTACAGTGCTACTTTCTTAAGCTAATTCTGAGGCTTCCAGTTAACTCACCAAGTTATGCCCTGTATATAGAAACCGGAATTGTTTGTGGACATTTTTTACACATTAGAACTACATTTACAATATATTTACAAGACATTGTTTGAATATGATGACAGAAGATTACCTCATATATTGCCGGAGAAAATTGTGGAAAAAACATTTTTTGGGCCAAAGAAGTAAATGATCTAGGATCGGATTACAAAGGCAAGCTGGAAGTCTGACGCGCACGGATTGGCTTATCAAAGGAGAGCAACTGTTGAAGGGGCTAAAGCAAAAAAGATGGCAAAGCATGATACAAAATGCGTCAAGGGGCACTGATAGAATTTATAGCCAACTTGATTACTCGAAAGGCCAAACGTACTTCAATGAAAAATGCTTTTAGGGGAATTTAGGTACATATAGATATTTTAAGAAAACAATAACACTTAATGAGTTAATGATAATTCTTGTAACATGCTTAGTAATTTTGTTATCAGTGCCCTTAAATATAGAAATAAATTAATTAATTTTTTTAACTAGTGAAAACTGTAACTAAGACTTCAAGCCAATACTTTGTATTAGATATAAATTAAATATATACGTACATACATTCCTTTTTTCTTTCTTTAAATAATGTCATCTTAAATTTACTATTAAGTACAAAAATATTTTTGTTAAAATAAAGGATTTATACATACATACATAAAAAACATATAATCGTAAAGAATATCAAGAAGACTTTATAGCTCCTATATCTAACTATGAAATTATACCAGATATTGAATTAATTGATTATAAACACATAAATAATACAAAAGAATCAACCAATATAATTTTTAGTCATAAAAATGTAACGTATAGTCTAACACTAATAATAATTATTGTAATAGTAATAGTAATTATACTGATTTATCTGAAGAGTAAGCCATTAAACACCAATACCACTGTGAATCTACCATCATTCGAATTTCTCCAGATGGAAGATTCAAAGAGGGGAGGAGTTACATATGCTCCAGAATGCAAAAATCCAACCTCGGAAATTGAACATGATATCATGTTCAACAGAAAACCATCAACTAGACGTGAATAGCACATGGTTTTGAAGTGTCATCAGCACCAGCCAGATGCAGCTGTGACCATAAGTCGAAGTGCATATATTTTTAAGATAACAATAATAGGCGTATTTTTTTGAGACTCTTTACTATACTCACTTTTCGAGTCTCAAAAAAACATCCCTAACTCACTTTAGCACACTTTATTTTTATTTGGAAGTTGGTACGCGTGTTTTCAACTTGACATATTAGTTGGAAAAGGGTAGGTATGTTCAAAAAATTGATACTCATCGGAGAAACTGAAAATCGTTCTTAAATTGTATCGACTACAAAGGTTCGTTAACTAATACTGAATGAACTGTATTTCGAAATTCCAGCCGTATTCATACTGCTGGCAGAATTCAGGAAAACGTGCAAATGCGTGTTGATCGTAGGTATTGTCTTTCGCTGCGTTTAATTAGTTTACGACCCCTAATGGTGATGGTGCAGATGTTTTATTGCTGGGTGCTACTGCGACTATCTGCGCTGCCAAGACATATATCCGGTTCTAGACAGATGTTTATAATTTTTAAAACAATAAAATCCATCATCTTTTTAAAAAAAATTTTGTTTGAAGGTGGAATAAAACAAAACAAAAATAGCTTGAAAATGTTGTTGGTTTATTTTGTTGATCTAATATGAGCATCAAAATTGAATACGCCTTGTTTACGGGAAAATGCGGTGAAATTCTGTACATACATCAACCCCTGTGCTCTATTCCGGGTGAAATTGAATTCGTGCGGATTTCGAATTTTCGGTGTACCAAACATGCATTTTTGATTACCTTAAGTCGCATTGACTTCTGTTTTAGAATTACCTATTTCTTATTTGAAACAAATCAAGTCAGCTACTGTAAAAAAAACTAAATATGTATTAAGCGAACTGATCACACAGAAAACTCGAAATCCGCACGAATTCAATTTCGGTCGGAATTCAGCACAGGAGTGATTATCTTTAAAATATTCAAAAAGGAATCTATTACATCTATTGAATGTTCACGTTGCATTTTGTTACCTTGAATACAACAAATTGCAGTAAGTACATATTAATATCTATTTTTCAACAAAGTTTATGTAGCATTTTCAATCGTATTTTAAATAATATTATATAAGAATATGAAGTATTAAAAAGTATAAATGCATTTCAACCAATCAGAGAATTGCAAAATATTTACCAATTCAGACAACAATCAACGAACACAACCTATTAGTGACAAATAGCCGCTCTCAACGTTCAAGGATGAAAAATAATTCCTCCTTATTTACAACAGCTGGGTGGGCGCAGTAGCGCAGTGGTTAGTGTGCTGGACTGCTGTGCGAGGGATCCCAGGTTCGATCCCCGGAAAAACACAAATTACATCTTAAGGTTTTTTCTACTGCGCCACCTCTCGCGAACGTCTGACAAACATCCGAGAGTATAACTGTCCTGAAAAAGCTTCTCAAGTCAGCCGTTCGGAATCGGCATAAAATTGTAGGTCCCTTCCATTCGTTCCAAAAATAGAAACTCACACAAAACGAATGGTTGCGAGAAGCTAGGCCTTGGGTGTCTACCGCCTGTCGCGCCGCCTATTTATTTATTTATTTATTATTTACAACACCGCCATCTATGAATGAAATTTTTCAACTTTCCTATCTCCACTTTATTACTGCTTTAATTATAGCCACTTTTATACCCACTTTTGGTTTTGCATGTAAAAGTAAAAGTGAGCTAGCTATAGATTGCCAAAAAAATACGCCTAATGTAAGTTAACGCTTCGGTCCACTCAAAGATAACGCTGGACGAACGACAGCAACAAACATCAAACCAACGAAATAATCTGGAAATCATAAATATCATTGCTTATGACCAAGCGATACACACGTAATCTGAGTGATCACTTGAGCATGGGAATGCCATTTAAACATGTGCATCAGTTCATATTTCAACCCCCATCCACATCACATCAGACACAAGATGACGATGTGACTTACTCCGGTCAGCATCTCACCAAAAATCAGACTTTCCATCAAACTATGCAGTAGTTATACTCGTGCATAAATAAAGTTTCAATAAATATTTAAAAAAAAAATTCATTGTATCTTCTGACGGCACTTTTGGAGTCATGTAGTCACAATTAGTCTATGTAAAAAGAACACCAGATATAGTGCAAAGCAGTTTACCGGGTCGCAATTAGGCCTAGGAATCTGAAATTTGAAACATTGTCTACAACTCTACACACTACTCTAGGACTCTGGCGCAATATTGACGTTATTGATGTGTTATAGAAGCTTTACAACCATTAATGTCAGTCGTAGCCGAGAGTGTATTCGATTAAAATTGGCATGACATTGGATCAACTGGACTCAGTGGCCCTTTATGGAAATGGCGATTGTTCCACAATAGGTGGGGGTTGAAGATGGATAATTGTACCTGCTAGCATAATTTGGAAATGTTTGGCGCAAAGGTGTTGAGTTCTTGGCCACGTATAACTACATTTGCCCTGACAGATAGGTATGGAGTCAGCTTTATCAAAATTTGGCTCTGTGAAAGAATGCAGGGATCACGAAATTTCAATTGGAACTCCAAATTGATATGCATCTATGGTCACCTCAATGGCGGAACGGTATGCAACTCTTCGTATAAAAAGTATAGGAACGATTTTTTTTTGTGACGTCATTAGCGCGGAAGTCCATATTAAGCGTATAAAAGGTAACATGATTTAATGAATACTATAGCTATAGTAATACGAGAAATTTATAACATAAGAAATGTTATACAAATTTCATATCCCATTTCAAATGTTTGGCCTGTAATATCAACGTTTTATGTGTATTATTTCTTACTATGTACTTACATTTACAATTTTTTCTACAAACAGGTACGATTCTTCTATGTTAGGCCAGGCTAACTGCTCCCAAAAATATTTAATTTGATAAAATAATGATAAGGTATCTAATGCCGATGTAGTGAATTTCATCATATTGTTATGGGAATGGAAGTCATCCAGTGCAATAGCTTTTTCAATTCTAGTTAACGTTTTTATAACTGATATATTAAGCCAATTTGCCACGGCGGGATAAAAACGTTCGTAAAATGTATTGTTAACAAAATTATCTTCTGGGAGAAATAAAGCTGAACCTGTTAATATAAATAATAATAATGTAATAAAATTGAATCATTGTAATGTAATCATTTAATATTATATACCTAAGTTTGCAAATCTCTTAAATCCTAAATATAGATCAAATAGTAGCATTCCGCTTTTGAATTCATTTGTATCCGAAACCGTTGTGAGTTCCTCGTCTAATATATTTAGTTGATTTAAGTTATTACAAGCGTCAACAATTTTTGGGAAAAATGTTTCCTCCACCTGTTCTTGATATAAACTATATATTATTGCTGCGTATTTTATGTTGCTTTTCCTATAAGTATAAATTGTAATTATTATAATGACGAAAAATATTTTAAACGTAATATTTTAAGAGTTCTTACATATAAAATTCCTTATCATGGAACTCAACCGCTTTTTTTAAGTCGGATATTATTGATCGCATTACAATTATTAACTCTTCCAAGCCAATTTCACATGTTTTGCTAGTGTTCTCATACAGTTTGTTTAAGTACTGCATAGCGCTTAATTTAATTGTTTCCTTTAGAACCGTATCCGCGGCGAATTTCACACCCTCTTTGGATTTACCAAGCCATCCATAAACTTGTAATGGAAAAAGATCAATATTGTCAGGTATTGCAGGTGATTCAGCCTTCTTAATAATTTCCAGAGCTGCACTTAAATTTTCAGTTCCAAACGTTTCTTCAAACTTTTCAGATCTAATAGAACGTACAATTCCAAAGCAAGACGGCAGTATCCTTTTGTATCCGACCCAAAATTGATTTTCATAGTATCCTTTAGCACAATTAAACATACCATCGGGCATTAACTTTTTTAAAATCGAATTAAACAATTTTAACGATAGGTAATGTGTCTCATGAACTTCGGTATATACTTCCCATTGGCATAGAATACAATCGATTTCCGAAAGATTAGTTTGTACACAGTGCCGAGTTATTATATCTTGTGCTTTAGTACTAAATGTGCCACACCATGTGTAGAAGGAATCATTATTAGATTTTAATTCAAATAAAATAAATATTCGAAGTAGATTGAGATGCTCATTGATCGCCACTATTTTGTTCTTTTCTGTTGAGAAGTACAAATGTAGCAAAATAGATCCTCTATTTTTATTGTTCGAATTTTTTCTTAACGTATACCAGGATTGTAGACCTGTTGCTGGAATGAGCTAAAAATATGATTAAAGTCAGAGGGATCTAGTAAAAGTAGGTAAAGGTTTTTCTTAATATTATGTAAACTCTATGAATAGGCGGCAAAACTTGGTTCTTTTAATAAAATTTGCTCAAATTTTTAATTTTATATAATTTTTCGGGATTTTACAAATGTTATACTGAGTTCAAACGGCTGAATTGGGAAACTTTCTCAACAGTTATACGTTCGCGATAGGTGACGCTGTGGAAAATCCTGTGGGAAGTGCTTGAATCATATTTGTTTTATCTCCAAATAAAAAGTCAACCGCTCGATTCAAATTCAATATATTTCAGGTTATTCACTTGACAGTCAAACCACAAGTAAAGTGTAGATATTCTTATTCTAGTGTTTTACAATGCCTACGTATATAATATTCAATATATAATACAATCTCACTCAAAGTTATATGTTATGAGTTATACACTCAAATAGTAAATTCAAAGTAAGTGTTGCCACTATATAACATTTCCTCACCCTAATTTGGATACCACCTCGGGCTATTTAATTTACTGCGACGTCTAAGATCATATGTTCGATAAGTTGATTTCTCCTTCGGGGACCTGACGACGACATGATCCAAGCAGTTTTTTGGTTGATTGGGCGCTGCTAGCAAGCCTTCAGTCTCGGAGCCCGGAACTTCAGCAAACTTCTTCATTTGGTTTAAGTGTCTCTTCCACAGCTTATTTCCATCAGTGGTTACCAGATATGTCTGCTTCCCGATCCTCCTCTTCACCACCGCTACCGACCACAGCTTATCTTTACGAAAATCTTTAACTAAAGCTGACTCACCAATACAAAATTCTTCCCGATCACGTCCCCTTCGATTGTCTTTGTCATCTGTCAGTGTTTTAACGTCCTCCTCAATCTCAGGTCTCAATAGGTCCAATCGCATCCGTAAATTTCTCCCGAACATCAGAGACCCAGGTGACTGGCCTGTTGTAGAATGTTTTGCCAATCGATGATGGAATAAATATCTCGCTAACGCCGTCGATATTGACTCCTTTCCCCCCTCTAAAATTTTTTTCAGTCCCATTTTGAAAGACTTTACTGCATTTTCCGCTAAACCGTTGCTTTGTGGGTGACCCGGGGGTGATGTTATATGCTTTATCCCGTTCCTTTCGACGAACGCTTGAAATTCGCTTCCCGTAAATGTGGGCCCATTGTCTGTCACCAAGGTTTTTGGCAGACCAAATCGTGCAAACGTTTCGTAGAACTTCTCAATTGTGGATCTCGCAACGATGCTGTTCATAGGATAAATCTCCACCCATTTCGTGCTGGCGTCTACGATGATCAGGAATTGACGATTGAGAAAAGGCCCCGCGAAATCAGCATGCACCCTCTCCCATGGTTCCCTTGCCTCTGGCCATTTGTTGATGACAGCTTTTGGAGGATTTGCATTGTGAACTCCACACGCTAAACAACTTCTCACCATATTTTCAATGCACAAATCCATTTTTGGCCACCACACATACGATCTCGCCAACGATTTCGTTTTCGACATGCCCAAATGCGCGCTGTGTAACTCCTCAAGTACCTTTGACTGCAGCTGTTCCGGTACTAGAACTCGAAACCCCCACATGATGACCCCTTTGACGACTTCAAGCTCATCCCTTCTTAGCCAGTACGGTTTAAGATTTTCATTGACTCTGTTTGGCCATCCATCGACAGTGTTTTTTAGGACATCTTTAAGAACTCGATCTTCTTTGGTGAGCTCTTGAACGATATTAAAATTAATTACTTTTGTTTCTGTAATTACCTTCTTGATGATCTCCTCCACTGCCTGTTCGCTCCCATCTACTTCGTCCTTATACGAGAATCTGGATAACATGTCGGCCACCTTGTTGTCCTTGCCTTTTATGTATTCAAACTTGTAATTGAATGCTGCTAGGTATGTCGCCCACCTCTGCACTCTTTTAGCGGCCATCATCGGAATGCTGCGATGCTCACCATATTTTGCGAGCAAAGGTTTATGGTCGCTCCTTATTAAGAACTGCCTCCCATACAGGTAATCTGCGAACTTTTGTACTCCATAGTACACCGCCAGAGCCTCTTTGTCGAGTACACTATAATTGCGCTCCGCCGACGATAGAACCCTGGATGCAAAAGAAATTGGGCGTTCCTCTCCAGACGGCAACTTGTGTGACAATGCCGCAGCGATTCCTTCATCGGATGCATCACACTCCAACACGACATCCCACTCTGGGTGATAATGCACCAACACCTTATCCGACGCAATTATGCTTTTGACCCGCTCAAATGCTGCTTCGCACTCCTGCGTCCAAACGAAAGTTACGCCAGATTTCAACAGATCGTAGATTGGTGCCATAATTATAGAAACGTGGGGAATATATCTCCCGTAATAGTTTACCAGACCAGAGAATGCTTGCACCTGCTTAACATTCTTCGGTTGCTCAGCTTTAAGTACAGCTTGTACTCCTTCTGGATTCTTCCTTATGCCGGTTTTGTTGATTATTTGACCCAGGTAGCAGATCTCTTCCTTAAAAAATTCGCATTTGCTCAGCTTTACCGTCATTCCCGCATCCTGCAATCTCTTGAAAACACGTTCAAGATTTGTAATGTGCTTGTCGTCGTTTTTTCCAGTAACCAGGATATCATCGACGAAAACAGTGACATTATCAATGTCATGAAATAGTTTGGCCATAATCCTCTGGAACTTTGATGTTGCTGGTGATACACCGTATGGCATACGATTTACCAGATATACCCCTTTTGATGTTGACCATGCACATAGCTTTTTGCTCTCATCATCTAGCTCCACCTGTAAGTAAGCTTCTTTTAGATCGATTTTTGAATATTTCTCACCTCCGGATAATTTTTGCAACAGATCCTGAATCCTGGGTAACGGGTATTTATCCGCCTCTAAATACTTATTCAGCGTCGACTTGTAATCACCGCATAGTCTTATGCGGCCATCAGACTTAATTACAGGTACTAAAGGTGTGCCCCATTTATTGTACTCCACCGGCGTGATAATACCTTCTTCCGTCAGACGATCGATCTCCTTCTCAACATCTTCTTTCATCGCATATGGTAATGTCCTGGGTTTTACAAACACTGGATTCACTGTCCCTTGTCCGTCCTTCAGCTTTAGATTAATTTTTTCGAAATTGAATTTGCCCAATTTATTTGCAAACACATTTGTAAACTTGTTTTCTAGTTCTTTTATTTTATATTCTGTTAATTTCGTTATTTTGTGTACTTCGTTTTTCATTGACAAAATTAATCCGAACTCCTTAGCAAAATTCCTTCCCAGCAACGCACTTCTCCCCGGCTCGGTGACGTATACCTCCAATTGTTTTTGTAAATTGCGATACTCGATTGTGCACTTAATTTTTCCATACAATTTGATATCTTCGCCTCCATAGCCCTTTACATTCATGTTCGATGCTACTAGTTTCTTCGTTTTTAATAATCTCTCCAGCGCACACTTTGGAATTATTGTCACCGCACTGCCCGTGTCGAGTTCCATGTTGAAATTGCTGCCATCGATTTTCACTTCCAGTAGTATTGGCGGATAATTATTTGATGTATTTGATGTGATGTTCTTCAGCTCTATATACTCTGCATGCTCCTGTGTCTTTTCAGCCTTTGTGATATTATTTATGTGTTCATTCCGTGAATATTTGTTCTTACACATAACCTTCAGATGTCCGCGAACTTTGCATATGTTACATACAAATTTTTTGTAATAGCATTGGTCGCTGTTGTGTCCCATTCTACCGCATCGATAGCATCCATCGTTCTTGTGCGCTTTTTCAACAGTGCTTTTATTTTTTTCTGTCGCAGACCTCTGTCCGTATGACTTTATGGTTTGATCGTTGCATGACTTTCGCGTGTGTATGTACCTAGTATTTACCTTATTTACTGTGCAGGTGGTAGCATAGCGGCTATTCAGTAACGTTTCTTTTTTTCTTGCCGCTGTCCATGCATTGTCAAGAGATATTGTTTCGTCCTCTTCTAACAACTTCTCAAGAATTGGACCATCTCTCTGACCGGTTATGAATATGTCACGCAGCGCCGTGTTTAGCTGGTTACCGAATTTGCAATTAACCGCAGATTTTTTTACTCTTGTATACCACTCATTTATGCTTTCGTTTTCTATTTGTTTCAGTCCATAGAATATTCGCCGCTCCACAAAAACTGCCACCTTTTTTCCGTAGAAATTAGTGAGATTGGTTTTAATTTCTGTAAATTTTAGTTTGTCGACCGTTTTCGGGTATACGCTGTCTCTGAGAAGCTTGAAGGTTTCATGATGTAGCTTTGTTAACAGGAACGCTGTCTTTCGTTGCTCATCTTCTTCTCCAACGCTGAGAAAATACTGCTCCAATTTCGCTTCAAATACTTCCCAGTCCACGAATTCTGGGTTGAATTCTTCGAAGTTGTTTCCAACGGCGATGGTCTGTACTACCGCCCTCTCTTCCGTAGCCATAGCACTGCACAAACACTTTATACTAGGTAATTGATTTTTCTTTAAAATCCTCGTCGCCAATGTTTTATCTCCAAATAAAAAGTCAACCGCTCGATTCAAATTCAATATATTTCAGGTTATTCACTTGACAGTCAAACCACAAGTAAAGTGTAGATATTCTTATTCTAGTGTTTTACAATGCCTACGTATATAATATTCAATATATAATACAATCTCACTCAAAGTTATATGTTATGAGTTATACACTCAAATAGTAAATTCAAAGTAAGTGTTGCCACTATATAACAATATTCCTAATTTACATTACAAAAAGCATACAAAACACTATACTTCTGTTTAACATTTAACATTTATTTAACCGACTAAACGCTATTAGTCAGACTGACTTGGTCATCCTTGCAGTGTTCCCAGATTGGTGGTTTTTCCAACCAAAATGGTTGGAAATCAACGCTATGGTGGAAAGAATAGGGGAAAAAAAAGTATGGTGGGATTTATGGGGGGGAAATATTTCAAAAACTGATTACAGTAAAGTGTATTTGCCACTCCCTTTACGTTGCTGCAGAGCATTCTTGCAAGGCTTTGCCGAGACACTTAGAGTTTTTAGTTAAAGCGTGCCACAACTGGTTTTCGAATAGTACCAAGAGACAACAAGAATATGCGACGATATATAAACTCATTACGGGAAAAAGCCCTTTAAAAATTCCAAAACAAGCTGACACACGCTGGTTGTCAAGGTATGAGGCCATCGTCAAGGTTGTCGAGCAGTGGGATGAGTTAAAACTTTATTTTTCTTTAGCGGGAAATAAAGAAAGATGCTATACAGCCACTCATCTTCATCAGCTGTTTTCTCTAAAAGGTGTTAAGATCCTTAACGAATGTTAATAAAATCTTTCAGTCCGCTAACGCAGATCCTTTGAAAATGCTCACGGATCTGAATGAATTACTTCATTTGATTTTAAATATGATAATTCCACCCGCTATATTACAAAAAGTTTTGGAAAAAGATTTATACAATTTTTCTTTTCGGGACTTGGTTATGAGATCAGACTGCATAAAATTAATAAATATAAAGGTCGGAGCTGGACATATGCAGGGAAAGATGTAAAGATTTTCTTATAGTCCTTTGCGAATAGCTGCAGCTTCGAATACCTGCAAATGTTGAAATTTTGGAATAAATGAGTGTTTTCTCTTTACAATCGGCCACTTCGCAAATAAAGGCAGGCATAACATCAATTGTTATGAAATTCCCAAATACAGGGTTTTTCAATAAGAGCGCTACAAAAGTTTTTTTAAATAAAACAAAAACGGTTTTGGATATCAATGAAATTCTTTATTCCTGTGAAAGTACGTTCGATGCCATTATGTATGGAACTCGATTTCTTTTGCATGGCCACCACGGGCAAGCCTGCAGAAGTCCAGACGCTGAACCCAATTTTCGACGGTTTTCAAGCATAAATCGGCCGATACTGCTGCAATTTCACGCTCGATATTCGTACGAAGTTCATCAATCGTCGCTGGCTTGTTGGCATAGACCATAGACTTGACGTAACCCCACAGGAAATAGTCTAACGTCAAATCGCACGACCGAGGAGGTGGATTCAAATTTGTCCACTAGACGCTCAATTGTTGATCTGCTAGGACGATTATGACGACCATAAATTGTCGCTCTACTTTTGTAGCGTCCCTGTTGAAAAACCCGTTATTTGTGAAAATGTTTTTAATGTTTGTTTTCTTTAGGATCTTTGTTGTTAAGCTAAAGACTTACTTTTAGTTCGCTTAGTTGAAAAAATGAGAAGTAAGTACCTATTCGCTCACTTTTCTTACTTAACATAAAATCATTTTTATTTAATTATTTTTGGTAGAAAAATGATAAGGTTATTTTTTGCCTCCCAGTACAAATTTGGTGGGATGTTTTTTTTTAATTTAGTGGGTTAATTTTAAAATCTCATCTGGCATCCCTGTCCTTGAGTCCTCTCAGACTGAACATCATCGCGCACTCGATCGGTTTGAAGGGCTGCGCGAAATAAGGCAAAAAAAAATAAGGCCCTAAAAAATTATACAGGAAACAACAACGATTTTTAATAAAATTTGGGGCGTTAAAGCCTAGTCGGCTTTATTACACTTTAAATTTATACACACTGTTTGCATATTTCAAACTAGAAAATTTATGAGCACGTATTCAGAAATACTTGAAACACAATCAACATATGTATGGGGAGCAGGCTTTAACCACCCTGCTTGGGTTTACTGCTTGGATTTAGGGTGGGTGCGAGGTTTTGGGGGGCCATGTGCTTAAAATTCGGCCTTATTTCGCAAACAATATTCGACTTTATATCGCATTTAAAAGTGAAATAAGGCCGAATCTCAAAATTCGGCGTTATTTCACTTTCTTAATGGGATATAAAGCCGATTTTAGAAATTCGGCCTTATTTCGCTCGGCGTTATTTCACGGCACCCGTTTGTGTTGAATCTGAGATGAAGGTTAACGTGAACAAATCTGAAGTGATGGTCGTCTCCAGAACGCCTGTTTAATGCACTCTGCATGTTAGTGGAGTCCCATTGAAACAGGTGGAGAAGTGTAACAGCCGATTTCTTCACAGAGTACTAGCGCTAGTACCGGTATTAGACCAAAAGTTGATACTCAAATAGGTATCCAGTCATTGCTTCACGAAGTACTAAGCTGAATTTGATACCGAGTATTTAGTACCTGAATTAGATCGATTTTATTGCTTCAGCTCTTGTCTATTTTTGTGGAAAAATGTAATGTAATGAAGACTAGAAAATGGATTTCATTTTTGATAGGGACAATTGGTTCAACAATTTCGATGATGACACTGAGAACGAGAATGGCGAAGAAGGGGTGACAATCCGTCGATCTGAGCGCATCTACCATATTATGCTACAATGGAAAACATTAACAGCTTAGGACGATGTGGATGTTTTCAGCGATTTCGGTTGTCCAGAACAACGTTTTTTACGTTCTTCAATTAGTAGTGTTAGTAGTGGATGAATTGCAGCACCCATACTCAAGGTTAACATTTTTTGGCATGATTTTACTTTACTGCCCATTCGAAAATAACGGTTTTTTTTTTGATAATCCGATTGATTTCAGTGCCCTAAACTCAAATCTGAAAAAAAAGTTTGGCGGTCTCTCACCATTTGGGCGTGGCAGTGTGGCACGCCCCCAAAGTTTCAAAAATACCATATGAAATAGTACCAACATTTCAAGAACGGAGTGTCCAATTTGTAAAATAATTTTTTTTATATTCCCTAAATGTGCAGTTAACTTATAAAAAAGTTTCATCAAAATCGGATTATAAAGACCGAACCGTTGTTAAGTTGTTATATCCTGTTAATTAGTGTTGTGCCTTCCTCCTTCCTTTCACTAAAGGCCTGTGAAGGGAGCAATCACGTGTGGATGTGGTTGACGACGATTACTCACCTTGCAGCGGTGTGGAGGCTTAAGTAGAGCAACATGGTAGGCCGGCAAGGATGGCAATCGCCACCCGCACTGCCAACAGCCGCCAGCTCTACGAACTAAGAGGTAATCACCGTCCCGACCTACCCCTTCCCTCCTTTCTCATCCCTTCACTCCTCCTGGGCTGGATCAAGGTGTCAACCGTACCGTGCCGACGGTCTACTAGGCTGGTGGGCCCAGGTCTCAACAAAAATAGCATCAAGTCGCTAACGGTGTATCCAGATACCGGGCGCCCTCTGGATCAGATAGCCTTGTCTGCATAATGCGGGGCTCTGTGCAGATCGACTCTTCTTCCCTAGCTACTCGTGGGAACAAAATTTCGTCTTCAAAAAAAAAACAAAAACAAACAAAACAACAACATCGGCTGCCAGCGGCGCCACCCCCATGCAACGCGTGGAAGATCATCTACAGGAACTCTGTATAGATGATGCTGCCAGTGAATGTTCGATGCTTTCGGATGAAATCACTGACCAAATCGCTGTCCCGTGCAGCTACCCCCGTCCCCCTACACCTACTCCGGCAGACCTCAAGAACAGGTCGCTCGGTCGAGAGACAAGGGCAGCGCTTCGAATCCTGGCCCGTCTTCATTCGAAGTCGGAAAAGGACTGGAGCGAGTCGGAGAGGGACTCCTACTCATGGGCAACGCCCTGGGTACTGGAGTTTGAGAGGAACCGGGACGCTACTTCCTCCACTTCGAAGGTCTCAATCTCGGCAAAAACTTCTGCTCCATTGATGGGCAAGAGACCGCTCGGAGGAGACAACCTGCCTCGGAAGTCGCCCCCTAGCTAACAGTCGCCCCCTAGCTAACAGTTCACCGAGCGTTACAGGGGGTAGGCCTACAGCGGCGGCTAGACTTGTGCCAAAAAGGCGCAGGTCCATTGATGAGGTGTCCAACGCCTCCAAGAAGGCCAGGAGTTCCAACAAGAGCTCTAAATCCTTTTTGGAAGCGGTCAAGGACAACCTCATAGTCGCGGTAGTGGACCTCTCTGACGAGGAAGGGAAAATCTCCTACGAAAAATGGGGGATTATTGAGAATATGGTCATGAACCGACTTTGTGAGTATCTGCTCACCAACCAACAACCCATCGCATACAAAGACGCAGGATGGCACCAGGGGTCAGTAAAACTGATCGCCTGCGACGATCAACGGTCGGTCGACTTCATTAGGGCAGCCATCGGCAGCCTTGGCGAAGTCTGGCCAGGAGCCAAGCTCGAGGTTGTGGACCGGAGTTCGATCCCCCACCGACCGAGAGCTAGGGTCTGGGTTCCGCTCGAACCACGTGATCCTGCCAAGGTACTTGCCCTCATGGGCTTCCAAAATCCTGGTCTTCCGGTCAAAGACTGGAAGATCATTGAAAACTTAAAGGGTCCCAACGAGGAACCCAAAAAAACTGGCCGCTCTCTGGTCATCTCTATGTCAGCCGAATCTCTTCCTATGCTTCGGGATAGGAACTTCCTCATCAAATACGGCCTGAAGGAAGTTGAGATGAAGCTGTTCAAGAAAGATGACTTACTAACCGCCGAAGCCAACTTGGCCGGCTCCACTGCGTCATCCTCGGCAGACACCGTCTTGCCAACAGAGGATCTCGACGCTACCATTGTGGAGAAATCTGGATCAGATAGCAATGTCGCTAAACCTGATTCAGATTAATCTCCACCACTCAAAATTAGCATCTGCTAACCTGCTGGTCCGCCTCATCGAGGACGGACTGGACATCGCCCTAATTCAGGAACCGTGGCTGACAAAAGGCAACGTGACTGGGCTTAGGGCTCAAGGCTATACTCCTTACTACGCGGAAGGTAAAGGTAAAATTAGAGCTTGTATTCTTGCTAAAACATCGTTAAAATTAACTTTCATTCCCCAGTATAGCAAAGGCGACCTTGCTGCAGCGCAGCTCACTCCAGCAAGCGGCAATCCGGTTTGGCTGGCGTCCAGCTATCTTCCGTATGAGGAAGATGACCCGCCATCAGCTGAACTACGAAGGGCTGTCCAAGAAGCGGAGGAAACGAAGGCCGGCATCGTGATAGGGTGTGACACCAATGCACACCATGACCTATGGGGCAGTACAGACACTAACCCTCGAGGTGAGTCTTTATTTGAATATTTAGTAGGAACTAACCTAGTAGTGTGTAACAGAGGAAATAGTCCTACTTTTATTGTCAAAAACAGGCAGGAAGTAATTGATGTTACTCTCGCCTCCCAACATCTTTACCCAGCTATATCAGACTGGATAGTATCGGATAGTCCTTCATTCTCAGACCACCGGTATATATCCTTCACTTTAAACTGTAGCTACACCCCCCAGAAATCAGCTTATCGCAACCGGCGAAAAACAGATTGGGGTAAACACAACTCTATTCTATCTGCGAATCTAGCTCATTGTAGACACCCGACACCCGGCGATCAGACAGAGCTTGACTCGCTTAACAACGTGCTCACTTCCGCCCTGAATACGGCATTCAGAGGATCCTGCCCCCTCACCAAAGCGAGGGAGGGCAAAAAACCACCGTGGTGGAACAAGCAACTAAGTTAACTTCGCTGCGAGAGCAGAAAGGCATTCAATAAAGCCAAAACCTCGAAGCTAGACACGGACTGGGAGTCCTACAAATGTAGTCTGAGGCTCTTTAAAAAAGAGGTCCGAAAGGCACAACGTAGCTCCTGGCGTACGAACTCGCACGAACAATCCCGACCTTCAAAGTACTAATGGGAGCGCGCACACTACGTGCGAGTTAGTCGTACGTATACGTACGTGTAGTTCCAACGTCTGAATACAATCTCAACTTGTTGGGATTTTTAAACACGTTCGTGCGTTGATACATTAAAAGCGAATGTATATCAACTTGGTTTACGGACACAAAAGGGGGTATGGGACACAAAGGAGGCATTTAACCGATGGAGAAAATTGTGTTCAGTATGCGCACTAAATTCGTGCGACCATAATCCTACATTTACGTACGATTCAAATTCGTATCCAATGTGCGGCTTTCGGCACACGGTTCGTATCGTCATCGTAGCGTATGCGGTGCGATGTACGAGAGGCATACGATTTGTTGTCGCACACTTGTATTTAAATGGAGAACCGCACACGACTCGTCTGCTACGCGTAATCGTCGCAGCATGCATGCTACATGACGACTATCGTCAGGCTGTGTCGGCCGCTTATCGTATTTGTACGAGTACGCTTGGAGTTTGTTTACTTTTTTCAATACCTACATATTTTATTTAAAAAAAAATGTCAGGCGACATCTTTACGCTTTGTATTTTGACGACTGGAAATTGCGTCTTGTGCGGTTTAATACGCGTATCGTCATCGTAGCTGCACGGCAAATTCATGATGTGTCGATGACGATATGAGCCGTGTGTGGAAGGCCTAAGACTGTTTGCCAACACGCGAACAGGGCAACGTAAAGCTTACCGTGCGAAAAGCGGGGAAATTCGAGATTAATTCCACAGACTTCCAACGACTGACCTTGCGATTTATTGATTGTCAATTGTCGACGTCATTATTCTTCGCTGCTAGTAGGTATTGCACGTTCACTAATCCAATCGCGATTTTTATAATTTTGTGCAATGCCGGGAAACACTTTGGTGATGAGTTCCTCCTTCGACGATGTGAACTCGCAAAAATTTGCCGGGAACGATATGAATCCAGTCGAAACATAAACGGGAATTTGGCCATTGCCAAGCGCCAGCAGTTGTCTCGAGAATTCAGCAGCAGATGGGTCGTTCTGCACTGCGACTCTCATGTTCTTGGTCAATTTCAACTTCTTGACATGCCGCCACAAAGATGACGATTTCAGGCATGCATTAAGTTCATCGTCAGTAGTTGATTTCGGGATGATGGGAAGCGTTTGTCGAAAATTTCCGGAGAGCAAAGTCATAGCCCCACCAAATCGTTTCGAATCACCTTGAAAATCCTTCATCGTTCGGACAACTGCCTTCAAAGCTCATTTATGCGTCATCGTGCATTCATCCCAAATGATGATTTTGCATTCTCACATCAATTTCGCTGTCGCCGAATTCTTGGTCATTGAGCACGTTGGCTTGACAACCGTGAGAAAATTCATCGGCAGCTTCAAAGCGGAATGTGCAGTTCGACCGCAATTTGAGATCTTGACCGAATTGTTGCCAGAATCAAAAAAATAAAAGTCTTGACAAAAAACAAAATAAATTTAAACATGCTAATGAGAATAGTTTCTGTACAGAGACGTGTGCAGCAGCCTGAAAATAGTCGATATAGCGTTGGACCAGTTGGAGGCATATGCAAGATTTGTAACGTCAGTCACGTGAGAGGTAAATATCCGGCCTATTAGTCCGGGAGGCAGGGGTCTTTTTGACCGACTCATCGCATGCCGGTTGATTTTAATGGACATAACAGATACCATGTAGAGAATGACGAAACCGAACGTCAGTTGTTCCGGTAGCGGTGGGTGCGGTTGTGGGAGGGTGTGGAACTTGTCGAAAAAAAAAATGTTAAACTCATTTTATGCCGACTGATTTTTTTTAAAATAAATTATTGACGTCATGTAGTGTTGAAAAAACATAGTCAGTCGCGTTGTGGAGGGGGGATTATACGGGGAATAAAGATATTTACTTCGGAAAAATTAGGGGAAAGCTGGATTTTTGCATGAACCTTCCTTTTGTGGTTCTAAACAATATCCCAAAAGTCCCCAGCGATACATGTTGTGAGGTGCTTTTTGTCGAGGCTGGGGTTAGCTCGCCGGATCGCCAAGATTCTTCCCAAAGAAACACTAACTTTGGTTTTGAAGTTTCCGTTTTATTACTTTTTCTTATAGTCTACCTTATTAGGTTATTATATATACATAGGATTTCTTTATTTGGCTTACTATCTATTTTACAATGTTATGTTATAATAATCTCAATAATAAATTCGGCGGCGGTGATTTTTCCTCTCGGTATCCTCGGTGTTCGATCTTCTGGAGTCGGTGTCTCGACTTACTGAAGCGGCTTGACTTTCGGACGGGTATTTTAGGATGCCCTGCGGCAGTTCGTATAGGTACACAGGTCCGTCTTGCGACAGTCCTGGCGGGACACAGGTCCGTCTTGCGACAGTCCTGGCGGTACACAGGTCCGTCTTGCGACAGTCCTGGCGGGACACAGGTCCGTCTTGCGACAGCCCTGGCGGGACACAGGTCCGTCTTGCGACAGTCCTGGCGGGACACAGGTCCGTCTTGCGACAGCCCTGGAGGGACACAGGTCCGTCTTGCGACAGTCCTGGCGGTACACAGGTCCGTCTTGCGACAGTCCTGGCGGGACACAGGTCCGTCTTGCGACAGTCCTGGCGGTACACAGGTCCGTCTTGCGACAGTCCTGGCGTGACACAGGTCCGTCTTACGACAATCCTGGCGGGACACAGGTCCGTCTTGCGACAGTCCTGGCGGTACACATGTCCGTCTTGCGACAGTCCTGGCGGGACACAGGTCCGTCTTGCGACAGTCCTGGCGGTTCACAGGTCCGTCTTGCGACAGTCCTGGCGGTACACAAGTCTACGGGGAAGTAGCCTTGGAAATTACACTAAGTACCCTCAGGTTCTTAGTACCAAAAATTTCACAAACAGCCGATGCTATTTGGGGAACACTGTTCAGATTGTACACCAGATTGGTACTTTGCCACTTCTGAATGTTGCTCGATCATTTCGTAATTTTCTTCTCCTCTCATGTAATTTTGTCCAGAAAGCGAGTGTGACTTATATGGCTGAGCAAAACTATTTATTTGTTTACATCACATCTGAGTGGACATGATTTGTGTTCGGTTCGGTGTGTGGAGCGTAATTCTCTCTCTCTCTTGGTGAACCATGTAAGTATGGTGCACTACGGCGGGTACTGGTATTTGATGACTGTGGTTGATATTGTACCAGTGCGGTGGGGAGGGGGATATGTGTTCGGCTGGTAACGAATGCTTCGTTACAATGTGCCACTAAAAATGTTACGCGGGGTCAAAGGTCATGAAAAACTGTTTTTCGTGAATATCTCGTTAACAGATACTTTTATCGAAAAATAGTGTATATCGAATTTGTAGCTTAGGAAATTGCCTACAAAAAATATCATATTATTTTTTTTCGTAAGAGAAAAATTCGAGAAAATTTGATTTAAAAAGTTTAAACATACGTGCGCGCGTCCAGATTTTATTTACGACCCATTAAAAAATAACGTTTTGTTTTTACACAGTCCGATTGATTACAGTACCCTAAATACATATATGGAAAAAAAATTTGGCGTTCTCTTACCGTTTGGGCGTGGCACGCCCCCAAAATTTCAAAAATACCATGTCAAATAGTACCAAAATTTCAGGAATGGAGTGACAAATCTTTCCAAAGTTATTTCTTTTTCTACTCCAAGTTGGAGTAGAAACTCGTTGAATTTCTCGTTCCAACATTTTGGAGCCTGTTTAATACCATATATTGACTTCTGGAGTTTACAAACCTTCCCATCATTTGAGGTTACTCCTTCAGGAACAGCTATATATATGTTTTCTTTTAAGGTCCCATTGGAAAGATTTGTCACTCCATTCCTGAAATTTTGGTACTATTTGACATGGTATTTTTGAAATTTTGGGGCGTGCGACGTCCAAACGGTAAGAGAACGCCAAATTTTTTTTCCATATATGTATTTAGGGTACTGTAATCAATGGGACTGTGTAAAAACAAAACGTTATTTTTGAATGGGTCGTAAATAAAATCTGGACGCGCGCACGTATGTTTAAACTTTTTAAATCAAATTTTCTCGAATTTTTCTCTTACGAAAAAAAATAATATGATATTTTTTGTAGGCAATTTCCTAAGCTACAAATTCGATATACACTATTTTTCGATAAAAGTATCTGTTAACGAGATATTCACGAAAAACAGTTTTTCATGACCTTTGACCCCGCGTAACATTTTTAGTGGCACATGTATCGCTGGGGACTTTTGGGATATTGTTTAGAACCACAAAAGGAAAGTTCATGCAAAAATCCAGCTTTCTACTAATTTTTCCGAAGTGAATATTTTTATTCCCCGTATTATTATTCATTTTTTTGCAAGTTCATGCGACCAGCTGACGTATAATCCCCCCTCCACAACGCGACTGACTACGTTTTTTCAACACTACATGACGTCAATAATTTATTTAAAAAAAATCTGTCGGCATAAAATGAGTTTAAAATTTTTTTTTTCGACAAGTTCCACACGCTCCCACAACCGCACCCACCGCGGGTGCGTCAGCTGACCTTCACTTTACTTATCAACTAAAGCCAATCAATGAGTAAAGATAATCTATCGGCATAAAAACGGTGCTCAAAATGGACCCCTGCCTCCCGGACTATATGGAAAGAAATTTAATTGTTGTGGAAAACAAAACCACTTTGCATCGGCATGTAAAAATAAGAATCGCTACGTAAATGATATTGCTTGTGAATATATTGAAGAGAGTGATGACTCATTATTATATTGATCACATGGTAAAATCAATCGATACAAATAAATTAGAGAGTTGGACAGAAGTGTTGAGAATAGAAAATGAGCCAATTGAATTTAAATTAGTTATTGGCTCACAAATTAACATTCTTCCAAAGAATATTTTTAAAAAATTTCAAAATTTAGTTAACTTGAAAGCATTTAATCAGAAATGGGAGGCATATGGTGGATTTAAATTGTGCGTTCTAGGACTCGACTGGCATCTTGTAAAACGATATTTAGAAGAAAACATTTTGATCTTGAATTTGTCATTGTTGATTGCAATTCAAAACCGCTTTTGGGTCTTGAATCTTGCATAAAGTTAGGGTTAATAGATCGCGTTAATGCAGTTGAGTCTAAAGGTTTGGAGTTGCGAGATTTTATTGAGATAAATAAGGACGTTTTCGTTGGTCAGGGTCAGTTTCCCGATAAGTGTTCTTTGGAACTAGATATGTAGTTCAACGTGTCCAGTTATTAAACCACCTCTTAGCATTAGAAGAAAGGTTTATGATACTCTTTTGAAAATGGAAGAAAAGAATATAATTGCGAAGGTAATTCAGATTGGTGGCATAATATGGTCATAACATAACCCATAGTGGAAAAGGGCGATAAATCGATTCGTATCTGCTTAGATCACAGAGATTGAAACGTGGGACTAAAGCAAGAACATCATTCGATCCCTAAATTAGAGGATTTTATATTTAAAATGCATGGTATGAAGTTCTTTACTATATTAGATTTTAAAGAGGGATTTTAGCAACTAGAGCTTAATCAAGAATCCAAGAATCTTACTGTTTTTAGCACGCCTTTCGGAACTTACCGGTATGAAGTTCTACCCTTTGGTATAAAAACCGCCCCGAAAATTTTCAAAAAATGAATGATAAGTATTTTGGAAACTTGCCAGGGGTGTTTGGATACATTGATGACTTGATAATTGGTGGGAAAACTTTAATAGAGCATGATGAGAATATTGAAAGAGTGTTGCAAAGGGCAAGAGAAATCAATATTAAATTTAATGAGAAGAAAGCTCAATATAGAATTGAGAAAGTGAAGTACTTAGGGCATATTTTTTCTTCAAAAGGGCTTTCTCTAGATCTGAAACGAGTTGGAACTGTAAAACATATCCAAACATCTACAAATAAAAATGAGCTTCAAAACATTTTTGGAACCATAAACTACTTACGCTCTTTAGCTGAGTTATCAGCTCCTATAAGAGAATTACTGAAGAAAGAAAGTATTTTTTACTGGTCATCAATACACGAAAAAGCACTCTCGGAAATTAAAAATTCAATTGTTAACGCTAGTACTTTACGTTGTTTTGAGCCAAATTTACCCATAACTATTCAAACGGACGAATCTAAGAATGGCTTAGGCTGTTGCTTACTTCAAGAAAGAAGACCAGTCTGTTTTGGTTCTAAAAGCTTGACTGCAACTGAAACAAACTATGCACAAATCGAAAAAGAACTTTTAGCGATTGTGTATGCGTGCCATAAGTTTCATGACTACATTTATGGACGACGCATTACAATTCACACGGATCACAATCACAAGTCGCTTGTGTCGATAATAACAAGACCTTTAGAAAAAACATATTCGGTCAGAATACAAAGCATGAAAGTTAAACTTTTTAAATATTATGATCTTGAAATAAAATACGTACCGGGTAAAGATCTTCACATTGCTGATTTGCTTTCTCGAAATGCATGCCCTGATTGGGCAATTAATTTAGAAAATATCATATCTTAAGAAAACAAAGTATCAAGAACATACAACCCAGGATGAAATTTTAATGAATTTATTAGTTTTGTTTAGAGAGGTATGGCCTAATTCTAAATTAAATTAATTAATTAAATTAAATTAAATATATTATAAATTAATTAAATTAAATTAAATTACCGGATCATATGAAATTTTGCTGGAATATAATAGACAAACTATTTTTTGAGGATGGACTAGTTTTTTATGAAAATCGAATATTTGTTCCTAAAACTTTGAAAAGTGAAACTTTAAAGGTTTTGCATGAAAATCATTTGACCATTTGATTTGATTTGAAAAAACTTCCTAACAAATCAGCTAAAAGTGTTATTTCAATATTGAAATGCATTTTTGCTACTCATGGTATCGCAGAAATAGTAGTATGTGATAATCAGCCATTAATTTCGTTCGAGTGTCATTGTTTTGAAAAATATTGGGGTCTAAAATTTGTTTATTCGAGTCCATACTATTCCCGTTCCAATGGCCTCGAAGAAAAGGCTGTTCATATAGCTAAAACTATGATGAGGAAATCTAAAGAAAGTAAAGTAGATATTAACATATTTTTACTTGAATGTCGAACAACAGCAATCCCAAGTCTAGGTTATACTCTATCTCAGTTATTAAACAGCAAGTTACTTCGAACAAAAAATCCTGTTGAGAAAACCCTGCTAACATCTAGGGCAGTACACTTGGACGTTAGGGACAAGATGAGCAAAATAAAAGAAAAACAACAAAACTGGTATAACAAAAACTGTAGGCAATCTGAATTAAAGCTTGAGAGAGGTGATAATTTTGTTTATCGAAAGGAGGGTAGATGGGAGCCAGCAAAGATTGAAGGAGCGGCGGAAATACCTACGTCTTATTTTATCCGCAACGAAAACAATCAAATAATACGCAGAAATAGTTTACACCTACGCAAATCGTTCAATGAGGCACATTTTAAAACTCCTCAAGCTTCGGTTTCTGAAACTCAGAATGCAATCCCAATAGAGCCTACACCTCATATCTGTATCCAGTTGTTGAGGGGGATGTTGTAGAAGTACATTACATACCTATAATATATTTATATTATATTACAACAACAGACAAAGACTGGCTGGTGAACACTCTCTCCTGAGAGTATTTAGATTTTAGTATATAGAATTATGTATTAGGTTAAGCTTGATATGAAATTGACTTAAATGTCACTTTGTCCTAAACGTGCTTTCACTCAACACCATAGGCAACACTTATAATAAAATACTATATCATTTTTAAAAGCCCGGAATCTGTTCTTTCAAGTTTGAAAGCATTTTTTTCAAAAACTGTTAACAAAAATAACTTGATTTAAAAATAATATGGGCACGAGCACGAGTACGATAACTACGGCGCCAAAAATTGATAACGGTATTTTGTAGAGGGGGTAAATACAAGCATTTTTTACTATGGGAGGGGGGGGGGGTCTATCTGGCTTCGTTTAGGCGGGAGGGGCAATTTAAAAAAAATAATACTTAAAATGAAAAAAAATTAATTGAGAAACAATGGCAACACTTACAATAAAGGACTTTATGAATTTTGTAAGCCAGGAATCTGTTCTTTGATATTATTTTTAAATCAAGTTATAGCTGTTAATAGTTTTTGAAAAAAATACTTTCAAACTTGAAATTTAAGGAAAAAAATTTAAAAAAAATGTTTTATGCTGATTTTTTTCAATGTTGAGCAAATAGATACTTAATTTGTTTGTAGTTTTTACTGCCTAAATCAATTCTTAATCGAACACTCAAAACCAGTTTGATTTATGTCTTATAATTTTTGAGAAAATTGAAAATTACTTTTATATGTTGCTCCGCTTAGAGTACAAATTTCTACCCTTGCGCCTTGAAATGCGTATGGGGGGTCATGCTGCCCCCCTGCAACCCCCCTGCTTGGGGTCACTGTTGGATTTTGGGATGGGTGCAAGGCTGAGTATATGCAAACTTTCTTTTAATTATATTAGTTTACCCAATATCAACAACATTCTTCAGATACAATCTCTGGCCAGAAATTTCACATTGGTAGACAAAATTTTGCTGATTTTCATTTTAGACAATTTAGAACGAATTCCTGGCTTTGAAAAATACTATAGTTCTTTGTGGTAAGTGTTGCCATTCTTTTTTAATATTTTATTTTAATTTTATTTATAATTTTTTTTTTAATTACCCCTCCCGCCTAACCGGAGCGAGATAGACCCCCCCTCCAATAGTAAAAAATGTTTGTATTTAACTCCTCTACATAAATCCGTCATTAGTTTTCATCGCCAAAATTATTTTACTCACCCCAATTTTTGTCCTAAAATTTCAAGTTTGAAATTGTTTTTTTCAAAAACCATTTAAGGGAATAACTTGATTTAAAAATAATATAAAAGAACAGATTCTGGGCTTTCTAAAATGTCATAGTCTTTTATTATAAGTGTTGCCATTGTTTTTTAATGTATTTTTTTCCATATAAAGTATTATTTTCTTTAAATTACCCCTCCCGCCTAAACGGAGTAAGATAGACCCCCCCTCCCATAGTAAAAAGTGCTTGTATTTAACCCCTCTACAAAATACCGTTATCAATTTTTGGAGCCGTAGTTATCGTACTCTCCCCATAATATGAAAGAACAGACTCTTGGCTTTAAAAAATCCTAAAGTTCTTTATTGTAGGTGTTACCATTGTTTTTTAATATTTTATTTTCATTTTATGTTTAATTTTTTTTAAATTACCCCTCCCGCCTAAACGAAGCAGGATAGACCCCCTCCCATAGTAAAAAAATGCTTATATTTAACCCCTCTACAAAAAAACCGTTATCAATTTTTGCCGCTTAAGTTATCGTACTCGTGCCACTATTTTTTTAATTACATAATTTAATGCAGTTGGTTGTCTAATGAATTTTTGTGAACTGCATAAATGACTGATAGTCCGATAGGTTAGCCTACGGACAGAGTGAACGCGCGAAGCGGAGGGAAACTAAAGCTAATGATTCTAAGCTATAAGCAAAGCGAATGGTGTCCATAATGAACTAATAATGTTAGCGCTTGGTAAGTGCATCCAAATTAACAACATCCTTGAATTATGGATATGGATTCGTTAGAAGAAGAGGACTTTCCATTAAATTTCTTTCCATTCAGCCATTCATTGTTTGGAAATAGACAGTCCGTTCAATATATTAAAAATTACGTAATAAATATGATGAATTTTATCATCTTTACAAAGATTTACGAAGACATCCGAAAACATCCCGACAAAAATTGCTGAATACTTTCAAATGTCATTAAAAGTTTTCGATTATATACCCAAATCTATTGACAGCTTCGTTTTAGCTTGAATTTCTTGCTAAAAAAAAACTAAGCAGAAGAGTTTATTCGCTTTTAGCGCCAAGTTCCGCTTAGCATGTTTCTTAGCATCGAATCTACAATGGCCAGTGCAATTAAAAAGTATTGGCGCAGTTTATTAGCTTTGACCTGTCAAACATTAGCTTTAGCTTTCGCTTAGCTTTTCGCATGCACTCTGTCCCGCTGTCCGTAGCCTTAGATTGGAGTGGCTATCAGTAAAAGCCCGCACCGCATACTTAGTCCATTATAAGATCCCTGTTTATACATATCGTTACATTCGGCTGGGATTCGAAAAGAGAAAACACTATTATGTTCACTCTTTAATAAATCACTTTTCTTACAAGAAATCACTTAAAATCAATCTTTACATTTTTTTTTATTTACATATATTTCGAACTGCTCGTCGGATTTCGCAACCCCCTTACATAATTAATAAATAAAAATAAATTTCAGCTCTACGCAACTTATTCACCCCTATCGCCAATAATATTTCCCCGGAAATGTTTCCCATTCAGCAATTTGATTTACATTGCTGACAAGGGAAACATTTCCATCGGAATTTATTCACGATACCCCTAATTATCAATAAAAAATGCATCTTCCGTGCGAGAATTTTTTTTTTTTTTTTAATTTTAAGTCAGCGGTAGGAGTACTTTGTCTTTCTGTACAGGTACATATTAACATTTTTAGAAGGTTTCATCTATACGCATCCTTTTTTTTTTTTTTTTTATTTATTTATTTTTTTTTTTTTTTTTCAACTTTTTGTGAAGTATTTAGGCCTATTCGGCAAAATCTTTTATCCATTTTTCCTGTTATTCTGTTATGAATTTCCATACAAAAGTTCGAACTGTCAAAAAATCTTTTACGATCTCCAGAATTGGTATTCTGCGTGCAAAAATCTTTTATGAAAAATCTGTTATAAATCATAACAGAATAAAAGACAGAATTTTGTGACTTTTATCATAAAAGATTTTTATTAATTAGAAAGTTTTGGATTGAAAGGGATAATCTATATAATTTATGGTCAACGAAATGTTTACAAAAGAAGACAAATGTAATAATTGTGCATAAACTAGTGGAAAATAATTTGGAAATTTATATTTTTGCTTTAATTCGCGAGGAACTCAATGTCGAGTAGCTACTTCTCCGGACGGAGCGGCCCATGCTTCGGTGGTTTGGTCATGTTAAACGCATGCCCCAACCAGGATCCCACGACGTCCTATGGAATCCGTACCATCTTCAGGCAGGCGTCCTCTAGGTAGACCCAGTATGAGGTGGTTATATCAAGTTCATAATCTCTCCTCTACCCGTATGGGGATTGCCCTTGATGATTAAGAGACGATGGCGGAGAATCGAGAGCTATGGAGGGTCCACTTGAGCAACCTACACCCGCAACCCATTTAATGGATAAGCGGACCATTGAAAATGATTGAATGAATATTTTTGGTTCAGACGAAGACACCCACACCGATTACTTTTGCTGGAACTAAGATTAAATAGTAATCTACCGTCTATGTATAAAAAAAAACTCTGGGGTTTGATTTGACAGCTTCGTAACAGATTTTCAAGTTTCGAAATTCCATAACAGATTTTCATAAAAGTTCGAAACCCTGAATACGATTTATAAAAGATCTTTTATGGTCGAGATCTTTTATGATTCATAACAGAAAATTCATAACAGAATAAAAGATTTTGCCGAATAGGCCTAATTGTTCCAGTATGCCTGCAGACATCGATTTTATATGTATCAAGAATAAATACTACACGAAAAAAATAAAAGCATCCTTATGCAAATCTGTCTAACAGGCTTTTAAAATCTATTTGTTTAAACTTTCTCTTTTTGTGGATACAGTTATTTAAGATGAACTAATAGAAATAAAGGAAAGCTTTTAAGTTAAACGGTTTTATTTGAATAAGTTTTCGTTGATATGCCACCCGAACATAGTCGGCTACCCCTTTCGAAGCAATATCGGCAGCTCCCTGACAATTTGTCAACTTTTGAATAAACTCAAATCTCGGTTTAAATTCAATTCCGATGTTGCTCAACGGCCCTTATGTGGTTTTCCATTGGGACAAAAAATCAACCTTTTGTTTTATCTAGATCACTTTTTATGTTCCATTTGGCAAAAAAAATCAATTTTTTTTATCCAGATCACTTTTTGCAGATCTTGATATTTTTCGAGTCTTACACATACTCTCATAACGTACTAAACCATTTACAACAGCAGATCAATCTGCTTTCATGTTCCATTTGCAACGAAAAATCTGAGATCTGAAATAAAAATGTGATGAGCCCATTGGAAAATCACATTAGATAGTTCTAAACTCGTATAAGGAACAGATTCAAAAATGAAATTAGCATTTTGCTACCAGAGCCCACAGTTAGGCTTAATAAGACTTAAGAATACAAAGGCGGTTTGACTTAATGGTATTTCCGGATTGCTGCGTACAAAACAACACAGAAGGTTTTGCTGACGAGAATATGATTGTCAAGAGTCCCAAAAAAATAAGTGAAAATATTAGAAAATTATTTTCATTTATTAGCCTAATTTATTATAGCTTTATTAAGCTTTGATTGTATAGAACTTTTTTAATTTTTGCATTCATATAAATCATACCTTTAATGGAATTTCTACCCTTCCGATCAATTCATTATCATGTTTTCCAGTTGACGCTGTAAGAGCAATTTCTTTAAACAGCTTTTTCAATCCACGAATTCCTTTAGCTTCAAGAATTTTATTCATTTTTTCGCCAACACTTTCAGCAGCATCGAAGTCCCTTTAATAAAATATATTTTTAAATTATGTAATAAATAATATAAATAATGCTTAGATAATATAATATTAATCTGATTTTGGTTTTCTAATCCAAACGCAGTATATGTTACTTTAGAATACTTAGTTCCTTAGCAATTCTGAGAGACACTGTTTTCTCGATGTTTACCGAGACTTATGACATTCCAGTCGCAAAGTGACTGTGAATCAGAAGGTTTAAACTTTGGTCGAAGACACATACAGGGATTGTATTTACACGTGGCCATCTGCAATCAAAATATTTCCCAGTAGTTAGGTTTGGTTAAACAGGGCTGAGAACCATAATGGTTCCATCCCGAGCCAGACATAAATTAAGTGATATATTTTCTCTATACAGGGTGTCACAGTTTAGAGGTATAATCGTTTAAGCTTTAAGTGGGGATTCCTCAAGTTGCGGCGAACGAAAAATTTGGGACATTGATATGCATTGTACTGATAGAAAAGAACATAATTATATAGCTAAGCAATACAATGCAATGGGTGGAATCGACGAACGTTACAAGCTTGACCAGTATAGGAATGCAGTAGAGTGGTTCGATCGATGTTTTAGGCATTTTTTCACATATTTTTTAGTGTTTTTATGGTCAACTTACCATACTTCCACTACCAATACTTCTGCTCCTGGACTTCGTTGAATTGGACTAAGAAACAAAAACAAATATAGATTATAGATTATATGGATTTTTTACAATACAAATTCATTTACATTAAAAAGTGTTCTTTCCATGAAGGATTAAGTGTAGCTTGTGCTACAGCAGTATTATATCGATTCGTAGAATTTGATTCGACGTAAAGTGTTACGAACGGGTCTGACAATCCATTTGAATCCATCGCCAATAAGTTTTCAGCCCTGTCGACCTCTATACTTAAGATTTTCTGGGGAGGGTTTTTCATTCGCAGATCCTTAAGCAATTGAAAATGCTTAGCTTCGGATACTTCAAAAACGTCTTGCAAATATTTAACCAATGCTTCATCGTTATCATCGGGCGTAGTTTCATTGAAATTAGTTAGAATAAGAAATACTATTTCTTCATACAGCTCATTAACCTGAAAAGTATTGGATTTAATTCAAATAAATTATTCAAAACAAAAATATGATACGGTTATATAAAAATAGCTTTATGAATAAAAGTCTTTATATCGTTTTAGTTCTTTTATCACAAAATTCTGGAAAAAATGCCGTAAAATCTATTTTTTTTAATTGGTTTTTGTTCATTATTTTTTGAAACAATAGATAAATGCGTGTGAACGCCGCAAAAATAGTGATTTCAAATAAATTGATGCTAAAATCAAAGATGACCTCAAATCGTAAAAATTAATAAACGATCCGGAATTTGAAAAAAAGTGTTGCTTTTTCGAAAAATTCGCAAATTTGTTTAGGTAACCAATGGCGTAACTATACCATCTGAGGCCCGTGTCAAATTCTTTGGATGGGGCCCTCCCAGTAAAAATCGTAACGTTGTAATTTAATTTTAATAAACCACTTAAGTAGTTAACCAACACTATTAATAATATTGTATGCATTTTAGTTAAATATCTAATGAATTTTATTTTCAAGAGCATAGATTTATACATACATATTTATAATGAAATAACAGTTTAATTTTTCAATAGAATAGCCAAGTTACGTAGCCTGTCTTGTCCCATATACTTTCTTAAATAGGTTTTTATTAATTTTAGTTTTAAAAATGATCGTTCAGCACTAGCTATAGTCATAGGAATTGTAACAAATAACATTAACACAGTACATACTTCAGGAAAGCTGCATGACATAAAATGATTCTTTATTAATAAATCATCAAGTTCTCTAATACACGAAGACTTTTCTATTTCGTCTCTGAAAATGGACCGAAAACTGAGAATTTACCTGGCAAGTGATTAAGATATGTCGTTTTTATATACACTCCGTGCCACTTGAATAGCACACCCCCTAAGGTCGGTTTTCTATGGCCCACTGGTCCCTCCCAAACCAAGCATGCTAGAGACTTTTTTTTTAATTTTTGTTTTTAAATTAAATTTCAATTAGTTGTTGTGATTTGACCAGAAGGAAGATTTAAAACTAAAGCTTTAAGTATGTATTAACAAAAAATTTTTAACTAAAAACCGGCAAAACGTGGACTCATTCTTTGATAGATTTTTTTTGTTAAAAAATGTGTGGAGAAAAAGCTTAACCGAGGCGGAAAAAGGACAAATCAAAGCTTAAAGGGCGCTCGCCTATTTATTGCCAATTTAGCAAAGAAAATCGAGAGGAGCCGACACGTTATATGCATATTTTTAAGTAATGAGTCTAACTATGGATATAAACGTGAAAGGCCGCATGCATAGTGTGCTTACAACTGCGGAAAGGCGACTTATATTAGGAAAAGCGTCAAATTCTCACGACTCTTTTCCAAAAATCAGGAAAAAATGTGGTATCAAAGCAAGTCTCATAACCATTCGTCGTATTATTTCGAATGCCAAGGATATAAAAAGACTAAAAATCAAGAAAAAGACACCCTTAACCCGGTTCGAAAAGCGCAACGCCTTCGATTTTGTGGCCTGGACTTCGTAGTAGCACCGTGTGGTCTTTTCCGACGAAAAAAAATTAATTTGGAAGGCCCCGATGGCTATAGCTATGTACTATTTCCATAACCTCCGCAAAGAAACTCATCATTTGGACCGGCTGCATAGCAGAGTTGAAGGTGTGATGGTGATTCGTATTATGGCAGCCGAAAATTAAAATTTTTGTTAACCACAATGAATGCGTTGTCTTACTGATAAGGCTTTAACATATTTTCATAACCTTTTTGGACATCTGCCATGGATCTAACAACATGATAAAGCGCCAATACATACAGCTCGGGTTGTTAAAACGTATTTATAGAGCCAAAATGCGGAGCTATTAATGCTGACCGGACTACTCACCGGATTTGAATATCATCGAAAATGTTTGGCAATGGTTGATACGTCAAGTTTGTGGTTCGGGACAACATTATTCGACTGTATCTAAACTAGTCCAAACCATCGAATTAGCTTGGAGCTCGATTTCGGTAAATTATTTGGCCAATGTGTATGCATCCCTTACAAATCGGAGAGGTGTGAATTTTGGAGCAGAAGGTGGCTCAAAACACAATTGACAATTTTTTTTTAATTTAAAATACTCCAATTACCTTTTGGAAACCAATTGGAAACAATTTCATTCATTGAAAGGAAACGCGATTTCAGTTGATTAATAATGATGTCCAATACTAGATAAAATATGTTCACTTTGAACAAATCTTGGAGACGCTCATCTTCACAAAGTTCGTCAAAATGGCGTTTTATCTTCCTCTGACGAGTTTTAGAAAATTCAGGGTTGATGGAGCATTTTTCTGCTACACTATTTGCTTCCATTTTTAAATTTACAAATTCATGTCTATACCTTTCCAATTCTTCTAGACACATTTTCAAACGTTTTAAGGCATTTGCAAGATCGATGGCTATAGACTGAAGTGCTTTAGAGCTTATAATTTTTTTTTAAATACTTAGGTAGAACATTTTTGCAAACATTTTAGGTTATTTCTGAGCTCGCGGCCTCTTGGGCCGGGGCCCTCTCGGGTCGGGGGCCCGTGGCATTTTGCCAGCCCTGCCACCCTATAGTTACGCCACTGTAGGTAACAATAAAACTGACAATTAAAAAGAATCGATTAAAAAACTCGACAGCTTTATATCAGTAATAGATATGTTCGCATTTATTGTAGCTCAGCTTCTACAAAGAGCAAAGCCTAATGAAAGCGCTTCCAAGTTCCAACAGCCATTCCCTCGCTTATGGCGGGTGGTTGTGAGAAAAAATAGCTGCGAGCTTAAAACGCTGAATTCAAGAAGCCATCAAGGAGAAGTAAAAGTCATTTACATGATGCGGAGTGGTGTGGTGCCCTTCATTTTGTTGAAAAGAACAACTCACGCAGATGCAAGGACAAAGGAGCACTTTTTTCGGTTGATTAATCTAGAACAGGACAAGGCGGATGATGGATCTATCGATATATAGGCATGATGCAAAAGGCGTAGGGTGAAGAAATTCTCTTTTTGGATCAAATCGCTTAAAATTGTAAAATCTGTCGGATTAAATCTGGTCAGAAACTCAGAAATGCTCAAAGCCCTACTGAATAATGAGTTTAATGATTCATGTATAATCACAGTGGTCTAAGAATGAGGTGAAGCATAGGGCGATTGTCAAACTTTGGTAATTGTGATCATTTTCAAAGAAGCGAATAAAGGGAATGCTTCAATAATAGGAGCACAACACAAAGTGTTGGTGTAGGGCATTAAATCAATACCTTGACGTTGGACATCACAGCGGCGCGTTTTACATTTTAATTTTTTATATGGACCCAATACTATCCATTACTCGATGGTTTGTTGTCGTTAAACGTATATTTCCAACTCGGATCCGAAGACCGGACAGACTTAGGATTAGATGGTTAGATCAAATAAGACATCTCTACTTCTCTACCAGTATGGAGATGCCCTTGATGATTTAAAGTCAGTGGCGAAAAATCGATAGTTATTTTATGTCAACTAAAGCCTCATATACTCGTGGCACTTGTCAACCTGGCTCACACTTTTGTAGTCCATTTTGGTTTGTAGTTCAACTATTAGAAAGTTATGTTATCTTATAAACAATAAACTATTTAAATAATTTCTAGTGTTTGTAATGAAATTCTAAATCTCCTAATCTCAGAGCTAGTAAAGACATTTGCGTTTGCACTTATAACTTTTAAATTCAAACAGCGACACATTTGTTAAGCCCGCCGGTGCATAAAACATTTTCCCAACTTAGTTAGTTAGTTCAAACCAAATAAATCTACAAAACCGTTACCGAATAAATTAGGATACTATCAAAATTCGTCCTCATAGAATATCAATATTAAAATTTTCCAACAACAAAAATCTAAAACCCTTTTCCGCTAAGTATCCCATATTCATGAGTCACTATTTATTATTTCCCAACAACAAACAATCAGGGCTATTTTATCAAACAATTTTTTGTTTTCCTTTAAATAACATTAAAAACTGATCACTTCGAAAAAAAAATAAATATAAGCTTTCACGGCGATTGAAGAACAGGCGAAATCCGTTGGCCTTGAAGTTAGGACGCTTAGGACAAAACGTCACTATTGATAGCAACAACTTCGAGGTAGTTAAGGAGTTCACCTACCTCGGGGTAAACATGAACTCCACGAATGACACCCTAGTGGAGATCCGGCGAAGAATTACCCTAGGAAACCGTTGCTACTTCGGTTTGGCAAAACATCTGGATTCAAAACTCCTAACTCGAAGGACGAAATGTATGCTCTACAAAACCCCTATCCTGCCAGTTCTGCTTTATGGCGCCGAGTGCTGGACGATAAGCAAGAAGGGAGAGCTGATACTGGGCTCCTTCGAAAGAAAAATCCTTCGGCGGATTTTTGGTCCTGTGTGCGAGGTGGGCGAATGGAGGAGAAGATACAACCGCGACCTCTATGATGTGGATGTAGTCCAAAAAACCCAAAACACGTCGACTACATTGGCTCGGCCACATCGAGCGAATGGACAATAATGCTCCAGCTAAGAGGATCTTCGAATCCCAGCCCCCAGGTTCGAGAAGACAAGAAAGACCGAACCTCCGTTTCAAAGACCAACCCATCGCGGATGCCAGAGCGCTTGGTTTGGACAACTGGAAGCAGCGTGCCCGGGATCGTAGAGGATCGAAGGCTGCAGTGTCTCAGGCAGATACTCTTCACGGGTCGGGAGCCCGATAAGTAAGTAAGTAAAGTTGTTCGAGCAATCCGATTAAACGGGCGAACTTACAATTTAGTACAAACGACAAAAACTATTCATTTGATAAAAGGCATATACCTACCTATATTTTCAGTTGAAAAGAACCCAAAAAATAATAAAATTTGTCACAGCGGAAAACAAATTATTATGCAGTTTAAGACATAAAATCGCGTTGTCTCCGAAACCATACCAAGGCAAATTATGAGATTTTCAAAATTTCTGCACCCTACTAATCTAATAAAACACCAATAATTGTACACATCACCCTACGGTTAATGATTTATTGGAAATTTAAGAGAAATCTTTTGGCGCTCATATCTCAGAAACTACTGTTAAGCAACAATGTAACAAAGCAACAACATGTAACATTAACATTCCTATTCTATACACCTCTCTCTACCAATGACAGCATTATAGAAGCCAGACAATTTTTTTCGCAATTTAGGTACCTCAAAAACCGTGGAACTACAAACGAGGAAATTACACACATCTATTAAGTACATCAATCTTAATCGACGGCATTGACTCTAAATATAGCACGCATTACTGGGCATGTTTCATTCCAAAACCCATACAAAATTATTTCTCACAAACAGGTAGGACGTTTTTTTCCTAAACAACTTTTGTTTGCAATTTTGAGATATTAAAGCGATCTGGTATTTTCATTAGATGTCATATCAAGGAAGATGTGGCCTACCTACAACCAAAACAGAACAAATAACCTGCTAAACAGAACCCGCCCAGATATCGCCAGAATCACGGCAATAATCACGGGGCATTGGCCAATTGTAGACCATGCGGCCAAGCTAGGTATCCCATACAACCCGCATTGCCGCAGTTGTGGTAATACAAATGAAAAAGAAACTATCTCCCACTTCCTCTGCAAATGTCCAGCTCTAGTGAGAGCCAGACTGCGCGCACTAAACCAACCATTCTTTGACGACCTTAGCGACATATCGGGCAAAGGGATACAGGATCTTATCCGTTTCCTCAATTCCACAAGTTGGCTATAGGCACCGACCGGACCACATCCTAAACAATCACCAGAAAATAGGTCACACGAGTCGTGGTAACAAAACGGCACATCTTAGTGCTAATTGGGTTCAAGGCGAACCGCCACTGCTACCTACCTACCTACCATTTTCATTAGATACTAAGGAGAAACACAGATATATATTTTTTTTAATGCAGGTTAGGTTAGGTTTTGGTTGTGTTTGTGTATTGTGTGTGTTCATGTCAGTAGACTAGGCACCATCTCTCTGGAGTGGGGACACTCTATCAAAGTGGTTCCAGACAAAAACAGGAGTCAGACAGGGATGTACCTTAAGCCCGGTCCCTTTTGCGCTATTCATCGAGGACATTAGGTGTAGTTTTTTCTATATAGGCTTAGAAAAATAATTTCATACAAATCCAGGCTAACGAAATCTATATAGAATTAAATTTGTATGAAATCATTTTTTTAAGCCTATATAGAATAGCAAAAAAACGCACTTATTGTTGACTGTTTACCAGGAGGTATTGAATACGCAGCCACCCTAATTAAGGCTCTTCTGTTTGCTGGCGATATCATTGTGCTCCTAGCATATTCCCCTGCAACTCTGCAGCTGATGATCAACCGATTAGCCGAATATTGCAGTTTATGGAGTCTCATAGTCGACATAGAGAAATCTAAGGTGATGATTTTTAAAAATGGCGGAGGAAGAAAGTGTCTAAACAAACACTGGACATTCAATGGGCAACAAATCGAAATTGTGAACGAGTACAATACAAGTATCTGGGGATGTAGGGTAGACGGGAGTGCATTTGCCGGGATTTAGGAATTCTGACCTTACCCTGTTTTAGTTGTTTTCGAAATATAGTATGTACCTTGCTTTATTATCTTCACTTTAAAGTACATTTCGTCTTGATGAGTTAGTAATTTATTTTTTTTTATTATTAATTAAAAAAAAATTGGGTGGGGAGGGTATACCAGGTACCTAAGAATCAGACTATTCAACATATCCCCTTTTTCACATAATTGCGTGGTATTTTCTTAGCCTTAAAACCGAAATACAGTAGTAAAATTTGGGTTTTACTATACAGAAGTCACTTCCTGGGGTGGGTTTGCAATCCTTGTTTGGGATGACAAGATTTTACTTTACTGTCCATTTGCAAATAACGGTTTTTTTTTCACCCCTAAACACAAATCTGAACCAAAGATTTGGTGCTCTCTTACCGTTTGGGCGTGGCACGCCCCCAAAGTTTCAAAAATACCATATGAAATAGTACCAAAATTTCAAGAACGTAGTGTCCAATTTTTCTAAAATTAATTTTTTTATATTCCCTAAAGGACCATTCACATGAGAGCGAACAACATCGACGAACGAACGAATAATCACAAGTTTTGACAGTCCATTCACATGAACACTTTTCTAGGTCGCGGCAGTTCGCGAATTTCAGCCATCAGTTTCTACCAGCAATGTCTGGATTGAGGTTAAGTTCGAACGAATGTTTTATTCGCTAGTTTGTGGAACGCGAATGAAATGATGTGGATTGCGAATATACTTTGACAATTCGCGCCAAGGGTGTTTTCGTTCGCGGCAAAAAGTTTGGAATTCGAAATTTCGTTATTTAAACTGTTTATAAACTTGTTTTTTTTTAAACATTTTGATGGGATATTTAATTATCCTCTTCTTGGAATAATAAAATGTGCAATTTTCTGTTCATAAATGCTCAAAAAGTGGTTTGTTCGCATTTCATCAATTCGTTCGTTCGCTCTCATGTGAATGGTCCTTTAATATGCAGTTAACTTATAAAAAAGTTTCATCAACTCTGATCATAAAGACCGAAGATATGATGTTTGCCATTAGTAAAAGTAACCCACAGGGTGCGTTTGCCTACAATTTTATGCCGAGTCCGAACGGCTGAATTGAGAATCTTTATCAGGACAGTAATACTCTCGGATGTTTGTCAGACGTTCGCGAGAGGTGGCGCAGTAGGAAAAACCTTAAGATGTAGGTAATTTGTGTTTTTCCGGGGATCGAACCTGGGATCCCTCGCACAGTAGTCCAGCACACTAACCATTGCACTACTGCGCCCACCTGGCTACTGGGTGTTTCTGAAAAATTATTGGCTATTTCCACAATGGTTCGTGTCGAGTCCACGTTCTCGCGAACGTCTGACAAACATTCGAGAGTATAACTGTCATGAAAAAGCTTCTCAATTCAGCCGTTCGGACTCGGCATACAATTGTAGGTCCCTTCCATTCGTCCCAAAAATAGAAACTCACACAAACGAATGGTTCCGAGAAGATAGGCCTAGGGTGTCTGCCGCCTGTTGCGCCACCTATTTATTTTTTTTTATTTTTTTTTATTTTTACTTTAGAACTTGATGCTGTCTGCATACGATTTTGCAATAGGTTGAAGGATGTGCTATCGGTCAAGGGTCTGGCGCTAAAGAAGTTACAACCATCTTCAGCTATGTAAGATGAAACGGAAACGGAAATGATTAAGCAATTTGAAGTACATACAATTTAGTAGGTACACGCTTTAGTAAAGTATACACTTTTGATAAGGCTTCGCTTTAAGGATATTTTTTGAAGAAGTCATTGAAATTGCATACAAGTTCCTTGAAATCCTTCAAAAGGACATAATGAAACGTATTACTATTTGCGAAATTGTTTTACTAACCTTTTCCCCAAAACGTCCTTGAAATCCTAAAGGCACGTTTCCAAAATGTCTTAAGCAACCAAGCAACATTTTTTTTTTAAAGCTATTTAGAAAGTGACAGCTGCCAAAAAAAATATATACCTACTTTTTACAAATTAATTATTTATTCATCTGAAGGGATTTTGTAACATACTTGTGATCTAAGATCGCCCAGCTTTCAAGTCTGATCATTGCAATGAGGTATTCGTATCCAGAACTTTGGGAGGAATGTCCTAGATGGACGTCAAATAAATCAAAATGATCGGCTTTTATTCGCACGAAATTGTGATGCAAGTCTGGGTCGTTGGCACGCATCTCAATTTACAATTCAAATATATCGGAGAATATTTTCATAGCGCGAAGCCGTAACCAATCATTATACGCTGCTTGTTATGGCGTTAGGCAATAACGCCCAAGGAAATAACACCTAAATCAATTTGAAAATAACGCCCAAAGGTGATTCACCCTTATTCTACGTGTCGTTTTATATTAAGAGGCCTCTACCCATAAATCGAGCAAAAGTGTGAAAAATGGCATTTCGTATCTAACGTAGAGAAGTCAATACTGAAGCGATTGAAATGATATTGGATGCATTGGAAAGAACAGAATATGTCCCTTGAAAGCTTCGAAGCTGTTTTTGAAAGCGACATCTCGTTTTTCTTTTATTGGAAGAATTCCCAGCTGTGTTTGCGAAAATTAGCATAAAACCGATTTTTTTCGATGAACGAATGACTATGACAATGTTCGAAAAAGTCTGAGATAACTAGTTTATCTAAAAGGTAATATGTAAAACGCAAATCTGTTCGAAATAAATCTTTAAATTTCATCCTGATTTTAAAAATACAAGTGTTTGAAAACATACAATTTTTGAAATAATGGAGAACGTTTTTCTTGTATATATTGATTTATATTTGATGCAATTTTTACTCAAAACAATAAAGTATCATACCAGCTATCGGATGCAAAAAAAATAATTATGTATTTACATGTATTTTGTTGCAAAATACTGAGTTTAAATTTTATATATTTTTCAAGAAAAATATCATGTATGTGTCACATTCTCAGAAAAAAGTTCCAAGTTTCTCATTTAGATGCGGTAGTTCTGTCGACTGAATTGAATAGCCAATCAGAATGACTCCCAAGCTATAAGGGATAAATGTGTAGTTTATTGTCAACTGCATAGAGGCGTGTTATAAATGAAACCGGTTTGGCGTGAAGTCTGAAGTGTGATCTAAATGGATAATCAAGGATGCGTGTGTTGATATGTGTGTAAGCAGGTGGGGATTCTTTATTCAAAGTGATTTTTGCTTCATGCTGAATTCAAAGTAATTTTTGCTTCTTGAATAAAAATATGAAAATGAGAGAGGGGTCGACAGAAGCACTTTTCAATATGTTGCTATATTTAATAAATTCTTTTTGAAAATATATTTATTTGTTTAAACAAAATTGCTTAAACTTTATAACAAAAATTATAAATTAATTTAAACGATGCATGTACTCAGATTTTCAGAAATTCTATGTATTTCATTGCTAAAAATTGTAACAAATTTGTATCTTGAAAAGTGCTTGTCGGTCACACCGTGATCAGGTGTAAAGCAGATAATGGTTTGGTTTGGGTTGGCAGGAAAAGAGACGAAACGGAGGCGGTGAAATGGTGGGTTAAGGCTTAACTACATTCGGCAAAAAGTCAAAAAGTGAAAAAGTGCAAGCTCACACACAAACGCAGTTGCCCCCTTCTGGTAAGATATTTATTTAAAAAGCTTGCTCTGACACGAAAGTAAGCCAAATTAAAACACTGCAATTTTCTGCAATAATGGTTCTTTTCTATGGTATTTTCTGCAATAATGGTTCTTTTCCATGGTATTTTCTGCAATAATTGTTCTTTTCCATGGTAAACCGGAAACAAAAATGCGACATTCTAGTCCCATCAGAGGCCTCTAATGGCGATCTCAGTAATTAGCGCAAACTTTTTTATGTGCATGTAGTAGTTTTTATGGCGCTTTCAAAAAGTGTGCCACTTGAAAGTTAGAGGTATAGCTAACTTTCAAGTAACACACTTTGTGAAAAGTTGAGAGAAAAATACAGATTTGAAATGGTGTGGAAAGGGAAAAAACATTTTCGTGCAAGTACTTTACTTTGTGTTGAATGTAGTTTACCCTTTAAGGCTTAACTACATTCGGAAAAAAGTCAAAAAGTGAAAAAGTGCAAGCTCACACACAAACGCAGTTGCCCCCTTCTTGTAAGAAATGTATTTAAAAAGCTTGCTCTGACACGAAAGCAAGCCAAATTAAAATACTGCAATTTTGTGCAATAATGGTTCTTTTCAATGGTATTTTCTGCAATAATGGTTCCTTTCCACGGTATTTTCTGCAATAATGGTTCTTTTCCATGGTATGTCGTAAGCAAAAATGCGACATTTTAGTCGCATCAGAGGCCTCTAATGGTGATCTCAGTAATTAGCGCAAACTTTTTATGTGCGTGTAGTAGTTTTTATGGCGCTTTCAAAAAGTGTGCCACTTGAAAGTTAGAGGTATAGCTAACTTTCAAGTAACACACTTTGTGAAAAGTTGAGAGAAAAATACAGATTTGAAATGGTGTGGAAAGGGAAAAAACATTTTCGTGCAAGTACTTTACTTTGTGTTGAATGTAGTTTAGCCTTTAGGCTGAAAGGAATATTATTGAAGGCAAATTTAGCAGCATTGCGCTGTTGCCATTTACAACGAAAGATTATGCAATTTTGTTTGTTTGCGCTGTTGCCGTTGTCTTACCTTTTATGAGTTATGGTAGGGTAGGTGTTTGGTTTTTCGTATGATGAGAGAAGAGGGGGACAGAGGAAAGGAGTTGCAATATTATGAACATCGCCCGGAGAAGTAGGAAAAGATACACCAGGTTTGTGAGGGGGATGATGCAAAGGGTGTGCAATTGAGGCTCAGTTGGGAAAGAATTGTAGGTTCTGCTAAAGGGAATACTATAGAAACAAAGTTATAGGTACATATATGTATGCAAGTACATTATGTACTTTATACATTCATTGGACAATATGCAGGATCCTATATAGGTATGTACGTATTGAGGGTTTGTGGACTTGAGGGAGATCGATTGTTGTAAGAGTTTGAGGGTTTAGTTAGTACAATATATGTATGTATGTACATATGTACCTATACGGGATCGATGTGTGTGATATTAATTGCAACCCATTACCTACCCCACTAATGCATTTACAACCAACCTCACATGCCTTTATCCCACATCCCCTTTATACCTACCTTTGGAATCTCCAAACTACCCTTACAAAACAAATCCATATGAGTCAAACAAATACAAAATATCTAGGTACCTATTGTCATGATTGTATCCGATCTGCAATTTTATATTCCTTTTCTTCACGTTGTTATCCCCCATCCACATCTCCCTTGCCAAGCTAAAAGTACCCAACCACGCATACCATCGATATATGCGAAAAATACCTACCCCATCGTTTTTTTAATGTTCCTTTGCACTCAGTGTCATTATGTAATCAATGAAGAATGGATTCTTTGTCGATGATAACCTACATTTCCCTCTCACTCCAACATTCAATTGAATGCGATTCTCAGCACGAAAAGAAAACATCCCCTCACACACGATCAATAAATTCATTATCACACCTAAGGTCCGCCTCCTGAATTGATTTCAAAAGTGAAATGGATAACGAAAAGTGGTTCCACACCATGATGAAGCTTCCCAAATCAAAAATAGATGGCGCTTTGAGTTCCACTTTATGTTCTACAATATGGATAGAGGCCTCTTAAACGACAAATGGTATTTCGTTTAACGACATATGGCGTTTAAGTAGTGTGGAACGCAAGTTCTACAAACGTCAACACAGTGTTTCGCATTCTGACAGTCGTTTTAGTTGCACAAAACGACTCCTAAAACGCCAAATATTATCGATTACAAATTCTTAAGCGACTAGGAGGCAAATTAAAAAAAAACATGTTTTTCATGTGGGTTTTGGTAATTGTTTATCACCCCTATCGCCAATAATATTTCCCCGGCAATGTTTCCCATTCAGCAAATTTGACGGTAAGCATTTCTGTTAGGATTTTACTAAGGAAATCATTCCCTACACCCTTTTGGTAGCCAGCTTCCCCAAGAAAACGCAATGTCGAGGCCAGTTTTAAAATGACTGGCACTCACAAAGAACTCCCCGCGGCAGGAAGTTTATCCTTCGCTTTATTTAACAAATGACAAATGCTTCTTTGCTAAGTCTAAAGTACATTTTGAATCTGGAAATATTATTGGCATTATTTTCTACCTCAAACTATTTTGTATTTTTATGTATGTACTTACTTTGAATCTGGTAAATCCAAAGGATCCAAAGGATGTAGGTAGGTTCATTTCAAATTTAAAACACAAAACATAAATACCTACCTACTTACCTGTCAATTATCACTCAGCTGTTGGTGTAGAACTCATGTGGAGTGTAAAGTAAATGAGAGTGGAGGCGTTCAAGGAATAGAATACCGATACTAAAACGACACAGCGACTCGACTCAAAAATCGCCAGTTGCCGTTTAATATAACCGCTACGTAGAATAAGGGTGAATGCGCATAACGCCCCAACAGCAAGATGGAAATAAAGCCCAAAACGAATTTGCAGTTTAATACGTATGGGGGGGCATGTTGCCTCCTGCCCCCCCCCCCCCTTCTTGGGGTCACTGTCGGATTTGGAGTATGTGTGAAATTGGGTATATTGAAGGTATTTTTTACAGTACAAACTCTCACCAACACCATAATCCAACAGAAAACCCAAGTAGGGGTGTTACAGGTCACAATTTTCTAACAACAAATAATTGTACGAGATTTTTTAGGGCGTTATTGCCTGCCGGCGTACCGCCGCTGGCCATATCTTTATATTAATCACCGGCACAATTTCTTGTCGTAGATATTATCCTACTTAATGTAAACTATGTTTCTTTTGTTTGAAGCTTACCACTCATATATGTGTCGAAAAGAATAATGATTATTATTCAAATTTTAAATTTGCACCTGGACGAAACTATACTGATTGAGACAATCAGTTATCAGTTCAGTTGTCAATTGAGTTAAAAAAAAAGGCAGTGCATTTAGACGTCATGTCAGTTAGGTATTCAGTTGAGCTTTCATTTTACTCGTGAGCAGTCGAATAAAACCGACAATTGTAGTAAAAATTGATTAATTCCAATTCCAAACAGGAATTCCATCAGTTTTAGTCTCAGTTTCATTTTAAGTTAAACGCTTCAATGTTTGCATTTACACATCAGTTTAACTGATAGCTCAATTGCATGATCGTCTAAATGGGGGTAGTAGATGTATTTAATAAAAACGACTACAAACGATCGCAAATGCAACTGATTTTTTTTCAAAAGCTTCCAAGTGGGGGCATCTATTGTTTTTTTTTTTTTTTCAAATTGTCATAATATTCTAACGGTTAAACTACAAAGATAAAGGATTTTTTTTTCTTTTGTGTGAGGATCGCATAAGACATCAATCTATATTATACAAATATAATATAAGATCAGGATTTATTGTTATATAGGTAAGGTACTCGTATGTATAGTACCTACCTACATGAACTTTTAAATACCTAATTAAATTTTGATTTCTTTCATAGTTTCAGTATTTCTGGGTATTGCTTTAAAAATAAGTGTTTATTAATATTCAACGTAAAACCAATACTTACGGTCATTGGTTTGTATATAATCTTTCTATGAGTTCTGAGTGATGTATCACTAATACCTCCAAGACTCTTCGTATCAATTACATCATTATTTGTCTTATTATCGATGACATTAATACATTTTGCACTATTATTGCAATACTCTTCATTACTAATTACATCAGTGCTGTTATTCATTTTTGTATCAAACTGAAAATTAACTGATTAGACAGTTAATTTACTGTACACTTTAAATCCTTTTGTACTTTATAATGTTATAAGAAATATTCATACATTTTCTCTAATACAATTATTTTTAACATTACTTATACTTATTTTTACTTTAGCATTAAAAAAATATATTGGACGTGATAGTACATAAAACGGAAGAATTTTATAAAATGGAACTAAATCACAGATTTAAGTCGTAAATCGAAACTTGCATTATTAAACCAAATATAACAGATAGACACTGAACCACTTTTCGACTTTTGTTTTTATTTAGATATTTTGTATAAAATACATATTAAGTAATGACCGTGATCTACATCCAGAAGTGATGCCAAACCAAGATAATACCCGAGAATTTTCGTAATTACAAAAACTACTAATTCGTTTGCACTGTATACAACATTCTCGAAATTAAGTGAGAGCAACAAAATTTTGCATATCTCTGGTAGGTATACAATTCTTTGACAAACGTTTTCAAACTTTATAAAATCAGCAATTTCTAACTGTATAAGTGTATACATAGATTTGCTGCTGTAATATTATTATCGATCCTCATAATATTATATAATATGCTCTATATGACCAGGTGTCGACTGTGACTGACATATGAATATGAGATATAAATTAAAATTCTAAAATAATGCAGAATATATCCTTCTTAGCAATGCGCCAATATATTTTTTGAAACACCAACTCTCTGGTACCTTTTTTGACCCCAAAAAATTGATTGTTGCTCATTTTGTTAGAAATCCTACTTCACAAAAAGGAAAATGTATAGGAGACAGCTACCAAGGATTGTGCTGGCCGGAGAAATATGTTGGTTGAGTAAAATTACAGCGTAAACAAATCAAATCATCTTATGAGGAAACAGAAGCAAACATGCAAGTACATAATGTTCATTGATTATATGAGCATACGAGTACATCTATATATATAAAAATTAAGACTTAAAATGTTTGTCGTCGATTCACGCCTTAACGCATTTACCGATTTTAACCAAACTTTCACACATCTTTGGTATTGGTCCATATATGATTCCTGTGAAGTTTGGTCAAAATTGGACAAAGGGGCGTGGCACCGCCCATACAAAAAAGATATTCAAAATAGTATATCTCGAAAACCACCAAATCGATTGTGTTCAAACTTACAGATTATCTTAGTTATTGGCCCTGGAGTGGTCATGTGAAGTTTTGTCAAAATTGGACAAAGGAGCGTGGCACCGCCCATACAAAAAATACATTCAAAATCGTATATCTCGAAAACCACTAAATCGATTGAGCTCAAACTTACAGATAATCTTAGTTATTGTCCCTAGGGTGCTCCTGTGAAGAGTGATCAAATATTGGAGAAAGGGGCGCGGCACTTTAGATACAAAAAAAAAACATTCAAAATCGTATCCTATACTAAAAACATCTTCTATGGAGTGAAAATCGATGACGTTATATCTCGATAACCGCTGGGCCGATTTTCATTACTCTTTTTTTGTTTTGTTCGTATTGCAGTATTTTAGGCAGAAAGAAAATTACAGCAAAACGATTTATTCTCATTTCTCGCATTTATTATCTAAGACCTAAACAATACAATTCCTGTGCACGGGCAAAGCCGGCCGGCGGGTACCTACAGCTTCTTCGACAGTCTTGGAATTGGAAGCCAAAGTTTTTAAAATTTGTAACATTGATATGAGTAATACATTGTCCTGAAAGTGATGTATTATCTAGGCAATACAATTTCTGGAAAAACAAAAAATGTTGTGTACCTCAGAGCATTACAATAAAAACTGTTTATCTATTTAACCATTTTGCACTACGAAGTGTGCACGGGGTACGCTAGTTTTGTATAAAAATGAACATGAAAAAATCCAGCTATTCCCTAATTTTTCCGAAGTGAATGTCTTTATTCCCCGGACTATATGATATTCAAATATTGAATGAAACTGATCACAGTTAAACAGACTCCAACATGGCCAATTCGTAAGCTCAGAATCTTATATATTTAACGAAGTGCAAGACATTCAATACAATACACTATCAGTTTTGACAAATATTTAGTTAATACGACAGTTATATTGAATAATGCGTCAAATTCGGAATGAATACCCCTTCAAGATTTAAAACAATGAGCCTCGAATGAACTTACCAATTTGCAGAGGATTTTTGCGCTGGACATTTGCAGAGGAAATAAGAAATAGTTTATTTTTCATTTGCATTTCCGCAACTGCGGCAATGAGGATTATATGGAATGCCCCGTGGTTATTGCCGTGATTCTGGCAATATCTGGCCGGGTTCTATTTAGTACCTAGGTTCTTTGTTTGCTTCCTATTGATATCTGAATGAAATGTATCCGTAAAAATGTAGTGTCGCTAGAAACTTGAAATAAATATCCAACTTTACATCGGTATTACATCATTAGAAATAATATACAATTGACCTGAATTTGAAATGAAATGGTGGTATTCGTGACTTGCGTCAATTATTTCAATTTTTTCATTAGAATCCAAACTATAGAGCTGAATAAAACGCACATCAGGAAGTTCAAATCGATTACTATTTAATCTTAGTTCCAGCAAAAGTGTTCGGTGTCTTCGACTAAACCAAAAATATAAATTTCTAAATATTCAATTACATACCCATTTGTTTATACAGATTTATTACATTTGTCTTCTTTTGTAAATATTTTGTTGACGAAAGAATATAGATATCCATTTCAATCCAAAACTTTCTAGTTAGAAAACTTTTATGAAAAAAATCACAATATTGTGTCTTTTATTCTGTTATGATTAATAATTCATAACAGAAATCAGAAAGGAAAACAGAAAGGAAATTCGTAACAGAATAATAGGAAAAATGAATAAACGACTTTGCCGAATAGGTCTGAATATCTATAAAGTGAAAGTAGTGAATAGGGATAGGATATGGTTGGTTGATGACTTTCGTAGAAAAGTTTCTCCATCTTATTTCAATGTTGTTAGAAATGGTTAAAAATCTTTTACAGTTCAATGAACATAACTAACAAGACTGTATTTTGTTTCTCTTTAAATTAGTTTTACTGCGTGTTTAAAGTGCTGCTGTCTCTTACTATTACTTGAGTCTACCCTGAACAGAAATACAATAACATTTTTATCAGATACCAGTAACTGTACACTGATTTGTTTTCGCTCACTTAAAAAGTACCTAATTGTTTTCCACTATACCTACTGTATAATGTAATTTAATTAAATATAATTATGTATTCCAACATTTTTCTAAATAGTGTTTTTCTAAGAAATTTTTTTTTATATCTGAGTACCCGTGTCATTTTATTAAAAAGAAACTGTAGTGGACAATTCCGAATACAAGATTCATATATAATTTTTAAAACTTTTAATATTGGCATCACTTATTTTGGTTTTGTTGTATCTACAACACATGCGCTGTGCACTTGTATGAAGTTACTAATTTTTATAAATAGACTCTAAAACACTATGTTTTTTAAGCATTCGCTATCATTTCCAAAATGTTATTACTTTGTATATTATGCAAACAAGCAAATTAAGTAAAATTCATCCGAGTTTATAATGAGAGGATGTACCTACAAACACATGCAATGAGTAAGATCAGTCTCCAAATATAGATCCAAAAATAGTTCTTAAATCGAAAAAATACATGATTATTGGAATTCGGTAATTTGTTTATAAGAACGTATGTATATGCGTAGCTGTTTAAAATGCTGTGTAAAAGCGAAATAAATACATTTTTTTTAGTGTCTGGTTTAAGCAATCTGAATTTTTTTTCTTACTTCGAAGGCAATATGATCAACCTTTACTCGATAGCAAACTCAGTTTTTGAAAAAGTGGTTGGTTTCCTATCCTATTTACAAGAAAACAGTCATAATGATAACAACAAACAAATTTATGTTTCCAATATGACTATATGCCCGTTTTTATTGTAATTCTGAATAGCAGCAGTTAAAAAAAATGCGTTTACCTATTTTTTTTTTTTTTTTTTTTCATTTCAATATTTTTAATTTAACAATTGTTATACATATAAATACTTATTCTAACAAAGTTATAAATAAAAATAGATAGTGACATTTTTAATTGAAAATAAAAATAGTGAATGTCACATCTTGAAAAATATCATTTAAAAGTCGGGTGAACAGCAGTGTTGTGGCATGTAGACTAAAAATGTAGACTACACGATTGTCTACGTGTAGACTACTCAACGTAAACAATTCACAATATTCGACATGAGTCCATGTTAACAACGTAGACAACGTACATAATTATTAGAACACGTTTTTTCTTAATTTTTCTTGTAAAATTTCCTAATAAATCATTAAAACAGAAGCAAGTTTTGTATTACATATAAACTTTTAATGCAATATCGTATTTATATTTATTTAAAAACAAAACAAAGTAAGTTTATGATGTTTAACAAAAACAATTTTTTCAGTTCTAAACATATTCACATGATTTACTAGACATTCTCATGCACATGCGAATTTCCGATATAATTAAGGAAATTCGCATGCATGCGAGTTTCCTGAACCTTACAAAGGTACCGGAAATTCGCATGTGCTCAAAAATCACCTCTGAAAAGAATCCGCGCGCGCGAATTCATGCGCATGCATGCGAATGTCCGGTACATCTATGCACATCCATCTATATTATGATTATTTAAAAAAACGGAACAACTTTAAATTAATTTTTAATAAGCTTAATGTCAAACTTCATTATTGTTTAGAGCCATATCCACACGCGATTTTAAGGAAGTTTCATGTCTTGCTATGGTCGTTGTCACCATCTATCAAAACTAGTTGGTTGTACCCGCTTCGCTGGGTATGCAAAAAAAATGTTTGACAAACAAATTGATTTTATTAAAGAACCTCTTTGAAAACTATATTGCGTGTGAATTGTCTTTCGTTATTTAATAATCTTCCTTGCTGTGGATCCGATTCAATGTACACCTTCAATTGACTTGCAACTCTTGATCGTGATAAAGCCACATACAGTTGGCCGTGTGAAAATACCGCGGTCTTCAAATTAATGCCAACGTAATCAAATGACTGGCCTCGAGCCTTGTTTATTGTTATAGCGTACGCAGGAATTATCGGAAATTGGCGGCGTTTTAATACGAAAGGTATTAGAACTAAATCATTGTGATTACATGTTGAAATAATTCTTGCTCTTATTAAATTTCGTCCAGGCTCTTCCACAATCAATCTAGTTCCATTGCAAAGTCCTTTTTTAGGGTTCAGGTTTCTCAGCAACATGATGATGACACCTTTTTTAAGCAACAACACATGAGGTGGCATGCCGGATGGAGTTTGCTCATTGAGGAACTCAACTGGGAAATTTAATGCATCATTTGGATCTTCACTGACAACAGAATCGGCGCTAAAATAGATTTGGGAGCTACCACCAATCAAATCGATTATTCCTATTCATCTCTAAAGTCTGCGCATTTGTCGGAGCGACAATGACTCGTTTTGAAAGTTCTTGCATTGACATTTGCTGCAAATCGCCAAAAATTGTCTCAATCAAGTCTCCAGTTGATATCATTTCCTTGGGAATTTCAACAATGTCTTCTTCATACATTTCTGCTACCCGCGGCAATTTTGCTGATCCTATTTTAAGAAGCCAATCATTGTGCTCATTTTGACCCTCACTCCGCATGTTTGTTAAAAGAGTTAGCTGTATAAAATCATTCCATAGTGGACTTGATTTAATACAGCATTCAATGATGTCAGTACGTGTGCCTCTGGGAACGACTGGAAGTGTCTGTCGAAAATCGCCACCGACAACTATTGTTTTGCCGCCAAAACTCGCATCGCTTTTCATAATTTCCTTCAGAAGCTTGTCGATGCAACGCAATCCGTTTTTCGGCAACATCGTGATTTCATCAATTAAAATGAGAGAGGCGTTTCGCAAATGTTCAGCTTCAGGTGAATTAAGTCGCATAGATGAGACTGATGTATCAAGCAATGGAACTGGAAGTTTGAAACCACTGTTGAGTAATGTAGACGCAATTCCAGTAGTGGCAAATGCCAATGCTCCTCGAATGAATGCTAAAAGTGTCTCGTAGAGAAAAGTTTTTCCGGAGCCACTTGGACCATCGAGATAAAAACTTCTTAAATTTGAATTGTGAATTGCTCTAACGATTCGATTAAATGCGTCCAATTGTTTCTCATTGAGTTTTGCTATTCTTTCATCAACATCGCGTTTCTCTTCCAAAATGTCAAAATCTTGATCATCGTCGACATGAGCATTTCCTATTGGTAAGGATATGTACTCCAATTTCTCCGTCAACGTCAATAAAATCGTTCGATATACTCTTCTTATATATATGATATAATATGATACTGTTAAAAAAATTACGTTGAAAATAAATTTTGTTGAATGAAAATAAATAAAAAAAAAAATTACTTTGGAAGAATAATCCAAATTCTTGCGACAACTTTTCCACCGCCTTCCTTTCTTATTTGACTCATGTCAGTTTCATTTAGTTTGCACCATGAAGAAAATTTAAATATAATGAAAAGTAGGCGGTGGGTATTTAATTTTGAAAATTTGAATTTTCTCACGTAGGGATGGGAAAAACCGGTCGGTTTTAGCCGAAAGAGGTTATTTTGCTTCGGTTAACCGCATTTCGTAATAACCGCCATCCCTAGCGTTACAGAATCAGTAAGGGTAAATATATATATGATAATCATTGAGACATCTTCTGATTCAGATGTCGCAGTTGATTTTGTAACCATTCCATACAAAATAGATTTCTTTAAATTAAAACAAATAAGACTTGGAATTACAAAATACAAAGAAAACATGTTAATATTCGCCTTAAAAATTCCAAGAAACTATGAAACCATACCTCTTAAACTTTGAACTCCCGTTCCTAATAAACATTTTCTAGAGATTAATGCCGATAGAGAATTCATTATTTAGAATTTTGTTTAGTCCAATAAAAATTGTAATATTCGCAGCAAAATGTAAAAGCGCTGATACTATGTCTATCGATTAAGAGTGCGAATAAGGTAAACCAATAAATTGAGGTGAACTACAGGAACTGTGTGTAGTATCCCGGTACATGTTGTAAAGTAATATACCCATAGAATCTTCCAATAAAACTTCTTTTGTTATAACTTGATTTTTCATTTTTTTTTTTTATTCGGCTTGACACAGGTCATTTCAGTAGCGCGTCTGGCAGGGGGCTGGCCGCGTCTAAGACGTCTTGCACCCATATATTCGTGTGTTTGGGGGGTCAAGCTCTACATTTTAGTGCCAAGCTTAATTGGTTATATCAATTAGCCCACAAACGGGTTTCGAGTCGTACTATGAGCGCGTCTGGCAAGCGGTTGGCCGCCTGGAAAACGTCTTGCACCCACGGATTCGTATTTAGGGAGTAATTTCCTTTATCTGGAGACTAGTTTCAAGTGGTTATACCAATTATCTCAACTTTTAAAAAGTGGCTAGGTTATTGCCTGAGTTCACTCGAGATTCTATGTTAACATCAAATTTTTATAGTGTTACAGAACGTAGCCCCACGTTGGGCGCCAGTGAAAAAATATTTACTCAAAAATTGTAAAAAAATATATTTAGAGCAGATTGCTCTCACCTTTATTTCTCATCAATTACGACTAACTTATAACAACATTTTCTTCATTAGCAAAGCTTGCATTTAAATTCCAAATTTCTTACAATATTATTTTCCCATAGCTTGCATTTCCGTTTGTCAGGTGAATTTCCCTGGAAATTCATTTTATTGTCCTAGACGCTTGGTCAGCATGTGCAAGTGGTTTGACGGTTTTAAGTTATACTCTGTCAACCGAGTATAAATAGGTAATAGTAAAGGTAATTAGTAAAGACCTGTAAAATTTGGATTGTCAAGAAAGAATACATTTAAGTATCAAAAGTTTAAGTTAAAAGTAAAGTAAATATTATAAAAATAAAGAAAAGACATACAAATAAAAATATTAAAAATTTATTTTAATTGTTAGTTAAATCTTGTTAATGACAAAATAAATCTATATATATAAAAATGGTGGCAAAAATGTATAGCAATTCATCAATTGAGAACAACTGGACCGATTTGGCTCAACCGATCTTTTCAGTTGTTCGTAATCGCCAGGAGAAGGTTTTTACGAAAGAAAATTTTGGGAAAACCCTCCGGAAAAGTGCGAAAAATGGAAAAAGCGAAAATTGATTTATTGTATTCAAATGGAAAAATAGAAAATTCTTAGTGGAATACTCGGAAACGCGAAAAATTGATTTATTTGGAGGCTTGGAAAACTTCGGATAATTGTGAAATTCATTGTGATAAAAGACGTTTTGTGTGCATTTTGGGTCGAGAAGTTAACGACATAAATAATAGATGGCGCCAGGTGTCCTTTTCGTATTGTCATTTTCTATTGAGCAAATGTTTTATTTTTCTTTCTGCAATTGATTCGAGTTTTGCGTATTATTACTCTGATTCAAGATAGTCGTATATCGCACATCACATCCGCAAACGGTACAAGCATTACGATCAATTGAAATAATTCAATGCGATAATTATCAATTCGATCATTTTTCCAGAAAATAAGTTTGGGTGTAAAAAGTGAGGTTATCCAATTGGGTTGCGGACATTCAAACTCGCTTGATGTGCCAGGAACTCCACCGCATAATATACAGCTGAAGGTGGGATCGATCATAATCATGTTGCGGAATCTGAATCACCTGAAATTGTGCAACGGTACGCGGTTGTCCATCAAGAAATTGATGAACAATGTGATTCAAGCGATGTGATGTGCGATATACGACTATCTTGAATCAGTGTAATAATACTGGTTTAGGGAGAATATAACTGAGAAAATCCCGGCACCTACTCGTCCTCCGTCTTAGACCCATCTGTGTATACTTCTAGCGTATTTTCGTCTATAACCGTATTCTCTTCCCATTGCTGTCGGTCGGGAATACTGGTCTTGTATTTAATATTGAAGTCCAGGACCGTGGTTACATAGTCTATAACTTCAGTTGTAACATTATTAGTTTTTAGAATATTGGCATGCCCTGTGTCACTGCTTTTCCATTGCTGTGATTTTCTCAGACGCAATGCCGATTTTGCCGCCATCTCTTCACAGTGTATGTCCAAGGGCAGAATGTGGAGCATGGTTTCCAGTGCTGCGGTTGGAGTTGTCCGCAGGGCACTGGTCACACAGACACATGCCACTCTTTGGATTTTATTTAGTAGTGAGAGGTAGCTTCTTTTATCTAGTGCTGGCCACCAGACGATGATTCCGTACATGAGTATCGGTCTGACTACTGCTGTATACAGCCAGTGCACTATTTTCGGGCTGATGCTCCATCTCAGGCCCAGAATCCTTTTCCAGGAGTAAAGTGCAGTAGCGGCATTCTTAATGCGTTCATGCAGGTTTAGTTTCCAGTTCAGTTTCCAATCCAGACACAAACCTAAGTATTTGGCGCTGTCAGAGAAGCTGAGGCGGATCCCCTTTAGCTTGGGTGGATCGATTTGAGGAATTCGGTGCTTCTTCGTGAATAGCACTAGCTCTATTTTACCCGGGTTTATATCCAGGCCGCATTTGGTAGCCCATTTGACCAGCGTTGCGAGGGCCGATTCCATCAAGTCCCGTAATGTTGGGAGGTATTTCCCAGTAAATAAGATGGCGATAGCCATAGCTGCGGTGAAAGTACTCAACCCTGCGGAGTGCCGCGTTGCACAGACCTTCTCAGTTTGCAGCAGCCAAGTTCCGAATTGATAACCCTGCTTAGCAACATTTGGTTGATCCAGTGACTTAGACTTGCGTCAATCTGCAGGTTTTCAAGTTCGTTAATTATCGCTCTCGGCTATATATTGTTGAAAGCTACCATTGTAAATTCCTTGACGTCTAGTGATTTTTCCACGGTGCCGACAATGGAGTGTAGACCTGTCTCTACCGACCTGCCACTACGCCTACTGTGTGTTGGGATTTTGAGAGAGTTCCTGCTTTGATGTTGTGGCGAATATATAGATCTATCAGCCTCTCTAGTGTTTTCAGTAGAAAAGATGAGTAGTGTGAGAGGCTTTTCCAGTCTTGGGTATAAAAACTACTTTCACCTCTCTCCATAATTTTGGTATGTAACCATGGTCTAAACTTAAGGAGAACAGTAGAATCATCCAAGGTTTAAGAGTGCCATAAGCATGTTGCATTTCTGCCGGGATGATTCCATCTGGTCCTGCCGATTTAAAAGAGAGATTTGCATCTTCGAGTCAATACTGGTGGATACTCTGCTATCCACCGTCGATAAAAATGGTTCTTCATCTGCTGGAAAATTCTCCACTGCTTCCCACGGCACATGAGCTTTGCATTTACTGGACCTGGCGTCTGTGTAGAGTTCATTGCACTCAACAGGAAGTGATTTGGTGTTAAAGGATCTGGCTCCTTAGGATCCACAAGAACGTGTGTCAATGGTCGGCTATTTACGAGGCTGCTTCCAGTAGTAAGCTTCGTAAGGTATCTTCCCCGGGAACCCTCTCTCGTAAAGTGAAACTTAGACATCGCTTCACGCTCTGGACTATCCTTTCCCAGACTCCACCAGCTCCAGGGTCTGCCGGACTGTTAAAAACCCAGTCTATCGGCTGATTTGGCTTGGCTAATTTGACTTTACACCATTGACAGCTCGATCTTGCTGCTGATAGTTGCGACTTTAGGCATGGAATGTAATGTTTTTGACGAATGGCTGCAATAACTGTTTCGTGATTTTGATGGAGCATTTTCTCATGATAGAAAAAAATCAATAGACGCGTAAGACGTTAAGGACTTGGGCAAAATCCTCAACTTGTTGTTCCTTCCCGCGGGCGCCCGTCTGAAAATGGCTAACCAGCTTGTCTGGTTAGTGTCAGCCAAGGATTTATGCTTACGCTTTAATCGTATGTCGTGATCCATTAGTTGGGGTGGGAGAAAACCCTTAAATCGTACCTGATACCAGACGTGGAGTGAGCGCAAAGCAAACCGTGCTTCTGGTTGCAATCGGCCGGGGGTAAAACCGGCTATTAACGAGCTCCTTCAGACGCCCAGGCAAGGTCTGTCGTATCCCTGTTGCCTTACCCCGGTATATCGGCTCTGCCGGGATGGACCTTCTTTTCCGACCTACTCGTGGGAACAACATTAAAACTTTCAAACATGCAAAACACTAAAAACAAAAACGAAAACCAAACAAACCGACCTAAACTAACGAGACAAGACAACCCAACCCAACAAACCCAGGACAAACGCGACGACCAACACACAACCAGCGATTCGGACCTACTGACGACAACTCTCCCCATCTTCAAAAACCTCAATATTGGAGGTGCGGAGGAAGTATCCCAATCCTCATCCACACCTGCCAACATTGGATCTGAGACTGAGGACGAATTGCTGGGCGACACGGAATCTGAGGACAACACCCTGAAACCACGCGCCGTCTCTGAGGCGACAAGAAAGCGCAGTAACTACAGGGCCTCTAAACGATTCCTCAAAAAGATTTCTGAGAGAGACCCATCCTCTATCAACGATAGAGACAGGGCCTTGATCAGGAAACACAAGAGGGCGATAAAGAGCTACGAAAATCCGAGGGCTGATAAACCCAAAGAAGCTACAGCTCCTATAAAGCCAAAGAAAACCGCAGAGAAGGGGGTACAGGACAAATCCAAAGGTCACCCTAACAAGGCAACCAAGGAACAGTCCAAAACCTCGAAGAGAACACCAGAGGCAAAGAAGGTGCAGACTTCCAGCAGAGTCTCCACAGGCACAAAAGCCGGAACCTCGGGCACCTCATCCAAGAGGCAACGGTCAGAGGAGGAGATCAAAGAAAGTCGGCCAAAGAGAACAAAGGCCTCAACCAGCCTGGACAACACTCCGAGCGACCTCATTGCAGCAGTCATTGACGAGCAAGATCCCGATGGCAGGATCACGGCTGAGCGCTGGCTGCTTGCGGAAAAAGAAATCCTCAAGGCTATGATGGTCAATATCCAAAAGGGCGGACCGGAATACGCCTTTGATGGAGCCGGATGGCACAGAGGAGTCAAGGTAGTGGGATGCAGCGACAGGCAGACCCTTGAGTTTCTCTCCAAAACCATCGCCAGTTTTGGCGAACTGTGGGAGGGAGCCAAACTTAAGGTGTTACCAAAGTCTGCACTACCACTCAGACAGAAAGTGAAGCTGTGGATACCACCCCCCTTCGATAAAGAAGAGGACGAGAACATCGTGGTTCTCCTCGCAGGCCAAAACAAGAGCGTCGGTATAGGCGAATGGGTAAAGGTCTACTCCAGAAGAAGTGGTGAAGGCAAGGAGCTCTGCTTTGCAATAAACCAGACCTCTGCAACGACCTTAAAGAAGACCCCAGACAGGAAGCTAAGGTTCGGACTGGGTGCCGTGAGGGCACGACTAGACGACGATGAAGAGCCAAAGGCCGAAAAAGCTGCTGGTGGTGCAAATTAATTTGCATCACTGTAAAGCAGCAACAGACGACCTACTGCTGTTCATGTCTGAGGTAAGTGTGGACGTGGCACTAATTCAGGAGCCTTGGATCTTCAAAAACAAAGTTCAAGGCCTGAATTCCGTTCACTACCATTTATTCCACACCAAAAAAGAAGGTAAAATTAGAAGCTGTATTCTAGTTAGAAAGACTATTGCTAATATATTTTTTCTACACAGGTTCAGCAATGGAGACACAGTGGCTGTAAAATTCGAGGCTCCAGGTAAGAACCTTATCCTCGCCTCAGTTTACATGCCACATGAAGAAGAAAACCCACCACCTGATACAGTCCGTGAACTAGTGGATTACGCTGACACACGGAACACATCAATAGTGCTGGGTTGCGATGCGAATGCCCATCACATGCTGTGGGGCTGTATGGACATAAATAAAAGGGGTGAGTCTTTGTTTGAATATATTATTTCTACAAATCTAATTTTGTGTAACAGGGGAAACCATCCCACTTTCCAAAATAGAAATAGGGAAGAAATTTTAGACATAACTCTTAAAAGCAATAACGAGCAGGTCAGGGTAGAAAACTGGAGAGTCTGTCCGGAGAACTCCTTCTCGGATCACAGTAGAATACTCTTTACAGTAAACCTACATCCCAAGACACAACGTATCTTTAGGAATCCTAGGAAAACGAATTGGGTAGACTATGCGAAAACGATTAGGGAGAAGATACAACATCCAAAGGATGAAAATCTCACTGACACTCACTCAATCGACAACGCAGTCCAATTAATCACAGAAAACATGCACAAAGCCTTTGTTAAACACTGTCCCAGCTCTCGCAATCGCAAACCCAAAAAGGCAACTTGGTGGACCAGCGAGCTCAAAAAGCGGCGAACTGCTGTGAGACAACTGTTTAACAAAGCAAGACAGAGTAGAGCAGAAGAAGACTGGACTACGTATAGATCCGAACTTAATCTGTATACTAGAGAAATTAGGAAAGCGAAATTTGAATCCTGGAACACGTTCTGCGAATCCATGGAGAGTACAAGTGAGGCTGCCAGACTACGTAAAGTATTATCCAAAGACCCCACGGTCCCAGGATATATTAAACGTGCTGATAACTCTTGGACAGAGACTAGTCAGGAAACACTACAACTCCTAATGGACACGCACTTTCCGGAGTCCAGTCAAATCACTAGGTATGAGAACAATCATACTCCTACTCCATCAGGTACTGAACCGGAAGTAGCCACGGAAAACATTATAACAGAGCACACAATCGCTTGGGCAGTCCACTCGTTCAACCCCTACAAATCAGCGGGACCAGACGACGTCATCCCAGCAATGATGCAACATGCTCTCAGTGTAATACTGCCATGGCTGAAAGTAATCTTCAAAAGCTGCATAAGGCTCTGCTACATACCGCAAAGCTGGAAAGAGGTAAAGGTGATATTTATTCCTAAAGCAGGAAAGCATATGCACTGCACCGCAAAAGATTTTAGGCCGATAAGCCTCTCCTCGTTTCTCTTAAAAACACTGGAGAGAATAATCGACTCATACATAAGGGATCTACTCAATGAACATAACCTATGTAGCACTCAACACGCCTACCTTAAAGGTAAGTCCGTGGAAACAGCTCTGCACGAAGTTGTGTCAATCATTGAAAAAGGCTTACACCATAAGGAATTCACTCTGGCAGCATTTTTGGACATTGAAGGAGCATTTAATAATGTTAAAACAGTGGCCATAAAAACAGCGCTCGAAGACCTGGGAGTGAAACAAGAGATTACAAACTGGATTTACGAAATGCTTAACAGTAGAGTAATTAACTCAGAAATCGGTGAGAGCAACATAAGGAGAATAGTGACCAGAGGTACTCCACAAGGGGGCGTCATATCTCCTCTCCTGTGGCTCCTAGTGGTCAATAAGATCCTTACAGCTCTAAAGATAAAAGGGACAAAAATTGTAGCTTACGCGGACGACATTGTAATCCTAATAAGTGGAAGATACCTACCCACTATTAGCGAACTAATGGAATCGGCTCTAAAGGAATTATCCTCGTGGGCAGGACCAAACGGCCTCGGAGTAAATCCAAGCAAAACCGAAACTGTCCTTTTTACTAGGAGAAGGAAAATTGAGAAATTCGATCTGCCGAAGTTGAACGGTATTCGCCTGAAACTTTCCTCAGAAGCTAAGTATCTAGGCATCATCCTGGACTCTAAACTTACCTGGAAACGCAACACAGAAGAAAGAGCAAAGAAAGCACTATGTGCTTTCTACGCATGCAAGAAAACCTTTGGTAAACGCTGGGGTATGCGCCCTTATATAATCCATTGGATGTATACGGCAATTATAAGACCCATACTTACCTATGGGTCCATTGTATGGTGGAAGGCAATAGAAAAGGTAACCTATCTCAATAACCTATCCAAGGTACAGAGATTGGCATGCATCGGAATAACGGGAGCAATGAGATCAACACCTCAAGCCGGGCTGGAGATGATTCTAAATCTTCCACCCCTAAATGAATACATTTGCAGCATGGCAGCCAAGGGAGCCCTCCGCCTAAAGGAGGCAAAAACCTGGAAGCACAGCTCCTATGGACACGCCTCCATAATTCAAAAATACCTGAGTACCGATCTGGCTAGAACAACGGACTACATGATTCCGTACCAGAGCTTCAACAAAAACTACTCTACCTACATACCCCAAAGACAGGATTGGATTACTAACACGCACGCAAGCGTACAAGAAATACAAATCTACACTGACGGGTCAAAAATGGAAGTAGGCACAGGAGCCGGAGTTTTCTGCGAATCCTTATGTATAAATGATTCGTATAAACTCCCAGATGAATGCAGCGTCTTCCAAGCTGAAATCGTCGCCATCGACAGGGCAGCAAGTACCATATCTACAAAGAATCTCGACCCTTCCAAGATTACAATCTTCGTAGACAGTCAGGCGGCCATTAAAGCACTAGACAGCGCAACTATTAAAGCAAAGACAGTCAGGGACTGTCAAAAAGCCCTAAACAAAATAGGCGAGAAACACAAAGTCACTCTCTGCTGGGTTCCCGGACATAGTGACATTGATGGAAATGAAAAAGCAGGCGAGCTAGCAAGAACTGGGTCGGAGCTTGATGCTGTCAATATCATTGCATCAATAGACATCCCAATTAGCGTAGCAAAAAGAAATATCGACCAAAAATCAAGGGAAAAAATTAACACCACCTGGTCTAACAGACACGACTGTGTTATATCCCGTAGCCTTTGGCCAAAAATTGATGAAAAAAGAACACGATGTATTCTGAGAATGAATAAACGAGATATTCGAATCTTAACGGGTGTACTGACAGGCCATTGCACCATTGGTACCATGGCCACAAGACTGGGAATTAACGCACCAGACTACTGCAGGAGCTGTCAAGACGTAGAAGAAACGGAGACCATCAAACACCTGCTCTGCGAATGCCCAAACCTCCAAACTAGTCGACTCCGATATCTGGGAGACAGACTTTTCGGAGACCTAGAGGACATAGTGCAGGTACCATTGACGGACACAATCAGGTTTGTTAAAAGTACGGGATGGTTTACTTAGTAGACCATCACCGAAAAGGAACAACTCCAAGAAACCAGGTAAAGTGTTTATGCATGTTTTTTGTGTTGTCCAATAAAATGTAAATTTTAACCACGACCAAAAACTAAGGGATCACAATGGACCAAAAGGCCCCCGTGGTAGCACAGCACATAAAGCTGTGCACTTCCCTCTAACCTAACCTAACCTAACCTAAGACGTCTATTGTCCTTTGGCAAAATAATCGGACGGCGAGTTTCAAATGGGATTATCGAAGCGGCATCAATTCTTCCCTCAATTTGGATCAAATTATCTTCTCCCATGTACGGACTTAGCTTATAGATACTACTATCTGATGTAATTGGCTTACACTTCATCAATGAATAATACTCCTGACAAAATACTTGGCGTTGGATGTTTCTGCATAACAATTTCTCTGCAAATTCCTCTTCTTCTGCGGACAACTCGCCAACCTTTAATGGCTTTCTGCAAACTCTCCCAGGCAACGGTGAGTCTTAATTTTCTGAACTTCGAAAAGCGTTCCAGATCTGGTATGACTTCGTCTGATGTTTTTTGAATCGTCAGCACAGCATTGGTCCTCTTCAATTCTGTGGTTTTTTCATATTGTTGAAGATCATCTGGCTATTGAGGCCGATCTGTGAAGTTCTTCCGTATGATCTCGGGACCATTCATCCAACGGCTGTTGGGCTCAAAGTTTACAGGAAACTTGGCTCTGGTCGCGTCATCTGCAACATTGAGATTAGTAGGAATCCAGTTCCACTCAAACTCCTTCGTAGATTCTAATATCTCGGCGATACGATGTAACGGAACTGCTGTTACCACCTAACAAATGGGCGATGTTCTGCCTTCCCACATATCTCAATGAACACAGGAATCCGTAAGAGATCTAAGGGTTGTGAGGCGGGTGTCCTGACAGCATTCGATTTTAAAAGTACGGCTGGCATTTGTTATTGGAGGTTAAATTCGAAAGAATGTGTTATTCGCCAGTTCGCGGCTTATTGATGTGGATTGCGAACTTTAACAATTCGCGGTAAACGTGTGTTTGGCCAAGAGGATGATAATTAATTATCCCATAAAAATGGATTAAGAAAATAAGTTTATAAACAGTTTAAATAACAAAATTTGGAATTCCAAACTTTTTGCCGCGAACGAAAACACCCTTGGCGCGAATTGTAAAGTTTATTCGCAATCCACATCATTTAATATAGCGTTCCACAATCTAGCGAATAAATAAGTTCGAACTTAACCTCAAACTAGACATTGTGGGTAGAATCTGATGGCTGGAATTCGCGAATTGCCGCGACCTACAAAACTGTTCATGTGAACGGGCTGTCAAAACTTCCGAATAGTCGTTCGATCATAGGTAGTTGGTCGCTCTTATGTGAATGGTCCTTTAGGTATTAGCGCAGGTGTGTTCCTGTTAAAATTCGTCAAAATATTTCTGTTACAACCTCATTGTTCTAAAAAACTTGTCACAGCAATTTACTATGGTTTTGTTAACTCAAAACTACAGTATGGTTTAATTAGTTGGGGTGGAGCTTACAATAATACAATTGAACCACTTCAAATAGCACAAAAGCATATTGTCAGAATTATTTGTAATAAAAGTACATTAACAAGAAGTTTGCCTTTATTTCGCCTCCTCTAAATTTTACCAATAAAACATCTAGTTATATTGTTTTTATGCATAGCGGATACAGTTCAATCTTAAGAAATTCGAATGTGTACAGTTTAAGAATAAACTGTCAGCAACTAGTTAAAATACCGTTGACAAACAAGATAATTTTTCCAACTTTTATACTGTTTCAGCACCTACATTGTATAATCGATTACTATACGAAATTAGAATAATTAATATACAAAGATTGTTTTTAAAAAAAGTGAAACTATGGCTATTCAATATGGATATTTCTCAAGTGAAAAATTTGTTTATGAGCAATATTTAACCTGTTTCTTCTTTATTCATTTTCAAATGATCCGCTTGTCCATTAAGTGGGTCGCGGGTGTAGGTTGCTCAAGTGGACCCTCCATAGCTCTCGATCCTCGCCCATCGACTCCAAATCATCAAGGGCAATCCCCATACGGGTAGAGGAGAGATTATGGACTTCATCTAACCATCTTATCCTGGGTCTACCTAGAGGACGCCTGCCTGATGGTACGGATTCCATAGCACGTCGTGGAATCCTGGTCGGGGACATGCGTTTAACATGACCAAACCACCGAAGCATGGACCGTTCCGTCCGGAGAAGTAGCTGCTCGACATTGAGTTCCTCACGTATTCTGGTATTTCTAATGCGATCTCTCTTAAAATTAAAAAAAAAACAACAAAATTTAGAAACAATAGCAACACTTACAATAAAGGACTTTAGGATTTTTGGAAGCCAGGAAGAGTGCGATAACTGCGGCGCCAGAAATTGATAACGGTATTTTGTAGAGGGGTTAAATACAAGCACTTTTTACTATGGGAGGGGAGGTCTATCTTACTCCGTTTAGGCGGGAGGGGTAATTTAAAGAAAATGATACTTTAAATGGAAAAAAATACATTAAAAAACAATGGCAACACTTATAATAAAAGAATCATTTTAGAAAGCCCGTTATTCCTTTAAATTCCTTTAAATAGTTTTTGAAAAAAACAATTTCAAACTTGAAATTTAAGGACAAAAATTTGGGTGAGTAAAATAATTTTGGCGATGAAAACTAATGACAGATTTATGTAGAGGAGTTAAATACAAGCATTTTTTATTATGGGAAGGGGTCTATCTCTATCACTTACAACAACGAACTATAGTATTTTTCAAAGCCAGGAATCCCTTCTAAATTGTCTAAAATGCAAATCAGCAAAATGTTGTCTCCCAATGTGAAATTTCAGGCCAGAGACTGTATCTGAAAAATGTTGTTGACATTGGGTAAACTAATATAATTTAAAGAAAGTTTGCATATACTCAGCCTTGCACCCATCACAAAATCCAACAGTGACCCCAAGCAGGGGGGTTGCAGGGGTGCAGCATGCCCCCCCATACGCATTTCAAGGCGCAAGGGTAGCAATTTGTACTCTAAGCGGAGCGACATATAAAAGTAATTTTCCATTTTCTCAAAAATTAGAGGACATAAATCAATCTGGTTTTCAGTGTTCGATTAAGAATTGATTTAGGCAGCAAAAACTTAAAAAAAATTAAGTATCTATTTTTTCAATATTGAGAAAATCAGCATACAACTTTTTCTTTTAATTTTTTTCCTTAAATTTCAAGTTTGAAAGTATTTTTTTCAAAAACTATTAACAGCTATAAATTTATTTAAAAATAATATCAAAGAACAGATTCCTGGCTTCCAAAAATCCTAAAGACCTTTATTGTAAGTGTTGCCATTGTTTTTCAATTTTTTTTTTTTTTTTTTTTTTCATTTTAAGTATTATTTTTTTTTTAAACTGCCCCTCCCGCCTTAACGAAGCCAGATAGACCCCCCTCCCATAGTAAAAAGTGCTTGTATTTAAACCTTCTACAAAATACCGTTATCAATTTTTGGCGGCGTAGTTATCGTACTCGTGCCTTTACTACAGTCTACAGATAAGAGGACGCTTGAGATTCTCTATATATTCGAGCTTTTTCCCCACCTCTAACTAATCATAGTCAATCACTATAGCTTTTAGTACCTCTGTTTGAAAAATTATATAACTTTATAACTGCAAACTTTGCTGCAGTTACATTGCGGGAAATATCTCTCCAAGGTATTTTTCTAAATAAAAGACAAGTAAAAGGATTATCATCGGCCTGGCCGATGCTTTGATATTCTCCACTGCATAAAAGTTATGCAAAATGTTTGCCATGCGAGTTACTATGTACTGTACAGTGTACACGCATGGGTCTAATATTAGTTTTTTATGGGAGGTACTAGAACTACTTGATCGACATAGCCCATTTTCAATACCTGACTACTGCCAAAGAATTCCTCTCATAAAATTAAATTCGTCTAGGTCGATTCGTTTGGGCGGGATCGTGTTTTCCGCATGGGCACCACATGGGTCTAATATTAGTTTTTTATGGGATGTACCAGAGCTACTTGACCGACATAGACAATTTTTCATACCAACCTGACGACCATAAAAATAAGTCCTCTCACAAAATTACATTCACCCAAGTCGATTCGTTTGGACGCTATCGTGTTTTTAACAGAGAGACATACGCACATGGCTAAATCGGTTCAGAATTTGAACCTGATTCAGTATATGGGTGTCCCAGTTAAGCAGTATAACCCTTTAAGGGGTGTTTCCTGAAGTTTTGAAAAGACGATTTAGTAGCGCATAAAAGTCTTAAGCACTTCGGATACAAAAAAGTTATGACTCCTTAAACTCAAAATTTTGAAAATTTATTGTTATGTATATTTATACCCGGTACCACACTGTGGTGAGGGTATATTCACTTTGACATTCCATTTGTAACGCACATAAGGAGGCGTTGTAGGTATGACAAACTACATATATTATTGATCAGGATCACTTTCTTAGTCGATCTAGCGATGTCCGTCTGTCCGTCCGCACGATTACGGCCGTAATTTAAAAGTTATCGACTTGAAATTTGGTACGTAAGCTTTTATCCACCAAACTGAGGCTAAGTTCGAAGATGAGCAAGATCGGATGAAAACTACTACTACCTCCCATACAAAAATATCAGATTTATATAGCTTTTTATGTTAAAAATTAAATTTAAATAGCTACAGTTAAGATAGCAAGTTTAAACTTTGCACATATTGGTTTAATAATATTTGAAAATTTTTGACAAAAAATAAACTTGGTCGAATAAAAACTACCCATACCTCCCATAAAATATATAATTTTTTAATACTAAAATATTTTTTTTATTTTACAATAATATAGTATACCGGGTATTTGAGCTTCGGCATAGTCGAAGATAATTGTCTTACTGGTTTTTTACTTAAAATGTTTTTTTCTCAAAATTTTTTCTTAATAAATTTTTATTATTTTTTATGAAATTTTATGAAATCCTTTGAACAATTTCCTAAAAATATTGTTAAAGCAACTTTTTTAAGTACAATCAACAGAAGTTGTATTAAAAGCCATTTTTTGTAAGACAAAAATGGACAAAAAAGACTGGATATTTATCTAAAATAAAATTTTTCTTTCATTGCACCTCAGAAGATTTGGGACCAAATCCGTTCGTTAAAAGTATGGTTAAGGAATGGAGTTACCCCGCTGCTACTGCGGGAAGGTGCTCCCTCTTGTTGAAAGAACCTAGCCCTTTTCTGAACAAGAGGAACATCTTCAAGGAGCTCCTGCAATCGTTCTCTAAGAAATTCCAGGTAGTAATGGGAATTAAATATTTGTAGAAGAACGTGCTACTAAAGTGTTTCCAAACATTTACGCTAAGCCTACTTTGAAATAAGCACACATTCTGAAGAAGTTGTTCACAATAATTAAATTCTTACCTTTGAAAGGAGTTATTCTTATTAAACAGGGATTGGGGTCTGGCCAATGGTGCAAACTGTGGAAATTTGTATCAGAATATTCTGGAGGAAATGCCCGTCTTCTGCTTGTTTGCGCAGTAGCCACTGGCAAAATTCCACTCTTCTTTGCGCATCTACTGGTAGTAAATCCTGTACCGGTGCTGAATGGAAAGGGTGTAATCTATTACTCTGTAGAGTTCTGAGAATCTTGGTTCTGGGAAGTTCCAACTGCACAGACTGACTTGACTGAACTTTCACAGCACGCGAATACCCGGCTACATGGTGTTCTACGATTTAGTTATCGGTGTTGGTACTCCTATCTTGCCAACGAAGCGTTTCCATTGCTTAACCCGTATACAAACTTCTGCGTATTCACGTTTTAAATACATTTTCTGGAGATCAACTTATCAATGTGAAGCTTTTATTTTTCCCATTCGACATTTAACTGTTAACCATTGCTCATAGGTACCAGGTACGTTAGTTTATTATTCTCACTTACTTTTGTTTGACCATTTTTGCCTGACAAAATATGGCTTTTACTTCAACTTCTGTTGCTCGTACGTAAAAATGTGGCTTACATAATTTTAAGGAAATTTCTCAAGGATAACAATTTCATAAAAATAATAAAAAATTATTAAGTACAAATTTTGAGAAAAAAACATTTTAAGTAAAAAAAAGTAGCAAAAAATTTTCAAAATTTTGAGTTTAATGGTGGATTTACATTACCACGACACGCAAAGAGAGATCCGTTTTCCCACAGTCATGGCTAATTATGTGTACTACTCTCTGAAGTCATGAAAAATTGCGTGGCGTGGTAATGTAAATCCACCATAAAGAATTGTAGTGGAGGTGGTGTTGAGGAGGAATGGGAGAGAGATGACTGTCTGCAAAAGACGGAATAAAATTTTGGGAAATGAGGACTATGTTTTAGGGACGGGAGAAGGAAGCGGAAATAGGGGTTATTTGGCAACTCAGGTGCGGGCGCATGCCTTGCTGGTCACAGCTGGTGCTCGTCGGAGGGTGGATTCTTGCACCCGAGATCCCAAAAAAAATCACCACTACACAAAAAAATTGCATGCGTAGATATTTATAAAACTAGAAAAAAGGAGACTGTAAAAAAGCTAAAAAAAGGACTCAAGAGAAGACTATTGGTAAGGGATTTCTATCGATACCTCTGGAGGAACTGATTGTAGTCCTCCTAGCGGGTCTATACCCTCCCTACCGTGTACCAGTAATCGCTAAAATTACAATCTGGTACCCTAGCGATAGCCCTATGTTTCCGCTATTCCAAATCGTCGACCGTTTCCATCGAAATGAGACACAAAATTATGGGTTTAAACGATCATAATTAAGATTTTATTCCACATTCTTAATTAATTATTGTTGTTGCATCCTTAGCATACTTGGTAGTTATGCATAGACAAGATAATAAATGAAACAAAAGTAAATTAAAACTAAATCCCAAATCCATTGGCGTATAATATTAACCATACAAACAAATCAATAATTATAATTTTCGACTTTTCTTCTTTTTTTGTATATGTAATTCACCTTTAAGTATTAATCTAACTAAACAAACTAAGGAAAAAAAAACTAATCACGACAAAAGCAAATCGTTTGAATTTTGGCAATTTATCTATAGGTTACTTTAAATTACAACGCAACTCAAAATAATTATCGTTCTATATCTACTAGGTATTCGCGAAATCTTATTATTTTTAAATGGCTGTGCAGTGTGCATGTGAAAACCCGAACCGATTAAATAAAATTAATTTCATATATGTATGAACAAACTTACCCTGGGATCCGGTTCGCCAGGCCTGTCGATGAGGAGTCCAGTTGATGCTGCAAAATTTTTTTAATGAAGGAAAAAAAGGACGGGCAAGAAAATGCCTCTCATGCACAGACAGCACAATACTAAATGTTCTGTTTCCCTGTTTTTTTTTATTTTTATTGTTATTAGGTATAGATATTATATATTATTAGCGAATTAAAAAATTGGATTTGGATGAAAATTTATCGTAACAGTTATGACAATTTAGATATTTTAATTAATTTTTATTACATATCAGTAATAGTAATTATCGGATGCACTATGAACAGATAAAATAGCAAAAACGGGTGAAGAGGAGAGGGGGGGGGGGGGGCAATCATAAACAGATAAACTGATGCAACTGCAACCTATCAAAGTCGCTCGGTGGATTCCGTTGTCTACCGTGTGGGTGGCGTTTCGGCAGGAGAATTTCTTGGTCGCTGGATAGTTTGGAGGCGACTTTTACCGTCAAGATTGCGACTTAGGGCAGACGGGTGGGATTCTCGCTATTGCGAATTCGAATTGCAGGTTCTAATTCTTGCCACTAGGCACTATGAACAAAACTAAAAACTCGTTGCGCAAAGATCCCGAGACTATATCCTACGCCGGCAGTTCTAAACTCAAGACTGATCTCTGTGTCACTTTCACAGCTTTTGCCATTCGCTAACGGTTCCGCACTGTCGACTCCTTCGCATGTCAAGCCCTTTTCGCAGCTACTGGCAGGTATATAACGCTTAGCGGATCTCTCGCGCGAGCACATCAGAAGTGTTCGAGAGCCGTCCCTTGCCTTGTCGCATGATCCTCCTCCTGGGCACCCACCGAGCCATTGCACACACTCAACAATGGTAAATCGAGCTGCGGTATTATCGTGTGATCAATTTTCTAAATAGACCAATTTATGTAAAGGTAGGAGGGGAACATATTAGAGAATGAACATTTTTTCGGTCACCGGGCAATGGTGAGTTTGAGAGAGTGGAAACATGCGTTAGGAATAAATATACTTCGCAGCTGAACTTCGAGGCATTAAGTGCGAAAAGAAAATCTTTTCCAAATCTGGCCGCTACAGAATATTAAGTTAAATAATACAGTGTCTTTCTTTTATTACAAACACAACAAATCTGGCGACATGGATAGAGTTAAAAAGAAAGGCACGAGTACGATAACTACGGCGCCAAAAATTGATAACGGTATTTTGTAGAGGGGTTAAATACAAGCATTTTTTACTATGGGAGGGGGGGTCTATCTGGCTTCGTTTAGGCGGGAGGGGCAATTTAAAAAAAATAATACTTAAAATGAAAAAAAATAAATTGAGAAACAATGGCAACACTTACAATAAAGGACTTTATGAATTTTGTAAGCCAGGAATCTGTTCTTTGATATTATTTTTAAATCAAGTTATAGCTGTTAATAGTTTTTGAAAAAAATACTTTCAAACTTGAAATTTAAGGAAAAAAAATTAAAAAAAAAGTTTTATGCTGATTTTTTTCAATATTGAGCAAATAGATACTTAATTTGTTTGTAGTTTTTACTGTTTGTAGTTTTTCTTAATCGAACACTCAAAACCAGATTGATTTATGTCTTCTAATTTTTGAGAAAATTGAAAATTACTTTTATATGTTGCTCCGCTTAGAGTACAAATTGCTACCCTTGCGCCTTGAAATGCGTATGGGGGGGCATACTGCCCCCCTGCAACCCCCCTGCTTGGGGTCACTGTTGGATTTTGGGATGGGTGCAAGGCTGAGTATATGCAAACTTTCTTTTAATTATATTAGTTTACCCAATATCAACAACATTCTTCAGATACAATCTCTGGCCAGAAATTTCACATTGGTAGACAAAATTTTGCTGATTTGCATTTTAGACAATTTAGAACGAATTCTTGGCTTTGAAAAATACTATAGTTCCTTGTGGTAAGTGTTGCCATTGTTTTTTAATATTTTATTTTAATTTTATTTATAATTTTTTTTTAATTACCCCTCCCGCCTAACCGGAGCGAGATAGACCCCCCCTCCCATAGTAAAAAATGTTTGTATTTAACTCTTCTACATAAATATGTCATTAGTTTTCATCGCCAAAATTATTTTACTCACCCCAAATTTTGTCCTAAAATTTCAAGTTTGAAATTGTTTTTTTCAAAAACTATTTAAGGGAATAACTTGATTTAAAAATAATATGAAAGAACAGATTCTGGGCTTTCTAAAATGTTATAGTCTTTTATTATAAGTGTTGCCATTGTTTTTTAATGTATTTTTTTTTTCATTTAAAGTATCATTTTCTTTAAATTACCCCTCCCGCCTAAACGGAGTAAGATAGACCCCCCCTCCCATAGTAAAAAGTGCTTGTATTTAACCCCTCTACAAAATACCGTTATCAATTTTTGGCGCCGTAGTTATCGTACTCTCCCCAAAAGAAACAATAAGTAACGTGATTAATCGTGCAAAAAAAAAAAAAAAGAAAAGTCTATATATATGTGTTGTGTATACTGTATATACAGATACACTCCTGGACAAAAAAATAGGTGTGAGAACAAATTTTTTATAAAACTCAATTTTTTAAATTTCTTTTTTGTTTTTACAATTATATTAATAAAATTTACATTATTTAAGAAATATTGTAAATAGTTATCTGTTTATTTTTCGAATAATAAAAAAAAATAACAAAAACTTTTTGTTCTGTTCTCCGCTTGGACAAAAAATAGGTGTGTTCCTAAATAATCATTAATTGTAGATTTAAAACATTTTTTTTGTTTTTTTTTTTAACTTACTCTAGTAACCTAATAATCCTCCACTATTTTCCAAAACTTTTTGGAGTCGACGTGGCATTGATCCTACCAATTTCTGGCACGTTTCGGGAGGAATGGAATACCATTCTCTTTTGCACTGTTGATTCCCATTGTGAAGAACTGACCTCTTAATTTTTTTTTTCAGTCCATCCCACAAGTTCTCAATGGGATTGAGATTTGGAGATTGACTTTACCATGAAACCACAGGGATGTTTTAATCCCAAAACCAATCTTTCACAATACCGGCCGTATGTTTTGGATCGTTGTCCTGTTGGAAATGCCATCGGAGGGTCATGTTTCCTCGGAAAATGGAAGCATGATATTTTCCAAGATGTACATATATCCATATTTTGTCATGATGTTATTGACACGAAATTTAGGACCGACACCATACCAGGAAAAACAACCCAATACCATTACATCTCCACCACCACTACCATGCTTAACGGCCTTCAGTGTATAGCGAGGATGGTATTCTTTTCCTTTTGGTCGCCTTACGTTACGACCACAATCCGAGGAGAACAATTTAACTTTGGTTTCGTCACTCCACAGAATATTCCGACATTTTTTCACTCCTTCAGGTCCGTTCCAACTTCTATGGCTTAAAGCAAATTCTTTTCGGGACCTTACGTTCCTAGCTCTTAGGAGTGGAACTTTTCTGGCGACTCTTCCTGGGATATTGGAGTTCTGTAGTCTCCTGCGGACTGTGCGTGCACTGATTCCATCCCCAATGTGCCTATAGTCTATAGTATAGCTGTGATTTTTTTCGGCCCTCCTCTATTTTCTATCTCTAATGGTGGCTTAAGAGCATTGGTTACGAAGTTCTGTGACCTTCCTAGGGCATCTGCTATGAATTTATAGGATTTAACCTCACCCCTTAACCGCTGAACTAGTTGCCTTTCTTCCGCAGAGCAGTGGACTTTTTGACCCATCTTAAAATATGATTTAACAAAAAACTTAAGCAAGAATTGTGATAAAGTGATTAAAAAACAAACTCACCTTTAAAGTTAATCACTTTTTAATAACACTTTTGAAAAAAATCGCAAAATTTAAACAATTTAAAGAAGCACACCTATTTTTATGTCCAACTCTTAAAACGTAAAAAATGGTATTGCAACGAAAATTAATAAAATAATACTTAAAACTACACTTAGTAAATGCAATAAGTTTGACGTCATACTAACGGAACTAAGCATTTCATAATAAACATGTATTTTGTTGCAAGTCTTGTTGGCAAAACAACTGTTATTTAGCAGCAAGAACAAATCAACTAGCAACAAAGCTCCTCACACCTATTTTTTTGACCAGCAGTGTATATATAAAATACATAATAATTAAAATGTCAAATCGTTCGAGTCGGTTGGTGGGTCACATTGAGCCATTTGTGCAGGCCGCAAATTTCCAAGACAGAATTCAACAATTTTTTCTGGTAAATGATATCCAGGAGGAAGCTAATGGTGGATTACATCACCACACCACGCAATTTTGCATGACTTCAGAGAGAGTGGTCTCACTCTTACAGATCATTAGCCTTGACTGTAGGAAACGGATCTCTCTCTCTCTCTCTCTCTCTCTGAAGTCATGCAAAATTGCGTGGTGTGGTGATGTAAATCCAGCATAAAACTCCACTTTTTATTACAATTGTCGGAGCCGAAATCTATGAAGTCTTGATGTCTCTCACTATGCCTGATCTTCCAAGCACAAAGGATTTTTCAACTTTGATGTCATTATTGCGAAATCATTTTTCACAAAAAAAAAAAATAAGCGAGCTGAATGGTATGCATTTTACAAGCTAAGCAAGAAGAAGGGGAACCAATAAACGACTGTATTGTGAGATCGAAGTCTTTGGCCCAGTCATGCGATTTTGGTGGGTTTTTAAGGTCAAATAAGGACAAAATGGCGGCTGAGCCATTCATTTTGGATGAAAGTCTCACTGATCGTCATCCAAATGCACCAAGGAAAAGCAACCAAACTCATACCCTTCAGCCAACACCACAGTCCAACCAGTCCAGTCGTAGTTTCGAGTCCAGCAAGTCATCGTGTTATCGCTGTGGAAGAAAGCATGACCCGAACACATGTCCAGCAATATTCCAGTCCGTTATGGATCGTGTACTTCTCGTGTTAAAAAACGTATTTTGCTATATTGATGATATCCAGATTGGGGGTTAGTCAGAGGAGGAGTGTGAAAAAACTCTGTTTGTGGATTTGGGAATGTTGAATAAACATAATATACCATTAACTAACATTCATTTTTTGTTCACTCGCTCGTTGGTCGTCACCTAGTAAAAAAAAATAAATATGCGGCGCAACAGGCGGTAGACACCCAAGGCCTAGCTTCTCGCAACCATTCGTTTTGTGTGAGTTTCTATTTTTGGAACGAATGGAAGAGACCTACAATTTTATGCCGAGTCCGAACGGCTGAATTGAGAAGCTTTTTCAGGACAGTAATACTCTCGGATGTTTGTCAGACGTTCGCGAGAGGTGGCGTAGTAGAAAAAACCTGAAGATGTAATTTGTGTTTTTCCGGGGATCGAAACTGAGATCCCTCGCACAGTAGTCCAGCACACTAACCACTGCGCTACTGCGCCCACCTAGTGCGCAACAAAATACTAAATACCTCTGAATTTATAATAAAGAACATTAAGTTAAGTAATACAGTGTCTTTCTTTTATTACAAACACAACACCTATAACAGTTTAGAAGTTATATAGCAATAGCACCTAGCCACTTATGTAGCACCTCCAAATTAGAAGTCACCTACTTTGATGGGCTATAACGGGAAATATGGTGAGAATAGACCACCTCCCCCCTGTAATACCATTTTTTGTTCGGCGGAACTTCAGAAATCTTCCCTTAAAGGATTATAACGCTTAACCCTGTATACTTTATAGCAGTGTTTTTCAAACTTTTTGAGTATGCGACCCCTTTGTTTTGGCGACCCCCACCTTATAATGTGTCAGTTATTCAAAAAGCTACATACACTGATCCCCTTCCATACCCGGTCTAATTACAAATTGAAAAATGTCATAATGCCCAAAACATTGCTAGGCAATTTGTTGTTGTAAAATTTACGTAAATTTGGGTGATGTGACATTGATTTTGTGCGTAATGGCATTATTTTTACTAACGCCCAAAAAATCCATAACGCCCAAAAACAAACAAACAAAATACGTATGGGGGACATGTTGCCCACCTGCAACCCCCCTGCTTGGGTTTACTGTCAGATTTGGGGTGTATGCGTTACTTTGGGCGATATGTCATTCTATTTGGGCTTTGCGACGCTTTATTCCTTTAAAGTTTGGGCGATGTGGGCGTTATGACATTTTGAAATTTGGGCGTTATGGTTTTGGGCCATTACTTGCCACTGTTTGTACCTACGACATGTTTTTAGAAAGCTATCGCGGCTACGAGATTGATTGGACAAAATGTTTTGCTATTTGTAGATGGTGCTAAAGCTTTGACGGTCAACAAATGTGGACTCATTGCAAAATTAAAATTAATAATGCCAAACGTTTCATGCGGGCACACTGCTTTATTCATCGACAATTTCTGGCATCCAAGGTGTTACTTAGGAAAGGTAAGATCGTGTATCATGGCAAAGAAAGAACTTCACGCACTAATACTAATTCATTTCAGCACAGGCGATCTGACGGTGGTTGAGTTAGAGGGCAAGGGCGAGAGCTGCAGAGTGGCGTCGGCGTACATGCCAGACGATGGCGACACACCAGTACCCCCCGAACCGGTAAAGGCGCTTGTAACGGCGTCAGAACAAGGTAAGAAAAACTTAGTCTTAGGCTGTGATGCTAATGCCCATCATACTATTTGGGGTAGCTCTGATATTAACATTTGTATCCCAAAATAATTCTGTCCAAATTGCTAATTGGAGAGTATCCAGCAGGGCGTCGCTGCTGGATTCTCTATGAATTACAAATGGCTTGTCAAGGTAGGAAACAGTTCAAGAATCCCAAAAGAGCGAACTGGGAAAAATTTAGCGAGGAAGTGCAGAAACACAGCAACCTCTGTCCGGAAAGAAATCTCACCTCAGTGGTGAGTTATGTTCCAAAGGCATGGCGAGAGGTGAGAGTGATATTCATCCCAAAAGCAGGGAAGGCTAGTCACACCACATCCAAGGACTATAGACCAATAAGTCTGTCATCCTTCATGTTGAAAACACTGGAACGACTAATCGATCTATATGTAAGGCAAGTGATCGGCGATAGCTATCTATCAAAATCACAACATGCGTACATGAAGAGCAGATCTGTAGACACGGCGATACACAAGGTAGTATCAGTAGTGGAAGAATCCTTACAACATAAGGAATATACGCTGAGCGCGTTCCTAGACATCGAGGGGGCATTCAATAACATAGAAGCTGACGCAATCCTGCGTAGCTCGAGGAAAGCCCACCTAAATAGCAGCCTATGTAACTGGATTGGACTCATGCTAGGCACACGACGGATAAAGTCACAGATAGGGGACGTGAGCATTGAACGTAAGGTGAGTAGGGGAACACCACAAGGTGGGGTTCTCTCACCTCTCATCTAGCTCCTCGTAGTAGACGAATTGCTGAAAATACTGGAAAAGGAAGGCTTCATTGTGAGCGCATACGCAGATGTAGTAATTCTAGTCCCAGGTAAGTTCACTCCAGTTCTCAGTGAGCGCCTCAGTTAAAAAATAAATAAATAGGTGGCGCAACAGGCGGTAGACACCCTAGGCCTAGCTTCTCGCAACCATTCGTTTGTGTGAGTTTCTATTTTTGGGACGAATGGAAGGGACCTACAATTTTATGCCGAGTCCGAACGGCTGAATTGAGAAGCTTTTTCATGACAGTTATACTCTCGGATGTTTGTCAGACGGTCGCGAGAGGTGGCGCAGTAGAAAAAAACCTTAAGATGTAATTTGGGTTTTTCCGGGGATCGAACCTTGGATAGTGGGATCCCCCGCACAGTAGTCCAGCACACTAACCACTGCGCTACTGCGCACACAGCGCCTCAGTTACGCACTCTTATTAGTTAGCAACTGGGTAGCGGGACGCGGACTAGGGGTGAACCCATCAAAGACAGAGATCCTGTTGTTTACAAGGAGGAGAGTAATTCCCCCATTTAATCCACCAAGGATGGGTGGGGTGAACCTAACTATATCAAAAACAGCAAGATACCTGGGCATAATCCTGGATTCCAAGCTCAGCTGGAAGGAAAACATAGAGGATCGCATCAAAAAAGCATACGTGGCACTATATACCTGTAGAAGAGCATTCGGCAACACATGGGGTTTCAGGCCGCACGTGATACACTGGCTGTATACCGCAATAGTGCGGCCCATCCTAACATATGGTACAATCGTGTGGTGGAAGGCCACAGAGAAAAAATACCATCTCGCAAGCCTCACTAAAGTCCAAAGGGCGGCATGCATTGGGATAACGGGTTCACTACGAACAACACCCACCGCAGCAATGGAGGTGATGCTAAACCTCATCCCTCTGGATATTTACTGTAGCAGTAGAGCGGTCAAAACCGCAATCAGACTAAGAGAATATGGTTATCCAAATCCTATGGGCACGCGTCCATCGAAGCACAATGGAGCGCGGCGAAGGAGAAGATAACTACAGACTATCTACCACCCACACTCGTTTTTGAAAGGAGATTCACAACCAGAATTCCGGACAGAAGTGAATGGGAGCATAATGCAGTTACAGAAGAACCACTTCAGCGAACCACTAAACCTGCGAGAATCATTCCGAATCAGCGACGACTGTAGTGTGTTTCAAGCGGAAATTACTGCTATAACCCTAGCGGCAAAGGACCTAATGAGAAGACACATCGCCGACAAACAAGTCACTATATACTCTGACAGCCAAGCGGCCATAAAAGCCATGGAGTCAGTCGTGGTGAAGTCGAGGGCAGTAAGTCATTGCAAGAAATACCTGGACGAACTGTCGCAAGCCAACACGGTGACCCTATGCTGGGTACCGGGGCATATGGACATTCCGGGAAATGAAGAGGCGGACGAAACTGCAAGGAACGGGTCGAGGATGCATGCATCAATGGCCCTAAAATCTGTAAAAACTCCGCTAAGCATGCTTGCTAGGAAGATTGACATTGAATCCTTGAGTAGAACAAATCTACGCTGGACCAATCTCAATACCTGCAGGCATGCAAAAGAATTATGGCCAGAAGTGAGCAAAAAGAGATCCAAATTCATGATTGGACTTTGCCGCAAAGATATCCGCATACTCACGGGGGTCATTACTGGACACTGTGCGATAGGGGTACACGCGGAAAGGCTGGGCATACTGCATAATGACTTTTGCAGAAGCTGCAGAGACGTTGAAGAAATAGAATCTGTTCGTCATCTGCTTTGCGAATGCCCAGCCCTTAAAAACAGTAGACAGAGGATTCTCAACAGCTTGTTCTTCGATGAACTAGATGACCTGGTGGATGTCGATCTAAAGGAACTCCTGAGATTCATACTCAAATCGGGGTGGTTCCAGTAGTTCGACAAACTCCGCATAACTTCGGTTGCTCCTAGGACAAGCTGGAAATCTGGATACAAGAGCTTGTGAATACCTGTGATTGATACCAAATCTAGGTGACTCAATAAAAGCGGTATATTTTTTGTCTCCAACAGGTATGTAATGGAAGGTTCCCGTGACTGGACACAATGGACCCAACTGATGGTCTACGTGAAGCTGTGGCAGCCGCCACTAGAGCACCCAACTACCTACCTACCTACCTACCTAAGGTGTTACTTCTGAATTAAATGATGTGCTTAAAGATGTGATTAGAGTTGTGAACTCTATTAAAGGCAAGCGAAGTCACAATGGCGAAAACTTCCACAAAAAATTATCCATTGTGACCGACCGTCAAAAAATTTAAGTTGAAGACTAAAAATGATTATTGGTATAAGGCCCAAGGCCTTGCAAAGTCGGCTGTTTAGGACCATATATGAAGAAATGGGTTCAAATGGGTTTATCAGACAGAGGTCAGATGGCTGTCAAAATGAAAGGTATTAACACGAGTTCTGGAATTAAAAGCTGAATTATTTATGTTCTTACAAGATTCAAAATCTGGAAATTCGAATCATTTTTCTGATCCCACCTGGCTTTTAAAATGATCATTTCTCGCAGATCTTTTGACCACTTAAACATGTTGAATAAGAGCCTCCAAGGGAGAGAAGAAAACAATATGCAAAAGACAAAATCAGAGGATTCCTCGCAAAACTTCCTTTGGGGTCAGAGTCTTTACAAGCAAAAATGTTTGGTTATTTTCCCTGCGTTCACATTATGTCGCACTAACAAATTTTGTGTTTTATTATATTTTGTTTTTTTTTGGCACAGGACTTTTGTTTATTAATCTTACCTGCTTGCGAGAGCGACCCCCTAAGGGGTCGCGACCCACAGTTTGAAAAACACTGCTTTATAGGGTCTCCGGTGACTCCTTCTTGGCGTTACAAATGTAATGACAAAATGAATATTATGTACTATGTATTTTCCTGTGGAGGAATAAAAGGTTTTTGTCTGAGGTACCACCTCAAACTTTTTTGACTAGCACTATCTCACATTAACAATAAAATTTGTAGGTGTTTTTAAATCAATTACAATCACTTGGTAGTTTCCGTAACGTGTGGTGGATCGCTACTATTGTATAGGGTGTATGCATACAATCGATGGTTATACCAATTTGTTTAAAGGCTGCGTAAATGCTCCATGAAGGAATTATTATTAAATGCGGCTAATATGTATATCCATCCACTACTAGTTGTTGACTGACATGGCAGCACTAATAACTGCAATATTTTTGTTAAGCTCATGCGCATGCCTGAAAATTATGACATTAATGTTCAGTGTATGCAAAACGTGTATTGATGAAATTATTTACAACATGAAAACAAATGCGAATTGCATATAATATAAATATAATGAAAGTTGTGAAAAATGCTCACGTTTTCTTTAAAATTCGTAAGTGGTTGTTATTTATTGTCATATTAATGCTAATAATTTATAAATAATAGATATTGCGACATAATACAATGCCACATATTTAATATTTTTCTTCTTTTATATCAATTTAAAAAGGAAACAACATATACCGTGCCTAAAATTATTTTCTAATCATGGAAGGAAGAGTATTATATGCCTTTCGGGGATGGATTGCTTTTGTGGCTTTTATGGACTTAGGAACAGCATTTCGTTGTTATGTCGAAAAGAGAAGTTTTCTCGCTCAAAGTTCGGACATGGATAACGTTGAAGGTAAGACATTAAAACATAATACATAAACGCATATTTACTTTGCGAAGATTGCTATTCAATTATTTACTAAATTGGCTAATAAACAGAACAGAATAGACAGGTATATCATATTGATGCTCTTCTTCCCTTGTAATGGCAAAATAGCATTGTCTTTATTTTTAGTTTTCTATTCTTGCAAATAATATTTATTGTGCTAGTTTTCAATTGGTAAATATTTTCTTCCCCGGATTTTGTTCGAAGCGTTCAGTGTTTTTGGCACAATGCAGTAAGTATTGTGCCTAATTTGGTTCGCAAAATTTACCCGTTTTTTGTCTCATCTCGCTGCAGTAGGGATTTTAAATATTTTGACGACAAGTGTCGTCTATATAGGTACATATTGTAAAATCATTTTTCTCTTTTCTAAGACATTTAGGTATCATAAAAATAGAATAGAATAAAATGTTATTTTATTTTTTGTTAGAAAAGGCAACATCATGCAATACTCTATTCCATCGGATATGCTGTTTTTTAAAACTAAGGTCGTGACTTCAGAGTGTTTTATTTAGTCGTGGTATATTCTTAACTATTTGCCGAGTAATGTAAAAAGCAATGGGTAGTTCCCCTGAAGTTTTCTATCAGATTTTAAGCACCAATTTCAATGATTTGCATTTAATAATTGTTGGTTGCTTTTATGTTTCGGAATGTGCAACTTTGACTAGGCTGACCAGACGTCCTCTTTTAAGAGGACATGTGCTCTTTTTATCTAAAAAAAAATTTCTGGTATCTTTTTGGAAAAATATCCAATTTGTCCTCTTTTTGGGATCTCTCAATTTACGGAATTTTTCGACACCACAAAACTTTTTTCAACACTAATTCAGACATTTTCATCTTTTTGGCATGAACACGACCTAAAATTTTTAGTTAACTGTGGAAATGACTGCTAGGTTCCACATTTCACTTTCACTCGAAATGAAATCGGAAATGAATTTTTGTGTTCTACATCTCACTGTATTCGACTTAGTTTTCAAAATTTTCGGAATTGAGACAAATTGAAATTGTGATTACGAAAAAATTTCGGACCTGGCTGTAAAAATCATGCCTTAAACGTGGAAAAAATGTATTAGAGATTTATCTATTCATGGTGTTTAGAATATCTTCAGAGATGATGGATTTAAACAAAATTCCCAACTGGAGCGATATCGAAAATTCGTTGCTTTATTTGCGAAACAAAGGTGTCAAATTAAACAAAAATAAATTGTTTGATAAATTTTGCAATTTACAAATATTTTTATAGCAAGAACAAAACAAGTATAACTTTTTAAATGCACCTTTTAAATGTACGAAAAATGGGTAGAACAATTTTAAAAAATATATTGTTATTTTGGTTATTGTTTTAGTTCTTCAATTTTTCATTTGACATTTTTGAAGATGTCCTCTTTTTGGTGGGCATGGATCTGGTCACCCTAACTTTGACCCTTCGATACACTATTACTACGTTTACATGAGCGAATTGAGAGATCGAATTCAAACTGAATCGAAAGTCAATCACTGTTTTCGCTCTCACCGGATTGAAAAATTGAATTGAAATAGGATTGAGTTATACGGAATACGTGTATTGTATAGTTGTGTTAGTAGTTAGCAGCGTTTTTAACATTGCAATAGTTTCGTCATGTGTCCATACATTTCTTGTCGCCATTATCGCAATAATTTTTTTTTTCACTCTGAATAAATCTAAAAGTATCCACCAGCCGAAACAAATCACAAGCAGAACGAAAAAAAAACACACACATACTCTCACATGATAAACTCGATCCCTCAATCTACGTTTAAATGAACATTTTCAATCCAATCACAGAAAATTTTGTGATCGGATTGACTCAATTCCGTTTCGATCCGATCAGTGTTTACATGGGATTCAATTCGAATTGAATCCGGATTGAATCCCTCATGTAAATGGGGTATATGTATACATGAACTGCTAGCAGCTAATTTTTCGTTGAAGCAAACATAAGCACTAGCCCTTTTGGTTCACGGCGGAGAGAAACGAAAACACTCAAATGTCATCGAGCAATACGTGCGATTTGGTTTGTGTCGAGGTTTGTGTGCTGAGTGTGCCATACTGCCATCTGTTATAGAACGTTCGAAATAATTTGAATAAGTCGTTACTTTTGCGCAGTTGCAATGTTTCTACAATGGATGGCACTGTGTTCTATGTAAAAAATAGCAAAGGCGCGCAGAGGTTGAAACCTATTTCCTACTTTCGCCGCACTGAACCAAAAGGGCTAGTGCTTATCTTTGCTTCATTTTTCCTCGCAGGTTTGTATGAAACTGACATTTCACTAGCAGTCCATGTATAGTATGTCAATGCTTCGATATTTTATTTTCCCATGGTTGTTGATTAATTTATGAACAAGAGCTTTGATGGACAAATGGTTTGAATTGTTTATTTTTTTACTTTGTACTTACTATTATAATACGTGATACTGACCTTTTTTACAGGTGAGACAATAACAATTTAATAATTTAAAGTATTGATGAAAGAATGAATTCTTTAACTTTGTTCCCACAATCATAGAGCATTATATTATATAAAATATACTATGGGACCCGGCAGACCTTATCCTGCGGCCTGCTATTAGCGTGCCCGAAGTCTTACCATTTCTGCATTCCGTGTACCCGACCGATATTTCCTCCTCGAAAACGTGGCATTGTAGTAAACACAAAACAACTTAAATTTGAATTTTATGAATGTTATAATTTGTTTACAAATTTCCATGTTGTTTATTTCCGACGACGGGCAACCGTTTTACACTAAAATTTATCTTAAACGTCAATAATTATTTATTATTATCCATGACCATGAGCTTATCGTTTTTTTTTTAATTTTTTTTGTTGAGTGTTTATTATTTGAAATTTTGTGGAACCGCCGAACCGGATCGCAGCGACCTCGGCAGCGACCCACTCAAACAGCTGACAGTTCGGGGTTAGAACTACGCATTTTCATTGTTGAGCAATATTTTAAATATAATGAAGGTTTGTCAGCTACAGTCCACCATTGCCTTATTATATATGGACTGCTAGTGAAATGTCAGTTCATATAAATTTTTCCCAGAAAATGACGCCAACATAAACTAGCGCTCTTGGGTCGGAGCGAAAAATAAGTGAAACAAAATGACGAACCATCTTGGATTTCTCCATAGAATGCTAGAGGCACCTATTGACACTCGGTCATACCGCGTCTAGCGGATTTCGGCGGAACCCTAATCACAGGATAAGTCGCTCCATTAACTGTCAAATCGTATGAAAATTTGTATTTCGAAAATTAAAAAAAAATAAATTTAATAAGTAGAGACTGTTATTTACCAAGTTTATTAGTGAATTTAAGAGAAGAAATATTAAAAAGTAAATCTATACCAAAAACAGCTATAAAAACAAGCTAATAAATAGATTTTGATTCTTTTAAATATGTTGTGGTCAAATAAATGTAATTGTACCTGCTCCTCGTAAAAACAATTTGTGAATAGTACGTGATAATTGAAATTAAATATGTTGAAGTTAATATTTTCATAAATATAGATTTTGTGGTCAAGTGCAAGAATAATGGCAGAAGAAACTATAGGTACATTAAAAACTGGGGAACTCTGTGAAGTTAAATATTGCACATATCTATGCACCGAATTCCCAAAAAAGTTCATAACGATCGGAACAATCCAAAGAATTTTCTTATTTGTAGCCGCCACTTGAAAAATAACAAATTTTAACTCCTCTTTTACAAGGATACCTTCTTATATTATCTTCTTTTGGACTAAGCATTCCCAACTGAAAACCTGCCGCAGTTCTGTATTGCGTGTGGAGAAAATTAAATCCAAATATTAGATACATATATTATTTGTAAATCCTAAAGGGCAACACATAACGCAATAAAAAAATTGTTCTATAATTGGCAACTTCGAGTGCTTTGTTTACAATTTTTTAAGCCATGATTTTATTCACATCTCTTAGCTTTTCACAAATATTTCACTTGTTTTATATACTTCGACATTTTGCAGAGGCATTCTGATATCAAATTTGTTAATGTCTATACAATAAATTAAAAATAGAATGTTTTGCGCGCACTTCCAATTTATAATTTCAGTAGGAACTTCTGTGATGAAATCAACTGTCACAAAACTTATCCTGTGATTCGGGTACGTAAAAATCTTGGTAGGTGGCGTGGAAATCAATTTACCGAGTCACAATTGGGCGTGTGACAATTTATGAGGTAAAACATTTAAAATTCAAATTGCTAGTAGATGGCATTGGAAAACGAAGTCAATGATCACAACCATCTTTGATTTTTCCATAGAATGCTAGAGACGCCTATTGGGCGTTAGTGGATTTGGCAAGTAAAACGGTTGAAATTCAAATTATTCCGGTCCGAACCAAGAGGGCTAGTGGTTATGTTGGAACCATTGGCTTATTATATGGACTGCTAGTAGACGTCTTCGCGTTTTTTCCAACATAACCACTAGCCCTCTTGGTTCGGAGCGGAATAATTTGGAAATTCACACTTTTTTGACCAACATCTTGCTGGCAAGGCAATTGTCCAAATGAACGGCTGGCTGGAGAGGTTTTAAAAAAACATGCCTATTGAAAGCTACCATCAAAGAAACATATGGATTGCATTACGCTATTGAGACCGCCTTCCACAAATATTCAAGAAAAATTTAAATTAATTTCATCTATATAATATGAAGATTCCGACTGACAGATCATCAAAGTCCAGCCTAAATCCTTTGCTCTAGAAAGCTGAAATTTTGCACAGAGGTTTCCTTTATGATGTATACAACCCTAAGGAAGGATTTTTCGAAATTCAACCCCTAAAGGGGTAAAAAAGGGGATCAAAGTTTGTATGGGAAAATTTTTATTTTTCATCCGATAGACTTCAAACTCGGTTTGTGTACTCTCTATGAAAAATAAAGGAAACTAATTTCTCCTATTTTGGAAATTCAACCCTTAAAGGGGTAAAAGGGGGGTTAAAGTTTCTATGGGAAAAATTTTATTTTTCATTCGATAGACTTCAAACTCGGTTTGTGTACTCTCTATGAGAAATAAAGAAAACTAATTTGACAGATTTTGAAAATTCAATCCTTAAAGGGGTAAAAGGGGGGTCAAAGTTTGTATGAGAAAATTATTATTTTTCATCCGATCGACTTCAAACTCTGTTTGTGTACTCTATTATAAGATATAAAGATAATTAATTTGTCCGATTTTGGAAATTTTGCTTGGGGCCCGAGCTACTGGCGATGAACCCCTTTAAGGGGGCCCTTTTCTTAACTCACGAACCGTTCTTCGTATCAATTTGAAACTTTGTAATGCGTCCCAACTCCCAACCTCAGTCGCCGTTGAATATGCTTATCGCTTCATCCACTCCAGCGTACGTACTCCAAAGATATTCAAGCGGAATTCTGTAAGAATGAAGTCGTACTGCTAGAAAGTGGTACACATCCTCACGATCTTTTTGGTTACATATGTTGCATAGTATGTTGCAGGGTAAGAGTTTCCCCTTAGTCTAAAGATGCTGCTCATCATATCGGTGTATTTGCTATATTTCATTTTGGTGTATTTGTTGTATCCGACCGTAGAATAGCTTAAAATATAATAAAACCAACTAAATGGACTGAAAGTGGATGTTAAAAACGACATCCACAGATCCACTGTATATCATCTATGGCAAGAACTAAGAGGAGAGGAGAGATAACCCCTCCCTGGGGGCTGCCTCTAGTGAATGATTTTCTAATTGAACTGTGTCTGAGAGTGGAATTGATATTTCTTGTGAAAAGCATTTTGTAAAACCATTTGGTGATGCTATGCTCTACAATTATCCTTTACAGGACACGTTTAATAGCCTATGCCCTAACGTTATTGCGAGCCCCCTCAATTTCTAAAAAGGCAGCCAGTGCAAATTCCTTATCGTGGGCTCCTTTCTGTTTTATCTACAGACGTAGAGGTGTTGTTTGTTATCAAACTTTGTAATATAAATTTGAGAAGTCTGGATATGTTACCGGTATCTTCAATCGATTAACAGAAAGTCCCCAGGATTTCCTTTCAGATCCTAGTCATCAATCACATGTGTTATCATCTCCTACCACTTTAGCGTTGTTTTAGAAGTGTCTCACCTGCTGTCATTTGGAGCTTAACTCCTTGTTCCACCACGGAGATTGAGATCTCTTAACCATTTTCCCGACTGGGCAAACGATCTCCACCTTGAACCAAAAGAGCTAGTGCTTATGTTTGCTTCAACGAAAAATTGGCTGCCAGCAGTCCGTGTATTAAAGCCAATGTCCTCAGCGCTCAGCAGTGTGGCCATTCTTTTTAGAAAGCTGTTTCATCCAACAAATTATTATTGAATCTGTAAAATTAACTTTGTGGCTACGACTATTAATTCAGTAAATACTTATCACTGATCACATTTACAGTAATGGTATTCTTTTAATTCTCATACAATTCTAGCGGACTACACAATTTCACGTTTAATCGGAATGTATTGTATCTTGAAAGCAGTAGCTTTGGTCCACTGTACTTTGTTTATACACCATAAACCGTAAGGCATTTTCCTTTATAATAAATATTTTATTAATTTTATTCTTTTCATAGAATTGTTATAATTGGGCGATGCTCTATAGTATTGACGATGATTTTGTATTCCACAGAGGCCTTATACTTTCGATCGACTACAATAAATTTTTATGTGATTTTTCCATTTTCGTTGAATTGTAAGTACATATATAATTTTGTAGTACAGCCAGTAAAAAGCATACTAGATACTCATAATCAAACTTTAAATTAGATTAAGGTGCCAACAGTGGATCAATTTTTACTTTTTGGGCCGTTGAGCTCTCATTTATAATAGTATAGCCATGACATTTTTTCCACAGCTTTTTCAATGTTTTATCTTCATTTTAAGCACAAAATCACAAAGTTTTATTAATGCTGAGATAGTAGGGGTATTCATGCAACGTCGTAAACTCGTCGTAAACGTCGTAAGTTTACGACGTGGTAAATGCACTGTCAAATTTGCTTGGAAAATCATTTACGACGAGATGGTAAACTTACTACGCGAATTCGTGTTGAAAACCGAGATGGTAAACTTACGACGAGGTTATTGTGACATTTCACACTTGAAATAAAGGCGCGAAATTAGAAAAAAAAAATACTTTGCATGCATTTATAATACTTTTGATGAATTTATAAATAGAAATTGCAGATTTTACTATTCCAAGTGTAGGATAATTAGTTAGTCCATCAAATTGTATTAAGAAAACAAGTTTTAAAAGAGATTAAATAACGAAATTTCCAATTCCAAACAAAGGGAGTTTTCGTTCGCGGCAAAAATATTAGTATTGTAAATTTCGTTTTTAAACCCTTTTAAAACTTGGTTTCTTAATACAATTTGATGGACTAACTAATTATCCTACACTTGGAATAGTAAAATGTGCAATTTTCTCTTTATAATTATATCAAAAGTGGTTTGTTCGCATTTTATCAATTCGTTCGTTCCCTCTCATGTGAAACAGCTGATTGGTTCACCACCATTTACCACAAACAGCAAATTGGGGTGTTCATGAAACTTTTATTACCATACCATATGAGTACTTACCATTTTACGCATAATGGTAAACTTACGACGTTGTATGAATACCCTTAGTGAAAAAATTATTTGAAATTACCCTTCCCATGTGATCCACTGTGTGCTATGGGTGTACACAGTGAATCAGTGCATGGTACACAGTGAAACAGGGATTTAAAATCCATTTACCCCCAGTTTCACAGTGGCAGCCTTATTCATTAGATTCATTTAATCTGTTAATTATCAGTGTCTCAGCTAATTCACGTCAAATGCGAAAATGTTGTTTTAATTAAGACTTAAAAAATGCTTATTCATAAAAAAATGTGGCTCGTATACCAGCTAATCAATGAATTAAGGCAATAAGCCTAAAAGTATACCAGCATTTCATATAAAAGTATGCAATTGGTAGAAATATTTGATAAATTCTGACATTTTCCTCTGGAATGTTGTGTGTATGAGATAAGAACGCCATGACGATTTAAGCAAATTTTATTACGCAGTTGGCATGAAATTTTTTTTTATGGAAATTTGTAATTTAAATTCGGAAAACACTAATTTTTGTTGTGCTAATGCACAAATCAATTACAAATACGATATTTGGTAATGAAATAATAGCATAATAATAATTATATGCCATGATTTGAGTCAATGAAAAAATTAATTCAGAGTTACTTTGCTCCTGAATGCCGATGTCGGCATTTAATTTTTTGACACTTGATTAAATGGAAATTAAGTTCGAAAAAAGTTTATGACTAACGTTTTCTGTAATTAAATCAACATTAACCCTAATTCAGATTTAATTAAGTGTTATGAATAAGGCTGTGGGAGTTTAAACTACACTTTTAGTTTAAACTTTAGTTCAATAATTCATTCTGTTTCACAGGTTCGTTTAAACCTTGAACAGCGTTCATTTTGTAGTTAAACTACAGCACTCTGCCGTTTAAACCTCAGATTAACCGATTGTCAAAAACACACATATTTGACGTTGTTTTGCGTATTCTTTGAAAGAAAAGACAAGGAACGATTTTGGAAAAGTGGTATAAGTACTGTACAATACTATCAAATTCATTCATCAAATTTAGTTGAACTGATTTCAATTGAACTGAAGTTTAGATTATATTGTGAAACCGGACGAGTTGAACTTCAAATTTAAACTCACGTTCAGGTTCAGTTGAACTTAAGTTAAACTTCCAGTGTGAAACTGGGGGTTATTCAGTAAAAATATAAGTTTTTTTTCATTATAGATATATTTATATCTATTAATTCATATATTATTTAGGGATAAACAAAAGATTAAAAACCAAAATAATAAAATAGAATAAAATAAAATGCCTCATGCTTAGGCTGACCAGACGTCCTCTTTTTATCTTAAAAAAATAATGCCCGGTATCTTTTTGGATGAATGTGCAATTTGTCCTCTTTTTGGGATTTACCAGTTTACGGAATTCTTCGACACCATAAAACTATAATGGCCAGTTGCACAGTCATAGCCTTATTCATTAGATTCATTTAATCTGTTAATTATCAGTGTCTCAGCTAATTCACGTCAAAGTCGAAAATGTCATTTTAATTAAGACTTAAAAAATGCTTATTCATAAACAAATTTTGCTCGTATACCAGCTAATCAATGAATTAAGGCAATAAGCCTAAAAATATACCAGCATTTCATATAAAAGTATGCAATTGGTAGAAATATTTGATAAATTTTGACGTTTTTCTCTGGAATGTTGTGTGCATGAGATAAGAACGCCATGACGATTTAAGCAAATTGTATTACGCAGTTGGCATGCGATTTTTTTTTTACGGAAATTTGTTATTTAAATTCGGAAAACACTGATTTTTGTCGTGCTAATGCACAAAACAATTATATATACGATATTTGGTAATGAAATAATAACATAAAAATTATTATATGCCATGATTTGAGTCAATGAACAATTTAATTCAGAGTTAATTTGCTCCTGAATGCCGATGTCGGCATTTAATTTTTTGACACTTGATTAAATGGAAATTAACTTTGAAAAAAGTTTATGAATAACGTTTTCTGCAATTAAACCAACATTAGCTCTAATTCAGATTTAATGAAGTGTTATGAATAAGGCTGTCAGAGTTTAAACTGAAGTTTAACTAAACCTGACCGAGAGTTTAAACTTTTGGTTTAACTCGTTCAGTTTCACAGTTCAAAATAATCTGGCAGTTAACTAAACGCAGTTGTGGAAGCGCAGAACAATACCCTTAAGGGGATATTTTTCTACCAGCGCACTTTTGATCAAATAAATGGTTATTGCTTTTCTCAACTTTATCTATTTTACCATTTGTAAATAAAAGAAAATGTGTGCAATATTATTACATTATGTATTTCGGTAGATATTAACGAAGTGAATTGATTTATTTTTGACACAATGTTTGAACTGTCATCTACTTTCACCATTTAATTATTGCAGTATGTAATTAATTTTGGTTTTTTTCAATAATAATAATATGTAGCTAGTTGTTGAAATGTAGTGGGCATTCGGACGGATGCGATCACAGGTACTGCTTCTTGTCACCCGCTGGGTTTTTACCACATCCGATCACACGGCGCCAGTAATGATAATGAAAATTGAAAGGATTTTATGAGCCTCTAATTAGGGTCATTGTCTGGTAATAGGTACGCGCAAAATTTGTTGCTGGTATTTCTGCGAAAATCTGCGCTATCTTGTTCCTGTTATACAAAAATGTAATCTAGATCTGTATACAAAAATGGTATGAACTCCGAGAAGTGTGTTCAAAATCGGATAAAAAATTGCATTGTATAAAGCATAGAGTAGGTAGTGTCTTGTTTCAGCCAAAACAAAAGGGGAAAGATTTGAGTATGTATAGATATATTTTGTTCGCCAAGAATCTAAAGAAATCACTAGTAGCATTACAAAAAAATAATCGTCATTTCCACACACTAAAATAATTAATTTGTATTGAATAAACCTCAATAGGTACTATTTACGCTTGTCTACATTATGTTTGGGCTAAAATCTACCTGATGTTCACATGAAAAAAGGGGTTTTCCTTGAAAAGTATATTGGTTGGAAATTTATTGATATTTTCTGATGACATTTTTTAGCAGTGGATTTACCGCAGTAATGCTGAAACTAATCATAACTCTAGTTTTCACTCATATAAATTCAAGAAGTGTAGCACCCAGACAATTTATCTCTTTTATTCTCTCTCTCATCACTCCGTATGAAATAGCAGCTGTCAAACGAAAGTTTAAACGGCATAATGCAGGCGTTTAACTTAAACCGAGAGTTGAACTCCACTTTGGGTTTAAACGAACACAGTGAAACCGAAAATTTGTTGAACGAAGGTTTAAACCAAAACGAGAGTTTAAACTCTGACTGTGCAACTGGGCATAACAAAACGTTTTTTCAATACTAATTCAGAAATTTTCTGCATCTTTCTGGTATGAACACGACCTAAAATTTTTAATTAAAGGTAGAAATGAAAATGATGCCTTAAACGTGGAAAATGTTTAGAGGTGTCCAAGGTGTAATATTTTAAGAGGTGGCGAACATCTGGATGAGTTTGATTGTTTTACATGGATGGATTTAAACAAAATGCCCAATAAATTAAACTTAAATAAATTGTTTGACCAATTTTGTAACCTATAAATATTTGTAGAGTAAGAACAAAACAATTATAACTTTCTTAATGCACCTATGGTCCTATGTACGAAAAATTGGTAGACCCTTTAAAAAATATTTACAATATTGATTTACACAGTGAACTTTTCATACCAATATTGCACAGTTTGTTTTTTTTTCAAATCCTGCACATAATACTAATGTTGAGCGAATATTTTCTTTGATAACGAGCCAATGGACTGAAGAACGGAATAGATTTAAAGTCGAAATTGTAAAAGCAATTTTTTGTAAAAATAATTTTAGAAATATGCCCTGCTCAGAATTTTACGACTATTTTCTAAAAAACCCGATATTTCAATTTTTCATTTGAAATTTTTGAAGGTGTCCTCTTTTTGGTGGGCATGGATCTGGCCACTCTACTCATGCTTCATAAAATGCCTCATCAATTCTTGAAAAAGTTCCGAGTTCATCCATAAACTCGGTGTAGCCAAACTCAAGTAACTGGAGGTGTGCCTAGCCTAGGGGTAAATTAAAATAAATAGCTGTGTAAAAACAAAATAAGCTATTTATGATATAAGAATCATTGATTCGCTGTGTACTGTGTTGTCATTTCACAAAAACATGTTAATAATTTATAAAATATTTCACCAAAGTAAACAAATTGACAAAAATTATTAAGTCTATATAAGCAAAAGTACAAATATTAAACTCAAATGAAGTTACAATACGCACTTTTTTAATGAGATCAAAAATAAAACAGAAACAAAATGACTTACCTATGCTGAAAACACAAATATACGAGGATAACCCACTTTGACAACGCGATCGCGCAGACTATAGCCAAAACACAATGCCGCTTTGCGGCGTGTGTGCGTTGACAGATAGAGTAGAACCAATGCTTTCATATGGTGCAAGCCTAAATGCGGCTTCAGGCTTCGGGTCGCGTTGAGATCGTAAATATCGTAAAGTTCAAGGCGGCGCGACGCGACGTTTCGTCCATGTCTATGGACATCATCAGGTGAGATTAATCTATATTTGTGTGATGAAATAACATATTTACAAATTTTTTATAAACGTAACATGTATAAAGACTTACAAATATTACATTTATATTTTACATCGATCTTACACAGTGTAGACGAACACTTAAAAAGCGAAACTGGCACGTATATGAACAGACAAACAACAAGACCAAGGGAACATGAAACAGATGTAGTTGACATTTTCAATTTTTAGGGAGCTTTCTGAGGGATAAATATGATATCAAATTTTGCTACACACTGAAACAACACAGGAAAATGAGCACAAATATTGTAAAAACGACAACTAGCCGAAAGTTTCTCCTCAGATGCATATAATAATGATAAGCATATAATAATGTGCAATAATATGGAGGAGTATAAAAAGGTACGCACCGCTCTGGAGAAAGCAGAGGCCGAATACTTCACGTGTACTCCAAAGGGAGAAAAATTGCAAACGGTGCTGCTTAAGGGTATCGACCCAAGTGTTAAAACGGACGAGCTCGAGAAGGAGCTCAAGAATTATGAGCGCGACGACCTTAAGTTCGTGGGGGTCAAGCCGTTTTCCTCGCCTTCGGAGAGGGGTGGTAGCCGCAAATTACCATTCTTTTTGGTTCAACTAACCCCCGACAGCAAAATAGATAGTCTGAAAAGGATCAGATTGCTGTACTATCATGCAGTACGTTGGGAAAAATTAAAAAGGTCAGATCGTGTGCTTCAGTGTATGCGCTGCCAGAGGTTCGGGCACGCCGCAGCTAACTGCATGCAGTTTAGATGCGTTAAGTGCAACAGGGACCACAAGCATGGGGAGTGTCCTTTGGGAAGGGATAGAGTAGAGGATCGGGGTCAGCTTTCGTGTGTACTCTGCAAAAGCTCAGGGCATCCTGCCAGTTTCAAGGGATGTCCTAAGTATCAGCAGGTCAAACAGAATGTGTTGGCTCGGAAACAGAGGTCCGAAGATGAGAAGGGTCGAAAGAGTCGCTCGTTCTCAAATTGTGTTGCACCCAATGTGTCATTTGCCCAAATGGTATCTGGACCGGGTAAGGCAAATACAATAACCGCACCAAAGGCTCCTACGCCGGAAGCGGATCTGGATTTGAAAGCGATCCTTGTGTCACTGCACGGAAAGATCGACAAATTTCAGAATCAGTTAAATGAGCAAGCGGCTCGAATAGACGTTATCTATTCGAAGCTGTTTGCGGAGTCAACCGCGCCATAAATATCATGGGTACGCTGGACGGGGAAAAACTGAAGATCCTTGCGTTGAATGTTAATTCAATGATCAGGATCGAGAGAAGGATCAATGTTTCCAATCTGTTGAAAGCCGAAAAGCCAGATGTACTTTTGGTTAGCGAAACTAAGCTAAATCCGAGGCACAAAGTAGGCTACAGAAATTACAAGGTAGTTAGAAGAGATCGGCCCAACTCCACTCAAGGAGGCGGTGTCGGTATCTTAATACGCAGAGGCTGGCGCCATTGGGTCATATATAGCAGGGACGTGCGTAGGTTCCGGGTGTTGGAAGTGTGCATCGTGTGCATTCCCCTCCTTAGCCAGAGGCGGGTGTATGTGCTATCACTTTACGCACCTGACGCACCCCAACCCATTATATTTTTAAATGAGCTCGAGACACTTTTTCGTTGCTTACAGCTCCAATCGCAGGAGAATTATTACTTTTTGGGCGGAGACGTTAATGCAAAACATGCGGCATGGGGAAATGATACTCCGAACCCTAGGGGCAACCAGTTTCACGACTGGTGGCGTCATAATATGATTGAATACAAACTCGAGTTGTACGCGACGGATTTCCTGTCTTTCCCTAGAGAAGGGACTTAGCGCTAGTTGACGAAAGACTAGAACTGACAGACACAGATCGACGAACGCGGAACTGTTTACGAACGGTTGAGTACGAGAGTGACCACTACGGACTCACCGTCGTAATACGGATCCCGAACGAACAAACGCAGCTGGAGGAGTACGACCAAGTGTCCTCCTTCGATTATCGAAGAGCACAATGGTCGCGCTTCTCCAGGGTTTTACAGCGTGATATACGTTCGAGTGAGATCAACCCACCGACAAACAGGAACTTGACAAACGATGAAATCGACAACCATTTATTGCAAATGAACGTGGTCATCAAACGGACAATGGAGCGGACTATCCCTCGGGTAGGACGTTCCACTGACGAAGAACAAACTGAGAAGTATCGAAACGCGACAATCGATGCTCTATACAGACACAAAAGTAGACTGCTCTCGAGGCTTAAACAGCTGCACAGACAGTTTACTGACAGGAACGATCCCGAGATGAGGACACTGAAGTCGATGACCAAAAACCTGAAACAGTTAATAGTCGAGAATTACAGAAAATCTGTGAGTTTGTATTGGGGCAATAAAGTTCGGGCTATAAAATCCAGTAGTCCGAACATGTTCCCACAAATAAATAAACTGCTCAGGCGGAAGAATCATAACGACATTTCGTGTGTCCGAATCCCTCGGACGAACGAGAACAGACAGACATTACTGACTGCTGGCATAAGCCTGGAAAGTGCCGACTCGAACGACGGATTTTACGTGGTCGAAGACCCGCAGGAGAGAGTGGATTTGATGGGCGCTTTCTTCGAAACCGTGTATACTGTGAACAACCCAGTTCACCGTAATCACGACCTGGAGGGGAGGGCCTTTCTGAACCACTAAATGTCTTACAACGGTCGGACCTCACAATTTTGTCTGACAAAAAAGTCATTGTAAGCCCATTGTCAGGTTGCTAACGATCGTGTGAACAAGTCTGAACACACATTTTTTTTTTATTGTCAGACAATTAGGACATTGTCAGACTCATTAGAAATTATCAGATCTCATTGTTTATGGAAGCTGAAAATTACTTACAATTTCTTCATTGTCAGACAATATAACCAGTGGTTTAGGAGAGAAATCGAAGCTTGCTTTTAAACGATGAACAATATTTCAGAAGATATTGAAACGAACAACAGTAGTCTAATTGGAATTAGAAAAGTCGAAAAAAAAACAAAAAAACAATGGAAGGTACAGGAAGAAAGTACAGAGTGAATGGGGTTGTTGGATGCGCAGAGTATAAAATACCCAAAGAAGTTCTGTTACACCAAGAGCCCGAAGTAATTTTTCGGTCTGAGAGGTAACCGAACGATATTTGCATTACTGTGTAGCCTGAGTAGAGGGTATATGGCTATACCCATTAAGCTCCAAAAGCAGAACAAATTGCCCTCAGGGTTAATGGTAGATTTTCCTACTTGTGACAAGAACCTTCATATCCCGAGACATGAACCCTCATGGGATAATTTATTTTCCATACGATAATGCCAGTATAACAGCTTTCATTTCATTGTAGAACCAATATCATGTGATTGAGCCATTTAATATTTTTAATTTCAGAGTCCGAAATTCGGAACTCTTACTTCGGAATTACTCATTGATAATGTCGAGGTTCATAGATGACGGGGTTGGTCAGAACAGGGTGAAATTCTATCAGAGAGGGCACATTAATGCGAATGCGTTTCCTACAAGTGCCCTTAAAATGTTTCTCCAGATTGCACCATTAAAGGCGTTTTTGACATGTAATGTGATGGTGGACCGCATTTTTCGGAATCCATATTGACGATATGAAAGGCCTCCTGCCTCATCGATCGCAGTGTCCAATCGGTCTCTTGTAATGCGTTCAAATATTTTCCCTACTGTGTCCAGCGTACACAGGGGTATATAAGAGGAAGGATTCTGTGGGGGTTTGTTTCCCTTTGGTAGAAGCACCAGTCTTTGTTTCTTCCATAGTTGTGGAAATACTCCTTTTAGGCACATGTTGAATGTATCCGCGAAAATACCAGGACGGTGTCGGATTGCTGCTCTTAAAGCTGATACTATCGACACCAGGCGCCTTTTGATCTCCAATTTTTTCGCAAGCTCTAAGAACATCTTCTGAAGTGACGAGGGGAATTGTTTGCGTCCTTGGGATGTCTCCTCTCTCTATTTCTTCAAATCTTATTTGTTGTGGAAAAAGTTCTCGCACTACATTATCTAGAAAATTTGCGGATATGGGTGGAGGACTTCGATCATCTTTCAGCTTTTGCATAACGATTAAATGTGCTTTGCCCCAGGGGTTCTGGTCTACTTCGTTCACCAGTTCAGCAAAGCTTCTCTTTTTGCTCGCTTTAATGGCGTCTTTAAGGTCTATTCGGATTGCAACAAATCTTTCATGGAGTTCAAAGTGGTTGCTATGTCCCCTAGAGCGTTGATACCGTCTTCTTGCGCGATAATTTTCTGCCCGCAACTTGGCAATGTCTTCGTTCCACCAGTATACCGGCTTTCGGCGCGTATTCTTTTTCCTCGGCTGCATTGACGCGTTGCAGGCCCTTCTCAGTGGTTGTACCGCCTGGCGATATGTCGCCCACCACCAGCTGGAGCAACTCAACGTCCAGGGTTTGTACCTTCCATTCTCTAATTAGTGGTTGTCGTCTTGGTGCTTGTGCGTTTATATTACGATTTGTTTGTAGCTCGTATATAATTGCTTGGTGGTCACGCTATTTGGAAGTTTGGACTTTTAGCGCTTCCCGTACTATGTTTGGCATTTCGTTCGCTTCCCTTGCAATGCATGCATACAGAGTCAGACGTACAGTTCTTTGCCTTGTGGTCCTTTCCACCGCATTTGAAGCAGTGTCCTGAATGGTCATCGCTATCGCATTTTTTGGCGATGTGTCCATATCCTAGGCATCTGTAGCACCGTAGGATTTCGGTTCTCTCTCGCACCCTGCAGTTAATCCAGCCGATCCGGATTCTACCAACTTTTAGGAGTTTGTTGGCTAATCCAACTGGAAGACTTACAACTGCTGTCTGCGTAACTCTTTCTCATAGATTTAATTGCTGTTTCTTCTATGGTACTTTGAAGTTCCAGCTTTTCTGTTAAGGCCCGTAGAATTTTTCCTTGGAAGTAATCCCATCTAGGTCTTTTACTTCTATTTGTACCTCGTGTGTCACTGTTCTTACTTTTCCTTAATGTTCCAGCATCTTTTCCACTTTGTGCTGGAATTCAATGGTCTTCGAGCCGACCGTTTTCTTTAGCTGCAGTAGCAAATCAAATTTGTTTTCACTGTCCTTCGAACATGGTCAAGACTTTGGCCTAAATCCTTCGGCGCGGGGTCCGCTGTAACTTTCCTTAGCATGTCCGCATACCATAAGCTACCCGTTGCTTTAATTGCTATTGCGTAGGGTCGTGGGGGCTTTTTCTTTTCTCTTTTCCGCACTTGTACCTGAATTCATTCTTTTTATCTTCCTTGGCTTTTCTTTCTACCTGTTTCTGCCATTTTCCATCTGCTTTTGTTGTTTTGGGTGTAGCTGTATTTACTACTTCCTTGCATCCGCGTGCTCGGCCTTCTTCTTTCTTTTGGAGTCGTATCTGTCCGTCTTTTGTTGGGTGTTCCAATTTGTTGTTTATAGTGTCCCGATGGGCTCTGCACTATTTCAGCTTCTTGCCTTATAACATCGCTATAACTCAATTTGGTTATTTCTATCGCCGTCGTTTGGGTTGCTGCGTTGGTAAGGATCGGATGTTGTTTGTTGTGTGCCGCCGCTTTCTTTGATGATTCCCTCTGCTCTACTTGTTTATAGCAGGTACTAATTGAGCTTACTAGTCTCTTTATCTCATGATGCACGTTATTTTTCCCCTGAATAAAATTTATCAATGTTGGGATTTTACAGCCGAGGGTTTTCATCGCATCACCATCGCGCGTTTCAGTAAACGGGTTCTTCAAAAATTAATTTCGCAAGGCAGCTGTCGGAGGTGGCACTGGGTTGCTTTCCAGATTAAGGGCGACCGGTGTATTTTCCGCTGTGGATCCTTCTCTAGCTTTGCATAACGGGGGTGACCTCAGCATTGCTGAACTTCTTCGGAATGGATCCAAGGTTTCTATCTTATCACTGTAATCACCAGGATTCTCTGTGCTGTAAAATTTTGAATTTTCCGCATGTTGTTATTGGCAATAAAATTGGTCATGGAAGAAGGATTCAAAGAAGACCCTTCAATTAGAAGAAAACGAATCCGTTCATGGAGAACTGCTGAATTACACGGACGTTCGATGGTTAAGTAGGCATCTGTTCTCATTTTATTTTATTTACTTGACGAAATAAAACAACAACACCTCAATCACAGACAGACAAGACGAACTGAATAGCGCAAACAATATCTATCTTTCTCTTAGTAGGAGAAAGTTAAAAGAATCAGAAAAGTCTAAACCTACGCCTTTAAAGTTGTGTTCTCTGCAAGGCTCATCGCTCATAGTTGGGATTCCGATTCCGAGGTATGCTTGTGGAAGTTTATGAGCGAAGAAGAGTATACGAACTCAAAAAAAATGCTTTTCATTTAACGTCATTCCTCTCATCAATCTATTTATGAGAATGCGGAGCACCGTTTTCAAAAATGAGCTATAAAAACGAACGAAACATATCTGTTTGAATACAATTTTATATCTAAAACAAAAAATAAAAAAAAAAATTGAATACAGTAGTGTGACCAATAGCTATTGGACGGTGATGCCAAGTGGACCGCGAAGTTTTGTAAAAGGCAAAAGTAGTCCGTCACCTGAAAAAATTTGCCCACCCATGCTGTGGAGGGTATGAAAACATATCGTGGGCTGAATATAACCATTTATGAGAAATTTATCTCATACTCCAACCCCAAAATAAGTTTTTCGCCGTGCTTTTCGCCATCGTGTTCGCAGTACCTACCTTGGTAAAAACCTCTGTCATGTTCACAGTACCTTGGTAAGAACCTCTGTCATTGAAATCGCCTCGTCAGACATCTGCATCGTCGCCGTGTTCTTTCTCAGTTCAGCTCCCACCAGTGACGGTTGGGTAACCATATTTTACGCAAAGTAAAAGAAAAACCGAACAATCAGTCACACGGTGTAAAAGCCATTCATCTACCTACCCTCGTGAAGTTTTTTTATCATCAAAGTGTTAAATAAACCCACCAAATCTATTGGTGTGCAAATCAGTGCAAAGCACGTGCATAAAGAATTCGCAATTTTAGCAATCCATCCACGGATCATAACTAGGACAGGATCGTCTGGATCCGAGGTAATATCAAATACGTTTTTGTGTGTTCTTATTGCACTCACAGTGTAATTTTTAGGACCGGTGATCGCAGTTATATATATACCTACGTACATAGTGGCACAAGGCATTCACGTGCGCAGAAAACGGGTCATATGTGTAATAAATATACTTTTGCAAATCGTCTTGGTCACGATATTAAAATTTCCATTGCTGTAAGCCACCAGCAGCCACAGGCTGCTCAACTAGCCACAACACTCAACAAGTCAGATCCTTTGGATTCGAGCATCGGTATTCCCGTGCGCATAAGCGTATGCTGTAGTTGCATGTACATATATACATGCATACAGAAATCGCCGTTGCCACGTGAACAAGACACGCGTTTCTGCATCCACCAGTAGCCACAGGCTGCTCAACGATCCGTGACACTCAACAAGTCCTTTCGATCCGATCATCGGCATTCCATTCCCGTGTGCATAAGCGTGCTATAGTTGCATCTACACTGGCGACAACTAGGATGAGGCCACACATTTTGCAATCGATTTTCGCTCTTTATGGCTGTTGGAAATTTTTTACCCGGAAACTTTTAATACCTGTTAACAGGTACATATTTTCCCAACAGTAAGTCATAAAATTAAAGGGTAAATAAAAAACTACGGCTGGAATTTCCGAAGATCAAAAAATGAACTACCTAAAAAGCGTATAAAAAGATGCTCAACTAGGATGAGGCCACAAGCAAAATCTTCGAAAAAAAGCAAAAAATTAATAAAATGTTTACATTTTATGGTTTTAAAACATTTATTTATTATGTTTTTCTACATTAATAATGAGTATGCCCGCCATTTTTCGATATGACCTCTAAAAGACGGTTTGGAACGGAATAATAGAGTTTTTTTTAAATAATTAAGAGAAATTTGGGTCCAGGCATCACGAATAGCTTCGATTAAAGTGTCCTTGTCTTCAAATTGTCTGCCGCCTTCATACACTTTACGAGATAACCATGCCCAAACATTTTCTATTATGTTTAAGTCCGGTGAATAGGGCGGCCAAGGCAAAAGTTCCACGTCTTCTGATTGAATCCAGCTTCTAACAACCCTGGAAGTGTGGATAGGGGCATTGTCTTGTTGGAATATCCAAGGCAGGGGTCCGAAAATGTTTTTCACTTTTGGAAATGACCGTTCCAGCAAACATTTGTAGTTGTTTCCGTTCATTGTTGTGGACAAAAACTCCAACTCGATTGTGCCATAGTAGGTAATAGCTCCCCACACCATTACACCTGATGTACGGCTGTGATGTCTTGCCAAAATAAGCTCCTCCTTTCTTAAATCATGGAAATAAAAGTTGTAACCATCGGGGCCGTCAAGGTTAAACTTTTTTTCATCCGAAAAGACAACGCGTTTCCATTCATCGCTCCAGGCGACATGTTCTCTTGCAAAATTCATTCGATGCTCCTTGTGTACTTGCCTCAAAACCGGTTTCTTTTTAAGTTTTCTTCTCTGTATAGTACCACTTCTTCGTATTATCGTTCGGACCGTTCCTATGCAGGCTGATACTCCGCTTTTGGCCCTTATTTTAGTCGCTGGTAGAGTCGAATTAGAGGCAAGCCGTCGAATAAACCGCTTTTCTCGCAATGTTGTTGCTTCTGCCGTGCGTCCTTTTTGATTTTTCCCATAGTGTTGGGGATCCCCAAGATAATTGTTTACAACAGTCTTACTTCTATTAAGCCTCCTTGCAATTTCTCGGCCTGAGAGTCCTAACTCCTTGAAAGCATCTATTTTTCCCCTTTCTGTAGCTGTCAAAGCCTTTCCGGAACCCATTTTTTTTTAAACTAAATAAAAACAGTTCTTTTTAACAGTACTTAACAAAACTTTGAAAAAAATCGCTAATGTGCACTCCTGCAACGAAATATTCGCAGTGGCCTCATCCTAGTTGAGCATCTCTTTATACGCTTTTTAGGTAGTTCATTTTTTGATCTTCGGAAATTCCAGCCGTAGTTTTTTATTTACCCTTTAATTTTATGACTTACTGTTGGGAAAATATGTACCTGTTAACAGGTATTAAAAGTTTCCGGGTACAAAATTTCCAACAGCCATAAAGAGCGAAAATCGATTGCAAAATGTGTGGCCTCATCCTAGTTGTCGCCAGTGTATATACATGCATTCAGAAGTCATCGTTGCCACGTGGATAACTCAACTCAACTTTTCGCGACACTTATCTAATCAGATAACTTCGCTTCAAGGCAATATTTAATGTATTTTTGCGTGGCTTACATTGTGCTCATAGTGTGTTTTTCAGCATCGGCATTCCCGTGTGCAATAAGCGTGCTGTAGTTGCATCTATATACTTGCATACGGAAGTTATCGTTAACAGGTGAATATGATACGCATTTCTGCCATCCGCCAGCAGCCGCAAGCTGTTCAACATACCGCGACACTCATCAGTTAAGATCCCTGTGCGTTCGGATAAAAATCATCATCGTGCGCGTGCCCGATGATCGCTTTTCATATACATATGTATATTGTATGCCGATTCGCTATCCATCGGTGCAATAGATCGTGACCATCATAATTTTGAATAATTTGAAAAAGTAGTTTGGTGCATTTGTCTTTTGTTTGTTTTTATTTACCGACAGAGTGCTCAGTGTATTCTCTTTTTTTTGTAACTCGCAGTCTCATACGTTTGTTATGAATAGATAATAGAGGTATACATATTCTAAAAATTCAGAGTACGAAAAGTTCAACTCGGTCGTTCAAAGGTGAGAATTTTTCCTATCTTCCACGTTTTTAGCAAACCTGTCATTAAGAGGGGGTAGTAGTGAGCGATAGAGAATGCTTCTCATTCTCAATAACACTGCTGAGAATTGAAGAGAATTTAAAGTAATTCATTTCGTATTTCATAGTTTTTCGTGTTTGCTGCACTTCGTGAGTTTTTTTTTTTTTTTTTAAGTTTACACAACAAAACAGCTGCTTTATTAAGCCACACATTGTTTATAAATCTGTTCAATATTGAACTTTATTAAAATAAAAAAATAATCATTCTAAAAACACATTTCATCCGGAAGTTCCATGAAATCATTCACTGTTATTCTTAACCAGTCTCGTATTCTTCTTTGAGAACACCGCTCATTTCGTTCTTCCTCTTATGCTTCCAAAAATAGAGCTATCGTATCCATTATTATATCAAACACTTTAGTTTTTATATAAATCACTTTTAAAACAAACTTTTCATATGCCTCCGGCGAATGTAGCTACACAGATTTGTGTTGACTAATGAAAGACTGCCGTTTGGCATTGAAACTACCTTTCGCAAAAACTTGTCGATAAGGAGACGTTTCTGGCGGATTCCACGATAGCAGTAGAAAGTGACAGGGAATCGAATAGGTGAAATGAAACTCAATTCCGACGGATTCCACGATAGGGGTGATTATTATATATTTATAATAGGCATACATATGTTAATTTTTTGTTCGTGTCCTTTGAGAGACAAAATGAATAAATACTATCTGAATTAAAGTAATTAGTAGTTGATCGTATCATATTCAATGTCCCTTTAGAGTTTAGCGAGGAAATACTACAATATGCTGGTTGAGTAGTTTTTCGATCGTGATTAGGGGAAGTACTGCTTTTGGTAGATTTGTGTTGATATCGTTAAAATGAGCGAGTTTTAGATAATCGCTTTTAAAGGTTGCTGCAAATTGAGAGTGGCGCAGTGACAATGGTTGCTTCTACTCATATTGAGGTAGTGAGCGGAGGGAGGGTTACACTCAGGGGACCTATTCCACCTTAGGGTTCCCAAAATATTTTTTTTTAGTTTATTTCCGGTTTGTTAAAGAATATTTAGATGGTTCAATGGTTTTTGCTTTTGCCCAAATCAAGGCATGTATTATATTTGCGGCAGTTCAGCAGCAGATGCAAGATACCACCCCAACGACGAGCTTCCTGGAATCGCAAGCATGCCTACCCGCACTCTAGCTGGCTGAACAATCTACCCCACTACCCAGTGTTTCTTAGGGAATCCTGTGGTCTTAGGATGTCATTCGGAACATATTTCCGCATATGCTAGTTAGGTAGGAACACGCTTTCCGTTACACAACAGTGCCTGAAATATAAAAAAAAGTGTCTGTTTCTTTTGAATTTTTTTTATTCGATTGCAGAAGCGATTTCCTCTACCGTGGGATTGTATTCCGCCTGCTCAAAGGGATAGGTATCCCTGCATTAAGCAAATGAAAGAAGTACTACCTCCATTATGTACCGACTTCGCAAGACCTTCTTCCTTTTTTTTTTTTTTCAAATACTTCTCTCGCGAAAGGCGAACCTATAACGCTTTAACAGCGCCCCGAGATGCTTGCAGATTTATGTTAGTTCTGCACTTAAATTGCTGCAAATTGCATACTTCTGAAAATATATCGCCAGGAAGCGAGTTCCAAAGTTTGCTTGTCCTGTAACAGAAGGAGTTTTGGAAAGCTGATGTCCTCGTGGTTGTCAAGTGTACTGTATGGTCATGAGCATTAGCATTGTGGGGCGGCCAAAAGTTGAATTTCGAGGGATATTGTCTTTGAGTTCATTGGAACATCTACCATGGAAGTACCTATAGAACAAGCATAGGTCAGCGACTTGTCTTCTGTGCACCAAGATTTGATGTGAGTGTAGGGTCTCCAATAAGTCGATCTGCTCGTCTCTGTATGCTGTCAAGTAGGTTAAGTGAATGTTTTGGGGCCGAGCTCCATATATGGGAACAATATTCCAGGCCTGGTCTAACCTGAGCTTTGTAGAGAAGGAGAAGTTGCTTGGGGCTAAAGTAGCTCTTTGCTCTAAATAAGTAGCTCAACTTAGTGGACGCCGATCTTGCGATATAGGAAATGTGTACCGCCTGGCGATATGTCGCCCACCACCAGCTGGAGCAACTCAACGTCCAGGGTTTGTACCTTCCATTCTCTAATTAGTGGTTGTCGTCTTGGTGCTTGTGCGTTTATATTACGATTTGTTTGTAGCTCGTATATAATTGCTTGGTGGTCACGCTATTTGGAAGTTTGGACTTTTAGCGCTTCCCGTACTATGTTTGGCATTTCGTTCGCTTCCCTTGCAATGCATGCATACAGAGTCAGACGTACAGTTCTTTGCCTTGTGGTCCTTTCCACCGCATTTGAAGCAGTGTCCTGAATGGTCATCGCTATCGCATTTTTTGGCGATGTGTCCATATCCTAGGCATCTGTAGCACCGTAGGATTTCGGTTCTCTCTCGCACCCTGCAGTTAATCCAGCCGATCCGGATTCTACCAACTTTTAGGAGTTTGTTGGCTAATCCAACTGGAAGACTTACAACTGCTGTCTGCGTAACTCTTTCTCATAGATTTAATTGCTGTTTCTTCTATGGTACTTTGAAGTTCCAGCTTTTCTGTTAAGGCCCGTAGAATTTTTCCTTGGAAGTAATCCCATCTAGGTCTTTTACTTCTATTTGTACCTCGTGTGTCACTGTTCTTACTTTTCCTTAATGTTCCAGCATCTTTTCCACTTTGTGCTGGAATTCAATGGTCTTCGAGCCGACCGTTTTCTTTAGCTGCAGTAGCAAATCAAATTTGTTTTCACTGTCCTTCGAACATGGTCAAGACTTTGGCCTAAATCCTTCGGCGCGGGGTCCGCTGTAACTTTCCTTAGCATGTCCGCATACCATAAGCTACCCGTTGCTTTAATTGCTATTGCGTAGGGTCGTGGGGGCTTTTTCTTTTCTCTTTTCCGCACTTGTACCTGAATTCATTCTTTTTTTCTTCCTTGGCTTTTCTTTCTACCTGTTTCTGCCATTTTCCATCTGCTTTTGTTGTTTTGGGTGTAGCTGTATTTACTACTTCCTTGCATCCGCGTGCTCGGCCTTCTTCTTTCTTTTGGAGTCGTATCTGTCCGTCTTTTGTTGGGTGTTCCAATTTGTTGTTTATAGTGTCCCGATGGGCTCTGCACTATTTCAGCTTCTTGCCTTATAACATCGCTATAACTCAATTTGGTTATTTCTATCGCCGTCGTTTGGGTTGCTGCGTTGGTAAGGATCGGATGTTGTTTGTTGTGTGCCGCCGCTTTCTTTGATGATTCCCTCTGCTCTACTTGTTTATAGCAGGTACTAATTGAGCTTACTAGTCTCTTTATCTCATGATGCACGTTATTTTTCCCCTGAATAAAATTTATCAATGTTGGGATTTTACAGCCGAGGGTTTTCATCGCATCACCATCGCGCGTTTCAGTAAACGGGTTCTTCAAAAATTAATTTCGCAAGGCAGCTGTCGGAGGTGGCACTGGGTTGCTTTCCAGATTAAGGGCGACCGGTGTATTTTCCGCTGTGGATCCTTCTCTAGCTTTGCATAACGGGGGTGACCTCAGCATTGCTGAACTTCTTCGGAATGGATCCAAGGTTTCTATCTTATCACTGTAATCACCAGGATTCTCTGTGCTGTAAAATTTTGAATTTTCCGCATGTTGTTATTGGCAATAAAATTGGTCATGGAAGAAGGATTCAAAGAAGACCCTTCAATTAGAAGAAAACGAATCCGTTCATGGAGAACTGCTGAATTACACGGACGTTCGATGGTTAAGTAGGCATCTGTTCTCATTTTATTTTATTTACTTGACGAAATAAAACAACAACACCTCAATCACAGACAGACAAGACGAACTGAATAGCGCAAACAATATCTATCTTTCTCTTAGTAGGAGAAAGTTAAAAGAATCAGAAAAGTCTAAACCTACGCCTTTAAAGTTGTGTTCTCTGCAAGGCTCATCGCTCATAGTTGGGATTCCGATTCCGAGGTATGCTTGTGGAAGTTTATGAGCGAAGAAGAGTATACGAACTCAAAAAAAATGCTTTTCATTTAACGTCATTCCTCTCATCAATCTATTTATGAGAATGCGGAGCACCGTTTTCAAAAATGAGCTATAAAAACGAACGAAACATATCTGTTTGAATACAATTTTATATCTAAAACAAAAAATAAAAAAAAAAATTGAATACAGTAGTGTGACCAATAGCTATTGGACGGTGATGCCAAGTGGACCGCGAAGTTTTGTAAAAGGCAAAAGTAGTCCGTCACCTGAAAAAATTTGCCCACCCATGCTGTGGAGGGTATGAAAACATATCGTGGGCTGAATATAACCATTTATGAGAAATTTATCTCATACTCCAACCCCAAAATAAGTTTTTCGCCGTGCTTTTCGCCATCGTGTTCGCAGTACCTACCTTGGTAAAAACCTCTGTCATGTTCACAGTACCTTGGTAAGAACCTCTGTCATTGAAATCGCCTCGTCAGACATCTGCATCGTCGCCGTGTTCTTTCTCAGTTCAGCTCCCACCAGTGACGGTTGGGTAACCATATTTTACGCAAAGTAAAAGAAAAACCGAACAATCAGTCACACGGTGTAAAAGCCATTCATCTACCTACCCTCGTGAAGTTTTTTTATCATCAAAGTGTTAAATAAACCCACCAAATCTATTGGTGTGCAAATCAGTGCAAAGCACGTGCATAAAGAATTCGCAATTTTAGCAATCCATCCACGGATCATAACTAGGACAGGATCGTCTGGATCCGAGGTAATATCAAATACGTTTTTGTGTGTTCTTATTGCACTCACAGTGTAATTTTTAGGACCGGTGATCGCAGTTATATATATACCTACGTACATAGTGGCACAAGGCATTCACGTGCGCAGAAAACGGGTCATATGTGTAATAAATATACTTTTGCAAATCGTCTTGGTCACGATATTAAAATTTCCATTGCTGTAAGCCACCAGCAGCCACAGGCTGCTCAACTAGCCACAACACTCAACAAGTCAGGTCCTTTGGATTCGAGCATCGGTATTCCCGTGCGCATAAGCGTATGCTGTAGTTGCATGTACATATATACATGCATACAGAAATCGCCGTTGCCACGTGAACAAGACACGCGTTTCTGCATCCACCAGTAGCCACAGGCTGCTCAACGATCCGTGACACTCAACAAGTCCTTTCGATCCGATCATCGGCATTCCATTCCCGTGTGCATAAGCGTGCTATAGTTGCATCTACACTGGCGACAACTAGGATGAGGCCACACATTTTGCAATCGATTTTCGCTCTTTATGGCTGTTGGAAATTTTTTACCCGGAAACTTTTAATACCTGTTAACAGGTACATATTTTCCCAACAGTAAGTCATAAAATTAAAGGGTAAATAAAAAACTGCGGCTGGAATTTCCGAAGATCAAAAAATGAACTACCTAAAAAGCGTATAAAAAGATGCTCAACTAGGATGAGGCCACAAGCAAAATCTTCGAAAAAAAGCAAAAAATTAATAAAATGTTTACATTTTATGGTTTTAAAACATTTATTTATTATGTTTTTCTACATTAATAATGAGTATGCCCGCCATTTTTCGATATGACCTCTAAAAGACGGTTTGGAACGGAATAATAGAGTTTTTTTTAAATAATTAAGAGAAATTTGGGTCCAGGCATCACGAATAGCTTCGATTAAAGTGTCCTTGTCTTCAAATTGTCTGCCGCCTTCATACACTTTACGAGATAACCATGCCCAAACATTTTCTATTATGTTTAAGTCCGGTGAATAGGGCGGCCAAGGCAAAAGTTCCACGTCTTCTGATTGAATCCAGCTTCTAACAACCCTGGAAGTGTGGATAGGGGCATTGTCTTGTTGGAATATCCAAGGCAGGGGTCCGAAAATGTTTTTCACTTTTGGAAATGACCGTTCCAGCAAACATTTGTAGTTGTTTCCGTTCATTGTTGTGGACAAAAACTCCAACTCGATTGTGCCATAGTAGGTAATAGCTCCCCACACCATTACACCTGATGTACGGCTGTGATGTCTTGCCAAAATAAGCTCCTCCTTTCTTAAATCATGGAAATAAAAGTTGTAACCATCGGGGCCGTCAAGGTTAAACTTTTTTTCATCCGAAAAGACAACGCGTTTCCATTCATCGCTCCAGGCGACATGTTCTCTTGCAAAATTCATTCGATGCTCCTTGTGTACTTGCCTCAAAACCGGTTTCTTTTTAAGTTTTCTTCTCTGTATAGTACCACTTCTTCGTATTATCGTTCGGACCGTTCCTATGCAGGCTGATACTCCGCTTTTGGCCCTTATTTTAGTCGCTGGTAGAGTCGAATTAGAGGCAAGCCGTCGAATAAACCGCTTTTCTCGCAATGTTGTTGCTTCTGCCGTGCGTCCTTTTTGATTTTTCCCATAGTGTTGGGGATCCCCAAGATAATTGTTTACAACAGTCTTACTTCTATTAAGCCTCCTTGCAATTTCTCGGCCTGAGAGTCCTAACTCCTTGAAAGCATCTATTTTTCCCCTTTCTGTAGCTGTCAAAGCCTTTCCGGAACCCATTTTTTTTTAAACTAAATAAAAACAGTTCTTTTTAACAGTACTTAACAAAACTTTGAAAAAAATCGCTAATGTGCACTCCTGCAACGAAATATTCGCAGTGGCCTCATCCTAGTTGAGCATCTCTTTATACGCTTTTTAGGTAGTTCATTTTTTGATCTTCGGAAATTCCAGCCGTAGTTTTTTATTTACCCTTTAATTTTATGACTTACTGTTGGGAAAATATGTACCTGTTAACAGGTATTAAAAGTTTCCGGGTACAAAATTTCCAACAGCCATAAAGAGCGAAAATCGATTGCAAAATGTGTGGCCTCATCCTAGTTGTCGCCAGTGTATATACATGCATTCAGAAGTCATCGTTGCCACGTGGATAACTCAACTCAACTTTTCGCGACACTTATCTAATCAGATAACTTCGCTTCAAGGCAATATTTAATGTATTTTTGCGTGGCTTACATTGTGCTCATAGTGTGTTTTTCAGCATCGGCATTCCCGTGTGCAATAAGCGTGCTGTAGTTGCATCTACATACTTGCATACGGAAGTTATCGTTAACACGTGAATATGATACGCATTTCTGCCATCCGCCAGCAGCCGCAAGCTGTTCAACATACCGCGACACTCATCAGTTAAGATCCCTGTGCGTTCGGATAAAAATCATCATCGTGCGCGTGCCCGATGATCGCTTTTCATATACATATGTATATTGTATGCCGATTCGCTATCCATCGGTGCAATAGATCGTGACCATCATAATTTTGAATAATTTGAAAAAGTAGTTTGGTGCATTTGTCTTTTGTTTGTTTTTATTTACCGACAGAGTGCTCAGTGTATTCTCTTTTTTTTGTAACTCGCAGTCTCATACGTTTGTTATGAATAGATAATAGAGGTATACATATTCTAAAAATTCAGAGTACGAAAAGTTCAACTCGGTCGTTCAAAGGTGAGAATTTTTCCTATCTTCCACGTTTTTAGCAAACCTGTCATTAAGAGGGGGTAGTAGTGAGCGATAGAGAATGCTTCTCATTCTCAATAACACTGCTGAGAATTGAAGAGAATTTAAAGTAATTCATTTCGTATTTCATAGTTTTTCGTGTTTGCTGCACTTGAGTGAGTTTTTTTTTTTTTTTTAAGTTTACACAACAAAACAGCTGCTTTATTAAGCCACACATTGTTTATAAATCTGTTCAATATTGAACTTTATTAAAATAAAAAAATAATCATTCTAAAAACACATTTCATCCGGAAGTTCCATGAAATCATTCACTGTTATTCTTAACCAGTCTCGTATTCTTCTTTGAGAACACCGCTCATTTCGTTCTTCCTCTTATGCTTCCAAAAATAGAGCTATCGTATCCATTATTATATCAAACACTTTAGTTTTTATATAAATCACTTTTAAAACAAACTTTTCATATGCCTCCGGCGAATGTAGCTACACAGATTTGTGTTGACTAATGAAAGACTGCCGTTTGGCATTGAAACTACCTTTCACAAAAACTTGTCGATAAGGAGACGTTTCTGGCGGATTCCACGATAGCAGTAGAAAGTGACAGGGAATCGAATAGGTGAAATGAAACTCAATTCCGACGGATTCCACGATAGGGGTGATTATTATATATTTATAATAGGCATACATATGTTAATTTTTTGTTCGTGTCCTTTGAGAGACAAAATGAATAAATACTATCTGAATTAAAGTAATTAGTAGTTGATCGTATCATATTCAATGTCCCTTTAGAGTTTAGCGAGGAAATACTACAATATGCTGGTTGAGTAGTTTTTCGATCGTGATTAGGGGAAGTACTGCTTTTGGTAGATTTGTGTTGATATCGTTAAAATGAGCGAGTTTTAGATAATCGCTTTTAAAGGTTGCTGCAAATTGAGAGTGGCGCAGTGACAATGGTTGCTTCTACTCATATTGAGGTAGTGAGCGGAGGGAGGGTTACACTCAGGGGACCTATTCCACCTTAGGGTTCCCAAAATATTTTTTTTTAGTTTATTTCCGGTTTGTTAAAGAATATTTAGATGGTTCAATGGTTTTTGCTTTTGCCCAAATCAAGGCATGTATTATATTTGCGGCAGTTCAGCAGCAGATGCAAGATACCACCCCAACGACGAGCTTCCTGGAATCGCAAGCATGCCTACCCGCACTCTAGCTGGCTGAACAATCTACCCCACTACCCAGTGTTTCTTAGGGAATCCTGTGGTCTTAGGATGTCATTCGGAACATATTTCCGCATATGCTAGTTAGGTAGGAACACACTTTCCGTTACACAACAGTGCCTGAAATATAAAAAAAAGTGTCTGTTTCTTTTTAATTTTTTTTATTCGATTGCAGAAGCGATTTCCTCTACCGTGGGATTGTATTCCGCCTGCTCAAAGGGTATAGGTATCCCTGCATTAAGCAAATGAAAGAAGTACTACCTCCATTATGTACCGACTTCGCAAGACCTTCTTCCTTTTTTTTTTTTTTCAAATACTTCTCTCGCGAAAGGCGAACCTATAACGCTTTAACAGCGCCCCGAGATGCTTGCAGATTTATGTTAGTTCTGCACTTAAATTGCTGCAAATTGCATACTTCTGAAAATATATCGCCAGGAAGCGAGTTCCAAAGTTTGCTTGTCCTGTAACAGAAGGAGTTTTGGAAAGCTGATGTCCTCGTGGTTGTCAAGTGTACTGTATGGTCATGAGCATTAGCATTGTGGGGCGGCCAAAAGTTGAATTTCGAGGGATATTGTCTTTGAGTTCATTGGAACATCTACCATGGAAGTACCTATAGAACAAGCATAGGTCAGCGACTTGTCTTCTGTGCACCAAGATTTGATGTGAGTGTAGGGTCTCCAATAAGTCGATCTGCTCGTCTCTGTATGCTGTCAAGTAGGTTAAGTGAATGTTTTGGGGCCGAGCTCCATATATGGGAACAATATTCCAGGCCTGGTCTAACCTGAGCTTTGTAGAGAAGGAGAAGTTGCTTGGGGCTAAAGTAGCTCTTTGCTCTAAATAAGTAGCTCAACTTAGTGGACGCCGATCTTGCGATATAGGAAATGTGGTCCTGCCATGTGATTCCTGAATTGACTGTGACTCGTAGAAGGTGCATTGAGTCCTTGGGATGGATTGGATGGTCATCCATTTGGATCTGAGTAACTGTTGATGCATTTTTCCTAGAAAAAGTTGTAAGCTCTGTCTTGTTTGCATTAAATACAACCAAGTTGTCTTTTCCCTACTTCAGATCATCATTTAGAGAACTAATTTGTTTAAATCTCTGACTGTGTGATCATCAGCAAAGCTGTAGATATTATTATTTGTCGATCCAAGCAAATCGTTTTGATGGTTTCTTGAATTCCGGACATTTTAGACTAAGAAGTTCTTTCTTAACAAATAGGTGCCACACCGATTTACTTCCCTTCACTTTAAACCGATTAATTTGATGCCGGCAGAGTGGCACCGATCTTAATAATCCGACAATCGCAAATGTGTTGCTTTGTAGAGCAAATTTGTTACCCAAGGAAATATATGACACTAGCGAACCCCCTGCACACTTCGTAGTGCAAAATAGAAAAATAAAAAAATTAATTTCAAATTCATTTAAATCAGTGCTAAATAGTTTTTATTGTATGTAATGCTCTGTAGTACACAATATTTTTTGATTTTCCAAGAATCGTATTGCATAGATAATATTCTTGTCAATCAGAACTTTGGCTTCCATGACTGTCGAAGAATAGTGTTTACATGGTTTTTATTTTGTATGGGAGGTGCCCGGCCCCTATTTTGATCAATATTCACACGAACACTCCTGGGCTAAGATTATCTGTAAATTTGAACTCTATCAATTTGGTGGTTCTCAAAATATATAATATTTTGAATGTATTTTTTGTATGGGAGTTATTATTAGGGTTATTCACAATTCGGTGTATCAGGTCTAGTATTGTTGTGAAAGTGTAAAAGTGTGAAATTTTCTTACACTATAATAACAAAATATACTTGCTATACTTTTACACTTTTACTGTAGCCCATCAGACCTTAAGTAACAAACAAATACAAAAGTGTAAAATGTAGAAGTTCGCAAATATCAGTTCGATTTCAAATGTTTTTTGTTATTTGCTCCAGTGTTGCTATAGAGATTAGAAAAAGTGTGATCACGATGTGATAAAAAAAATACAATTTCACAATTTTACTAGACCTGATACACCGAATCGTGAATACCCCTATTGTAACGTAATAATGATGTGATGTGACGGACAAATTGTAATTAAGGATTGAAGAGCAAAAAGGGACCTTATACCAACGCATTGTAACAGATATCTATATTATATTATTGAAAATAGAACTATAAAAACAAAATGCAAAATGTGAAATTTTTTAAGCAAACCTTTCTTTCTACAGTTATAACACTGATCGGACTGTTCTATATACCACAACGATTGAGGCTTTGGGATCCGTTCACAAACAAGGAAGACGAAAATAATCTTTTAATAAAGCAAATGGTAACGTTTAAGAAAAGGAAAGTCCGAAAATTATCATAGCTTCTTTGTATTACATAGATTTAATAAAATAATACAACCTTACTTGTGTTTCCTGCATTTATTTTCATAAAATGATTACGAATACGACATATCTTCATAATAGGTTCTTTCAGGTCTGCGGTATGCCGTATGCCATGTGTCAATTGCGCTAAATTAGTATATTTGGCTAATTTTTCCACTATGTTTTACTTTATATAGTAAGGGTATTCATGCAACGTCGTAAGTTTACCATTTGCGTAAAATTAATGATCCTACCCTTGGAATAGTGAAATGGGCAATTTCTATTTATAAATGCATCAAAAGTATTAAGGTTCTAGTACAGGGTATGTAGCACGCCACATACACTGGCGATAACTAGGATGAGGCCATACATTTTGCAATCGATTTTCACTCTTTATACCGGTTGAAAATGTTTTACCCGGAAACTCTTACTACCTGTTAACAGGTACACATTTTCCCAGCAGTAAGTCATAAAATTAAGGGTAAATAAGAAACAACGGCTGGAATTTCCGTAGATCAAACAAGGAACTACCTGAAAAGCGTATAAAAAGATGCGCAACTAGGATGAGGGCACTCCGAATACTTCGTTGCAGGAGTGCACATCAGCAATTTTATTCAAAAAGCAAACAGGCACTCCAACAACAACAGAAGGAGCAACAGCAGCCGCAGGAGCAACAATCAAAAAAAGTAAGAGTCCCGCCAAATAATGTAAGTTATTTAGAGATTAGTGACAGTATTAGATTATGTAGATTAGTAAGTAAGGATTTTTATATAAAAAGGCTAAACGCCCATATCATAATGTGCAATAATATGGAGGAGTATAAAAAGGTACGCACCGTTCTGGAGAAATCGGAGGCCGAATACTCCAAAGGGAGAAAAATAGCAAACGGTGCTGCTTAATGGCCAATTCACAATACAGCGAGAGAGCGAGACGAGAGCGAGATCGAGTTTAGCGCGAGTTGTCAAATAATTTCACCGATGACATTTACTCTCTGAGTGGGAAGCGACGCCATTTTCATAGAAATGTACTTAAGGTTGCCACTTGTATTTTCTCAAGCACTCAGGGCGGCACTTTAATCGTTTTTTTGTTATTATTTTGATACGGTTTGATTATTCTGAGAAATTTTTAAATAAGTCAGCGATAATGTTAGAACTTACTTACTTACTTACTTACTTACTTACTTACTTACTTAGATGGCGCTACAGTCCGGGGTGGACTTGGGCCTCAACCAACATGCCTCTCCAGTTAGCCCGATCTTTGGCTAACCGCCTCCAGTTGCGCACTCCAAGTTGGTTGAGGTCCCCTTCCACTTGTGCGCCCTACCTAAGGCGAGGTCTTCCTCTACTGCGTTGTCCCTCCGGGTTGGAATCGAAGACTCTTCGGGCCGGAGCGTTGGTGTCCATTCGCTCTACATGTCCTAGCCATCTTAGTCGACTGATACGCACTTTTCTGACCAGGTCTATGTCGCTGTACAGCTCGTAGAGTTCGCTGTTAAATCTTCTCCTCCAAAGCCCGTCAACGCAAACGGGACCGAAAATCACTTGAAGAATTTTGCGTTCGAAACGACCAAGAAGATCTTCATCCGCCTTTGTTAACGTCCATGCTTCTGCGCCATAGAGTAGGACTGGGATGATGAGGGTCTTATATAGAGTCTCCTTAGTGTTTCTTGACAAGGCCTTACTAGTCAGTTGCCTTCTTAGGCCAAAGAAACAGCGGTTGGCAAGTGTAACTCTTCGTTTGATTTCTGCTGTGGTGTCATTATCAGAGTTTATAGCGGAGCCGAGGTAGATAAAGTCCCTAACCACCTCAAAGTTATAGCTGTCTATCGTGACGTTCTGTCCGATTCGCCGATGTTGTGTGTCCCTTCTTGTTGACAGCATGTACTTTGTTTTGCCCTCATTCACCACTAAACCCATTTTTGCCGCTTCTGTGCTAATACTTGCAAACGCACCAGTAACAGCTCGCTGCGTTCTGCCAATTATGTCAATGTCGTCAGCGTATGCAAGTAGTTGCACAGACTTTTGGAAAATTGTGCCCCTGGTGTTGGCTTGCGAGTTTCGCTCAATTTTCTCGAGTATGATGTTGAAAAAGTCACATGACAGCGCATCACCTTGTCTAAATCCTTTTTTGACATCAAAGGTCTCGGTGAGATTATTTCCGACCTTTACGGAGCAGCGAGCGTTCTCCATCGTCATTCTGCACAATCTGACAAGTTTGGCAGGGATGCCAAAACTAGACATGGCTCTGTATAGCTCGTCTCTATAAATGCTGTCATATGCGGCTTTAAAATCGATAAATAGATGGTGAGTATCGATTTGGACTTCTTGGGTTTTCTCCAGGATCTGTCGTAGTGTGAATATTTGGTCGGTTGTGGACTTACCGGGCCTAAAACCGCACTGATAGGGTCCAATCAGTTCGCTGACAAATGGTTTCAGGCGTTCACACAGTACGGCAGACAGGATCTTGTAAGCGATGTTAAGGAGACTGATGCCTCTATAGTTGGCGCAGTTTAGAGGGTCTCCTTTCTTATGGATCGGGCAAACAATGCTGAGGCTCCATTCATCAGGCATACTTTCCTCTGTCCAAATTTTAGAAACGAGTTGGTGTATGCTCTCTACCAAGTCATCTCCCGCTGCCTTAAAAAGCTCGGCCGGTAAACCGTCCGGTCCTGCAGCTTTGTTGGACTTCAGCTTAGATATTGCTATCCTTACTTCATTTTGGTCAGGTGGACGGAAGTCTTGGCTTTCATCGCCCAGGTTGAATGGTTCATTCTGCCTGACAGCGGAATATGTGTCGTCTTCGCCGTTTAACAGTTTGCAGAAATGGTTTTTCCATGTCCTCAGCACCGACTGTGACTCCACTACAAGGTTTCCTTGTTCGTCTCTACAGGTCTCTGTTCGGGTCTTGTTCCCGTGACACGTTCTTTTTACCTTTTGGTAAAACTTCCGAACATTGTTCCTGGAGTAACACCTCTCTATTTCCTCGATCGCGCGCTTCTCATGCTCTTTCTTTTTCCTCCGGAGAAGCCGGTGTTCTTCCCTCCTTTTTTGCTCGTAGAGCTCACGAGCTGCTCTCGTCCTTCTCTGCAGCGCCGCTTTGTAGGCCAGTTGCTTCGCTGCATGTGCTTGCCGGCACTCTTCATCAAACCAAGGGTTTCGTGGTGGTGGTCGGGTGAAACCGAGCACATCAGTTGCGGCTTTTCTGACGGCTTCTTGGCATCGATGCCACTGGTCTTCAGCACTTGATGAAGGCTGCAAAGGACTTCTCGAGAGGTTGAGGGAGACGCGATCGGCAAAAGTTCTGGCGGTTTGTTGCGTTTGTAGCCGTTCAACGTTGAATCTCCTCACAGTATTTCCTCGTTGTTGTGGTGTCTGGGATATCCGCATACGTACCTTGGCTACAACAAGGTAGTGATCCGAGTCTATGTTGGCCGCTCGGAAGGTTCGAACATCTAGAATACTGGAGGAGTGCCTTGCGTCGATCGCAACATGGTCAATTTGATTGACCGTTTGATGGTCTGGTGACCGCCATGTTCCTTTGTGAATATTGAGGTGAGGAAACCGTGTGCTAGCTATAGTAACATTACGTCCCGCAGCAAAGTCGATTAGCCTAAGTCCGTTTCCAGACGTGTTGTCGTGTAGGCTGTACTTCCCGATTGTACTACCAAAGATGTCCTCCTTTCCTATTTTGGCGTTAAAATCACCCAAGATGATTTTAACGTCATACTTAGGACATTGCTCATATGTTTTGTCGAGGAGCTCGTAGAAACATTCTTTGGTAGCATCGTCTTTATCTTCGGTAGGGGCGTGAGCGCATATCAGGCTGATGTTGGCGAATTTAGCCTTGATGCGGATAGTTGTAAGGCGTTCACTAACGTGTCGAAAGCTCAAGACTTCTTGCCTAAGTCTGCCGCTTACAACGAATCCGCATCCAAATAGACGCTGCTTCTGTTCTCTGTAGCAATCACCGTAGTAGATGTCACAGTTTTTTATCCTTCTTTTGCCCGGCCCATCCCACCGCACCTCCTGGATGGCGGTGATATCTGCTTTGTAGCAGCTTAGGGCCTCCGCTAGTTGTTCGGCTGCACGCGGTCTGTTCAGGGTTCGAACATTCCACGTGCAGATCCGAACGTCATTGTCCATATTTCGTTTTGCAGGGTCGTCAACAGTGAATCCGTCCTTATCCGAGGCTCTTGGTTGCTTCGTAACCATATTGTTTTTCCGTGGTTGGGTAGTTAACCCCACGCACAACCCCCAACCTGGAGGGCCAGGCCCTTTCTGTGACCCCTTGGACGAAAGGGGCCGGATATTCCGGAGTCAGTAACCCACTTCGGGGATTTGAGTGCTGCCGTTGACCCATTAAGGGCTCTTCCGCCACCATCTCTATTTCAACACCCTGACTAGTATTGAAAAAAAAAATCCTTAATGGCCTCAGCTCCAAATACGTCGAAGTAGCCCATTAAGGTATCTGTCATGCCGACTGTTGACGTCACCGTTGATTCAATCGCGTGAATTCATCCGCCGTACGTCCTCTTTCTGAGGAGCTCATGTAAGACTTCTGAGACTCGTTCAGTCAGTCTTTCCGACAGAGCATTATAGTGTTGCTATTTTCTTCGTGTTCAACACTCGCGCTTATAAGTTTAGCAAGCCAGTACCCGGTGGTTACCACGCGGAGGTAAAATAAGCACAATTGATGTGTATGAAAAAGTTACAACAGGTGGGCACCGCCAAGTTGATGCCAGTCAGCGCCTACCCGATTCATACACACCCAACCACCCATGTTAGAACTTATTTTCCCAAAATAATGAATGACGGTGAAAAGGGGAATTTCGTATTTCTTTAAACAAACATTGCCCCGAAAATATATATGTTTTGAGTGTGTTTCTTTTTGATTTCTTGGTTATTGGGGGTCATTTTCTTGAGCAAATTTTATTAGAATGTAAGACAGTAAGCTTTTCATAGGAATTCATTGGAACCTGTTCTGGAATTGACTATGAAGCTCAACAGAAAAAGTTGTACGTACGAAAAAATTAATAAATTCGTTTCTAGAAAATGTAGACTAGATTAAACAACACGTTTTTGATTCGAAAGTCAAAAAATCTTTTTTTGTAGTAGGCAATTATCGTCAACGACGCTGGTTCGAAACAGTTTTGTTGCATTCGGTCTGTGTTATGCTTGTATACAAAGGCATGTATTTTCGACAACCACCACCGAAACACTTAAAAAAAAACATGTGTTTTATTTCATTTGCTTTGGTGTGTGTTGCCTCATAAGAAACAATGTTTTGCTTTATCCGGTGAGTTTTCAACCTTAGACAACAATTGCTTAATTTTTTTTTTAACTAACTTTATAATATTCATAAGCAACATTTTAAGACCAAGATTGAGTTCAGTCATTAAGTTTAAGTGCTCAAAAAAAGCTCAGAAAAACTCGCCAACGTACCACGTTTCATTGTGAATTGCCGGACGAGGTTAGAGCGAGAACGAGGCGAGAGCGATTCTCGCCTCGCTCTCGTCTAATTATCACGCCCGCATTGTGCACGAGGCATAAGGGTATCGACCCAAATGTTAAAACGGACGAGCTCGGGAAGGAGCTCAAGAATTATGAGTGCGACTACCTTAAGTTCGTGGGGGTCAAGCCATTTTCCTCGCCTTCGGAGAGGGGTGGTAGCCGGAAATTACTGCCCCTATTATGTAAGACAACTACAACTAAAGTTGAGTTGGTTTTATGTAATTCAAAATTCGGTATTGTCCGTATTGCCAGACACAACCTTGATAGAAAAGTTGTCTGTCAAAACACAACAAAGATGGCAGTGGGTACCAATCACCCCTATTGTCGTCGTCGTTTACGACTCTAAAAAAAAGCGACACGACTGTTTGGTATTGGCGACTGAAAATAAACGACTTTTGTCGTGGCGACGATCGACAATTGGCGTCTGAAATGTCAAAAAATGTGGATTGTATTTTTCGACGACGATCGTCGGTATTGCGTGAGGCGTTTTGTGACGACGTTTGTCGTGGAAATGATACATTTCTGTCGTCGACTATTTTGCAGACGACTGTGTGATAATGTGTTAAAAAAAAGTATGTGTACTTAATTTTTAGTTAACAAAAAGACAATTATAGTTATTTTGCAGAATGGAGATAACAAATAAAAGGCAATTTCTACATTTAGTGAACGAAATGCAGAAAAATATTCCTTTGGCAAAATCATTCACGAAGGCCTAACAAAAGTGAGGTTAATCGGCAATGGGACGACATAGCCTTATCTCTGAATTGTCTTGGACCATATAAAATACGCGCTCAAGTAATGAGTTATTACACGACGACCCTAATTAAGGCCATAAAATCATTTATATGATTAAAAACACAGAAAGCGGAAGGATGCAGTACCTGGGTATCGTATTTTTGTATCCTTGCGGATGTGCCACAGGGGTATAAAAAGAGCTGCAACTGATATAGTTTGCAATAAGTTTTAACAACTGCGTGATCAAGTGTTAAAGAAAAGTTTATGTATTTAATATTTAACTAACGAAAAGATAGTTACATATTCTTTAAAATGAAAATCACAAATAAAAGACAATTTCAACATTTAGTGAAAGAAATGGAGAAAAGGGACTAACAACAAGTGATTTTAATCGGCATATCCCTATCTCTGAATTGTCTTGGACCACCTTCGACTTCGATAGTCTAAAATACATTTAAAATCTGAAAATAATTGTTATTAACACAATGTATGCAATTTAAATTATTTCTACCACCCACTTAATGTCGGGCAAATCCAATGGATTGGATTTGGTTCGAATTTCCTTCCTTAACTTTACCAGCACTTTTTTCTGTTTTTTTTTCTTCGTCACTGCCTGGTCACTGCTTTCAAAAAACATGTCACACTATTCATTTTTGATTTGTTTTATTAAATAATTAACCAAGTCACAAACAAAACACCAGGCCAAATATAAATTCGTCGACTGTTATGTCAAATCCAATGTGTCATAGTTTGTGGAATTTATGTGGGATGTGAGAGTTCAGAGAGTCGAGTCGTTTCAGTTACGCAATACCAAATTCCAAACGACTCGACACGACAAACGTCGCCAGTCGTTTGCGACAGACGACGACGAAAATAGGGGTGAATTAGTTGTTAGTTAGTTTGGGTTGTGTGAAAGTGGAGTTGAATTGAAGACAACTCAACTCAACTAAGTTGAGTTGTCTTACACGACTCAACTAAGTTGAGTTGTCTTACATAATAGGGGCATACCATTCCTTTTGGTTCAACTAACCCCCGACAGCAAAATCGATATTCTGAAAAGGATCAGATTCCTGAACTCTCATGCAGTACGTTGGGAAAAATTAAAACGGTCAGATCGTGTGCTTCAGTGTATGCGCTGCCAGAGGTTCCGGCACGCCGCAGCTAATTGCCATATGCAGTTCAGGGAACACAAGCATGGGGAGTGTCCTTTGGGAAGGGATAGAGTAGAGGATCGGGGTCAACTTTCGTGTGTACTCTGCAAAAGCTCAGGGCATCCTGCAAATTTCAAGCGATGACCCAAGTATCAGCAGGTCAAACAGAATGTGTTGGATCGGAAACAGAAGTCCGAAGAGAAGAAAAAGTCGCTCGTTCTCAAATTTTGTTGCACCCAATGTGTCTTTTGCCTAAATGGTATCTGGACCGGGTAAGGCAAACACAGAAACCGCACCAAAAGCTCCCACGCCTGAAGCGGATCTGGATTTGAAAGCGATCCTTCTGTCACTGCGACTGCACGGAAAGATCGACAAATTCCAGAATTAGTTAAATGATCAAGCGTCTCGAATAAACGTTGTTCACTTGTGCTGTAACTTTCAGTCATAATCAACAAATAATATAAATTTGGCACCACTAAAAAGTTACGTTCCTCAACTGCACCAGCCATTTTTTTCCCTCTTAATGTCAATTGACATCTTACATATTTTTTTCATTCGCAATTGTACTCGCTTAGCAGATGGTCCCCCCAAAACCAAAAACGAATTTTATAAACGTGTGCGCAGATAAATTACTTTCAATAAAAGTTAATTGTATAAAACTCAAGTGGTTTTCATCTTTTTTTTGTATTTTTATTTTGTTCGGGTTAACATATTGTGCCGCGTCGATATCGTCGCCGATAAAATTTGCCTGAACGACGCAAAATTACCCCAGCTCACCATTTTCGGTCCGATCGAGACGGATTGCTCGCAGCGCTACGTGCAGTGTGAAACCACGCTGCTGTCCCAATCTGTGAACATCACAGCCATCAGTTCAAAAAAGCTCATCCCACTCACGCGTGCAAAAGCAAAAATCAATAGACGAACGATTCCACGTCGTCTCCCAATAAAATTCCCCAAAAAAAAACGCATTTTTTACGGACATTTGGACATTTCGGTCCATAACCTCAAACTGCCGTATCGTCGCCATCAACCACCAGAAGTGCCTCCCAATCCCACGTGCCGAACGAAAGGCACCTAGACGATCGCTACCACATCGTCTCCCAGCATTTCCTGCGGAAAATTCACGTGTCTTTTTGTGGATTTTTCTCGCGTCATACGACATCCGAACAGTGTTCAACCCCACCTGCCGAACGAAAGGCACATAGACGATCGCAACTACATCGTCTTCCAACATTTCCTGCGGAAAATTCACGTGCCTTTTGGTGGATTTTTGTCGCGACATACGTGCAGTGAACACCTACGCTGTCATCCCCAAGGCCACTTATATTGCGACAAATCGCCGACTGTTATCAAAGGAATACGAGCAGTGTACAACAAGCTGCCATACCAATCACCTCGTCACGTAACATCACACCACATCATCGCATCTCTACGCATCGCATTTCGTCAATCAAGCCCACTCACACCACCAAAGCATCTCATCAGTACTCATCTCGTCTCATCATCAATCCAACGTTTTGCATCATCATCTCATCGCCTACCACCATCAACCACCATCTACCAAGAAGCCAGCATAGCTCATCCTAAAATTTCAAAGGCATTTGATTGGTACTTATAAATTATTGATTTTCAATATATACGTAGTTAGAGTCTTTATATCAAGTTACCAGGGTTGCCAGAAATGTTTCTCAACAAATCGGGGGGTTTCAGAATAAATATCGGGAGATTGAGAATAAATCGGGAGAATTAGAAAAACCTTATTACTTCATAGTACAAAACAAATTTATAGTTTTATTTCAGCGTGTTCTTTAAAACATCAATAACAAAAACATTGAATTAACAAAAAATAAATATATTTTATACAATATACAAGATACAAGAAAAATATACAAGAAAACATAAAAACATTAATAAATTTAGTAGGTATCTATTATTATATTTTTCAGCCCTTTGGCTTTGAATTACAATTTCCCTGCCCTCTTCTCATAAACAAATTGCCAAAAAACATGATGACAATTGTTTTCGCCTAGGTCTTGAAAAAAACCCAACCACTACTGGCCAAATAACAATCAGCTTATCAAGAGCATCGCCAAGAGCCAATGTGTTGGACCATGCCGAAGCATTTTCATATACTCGATTTCAAACTTCTCGAACTCATTTTTGAGAGCTCGTATTCTTTTAGTGCTGTTGGAAAATTCGGAATAAACTTTTAACACAAGAGTCTTCACATCATACATAAGACAGTCTTTTAGATGCATTTCATGTGACAATTGCAATTTTCTTTGATTCAGTTTGTATTTTCGGCTCTTAGGTGTTTCGATTTCTTGATTCCATAATTAACCGAAGCATCCGCTGCGAAAGAAGTACAATTAGCAATTTTGAGATTATTATTTCGACTTTCGATTCGGGAACTGTCAATGTCAATGTGGCAGTTCATAAGGTTACATAAGGCGCTGATTATATTTCTTAGTAATACACCGTTTTTCTTAACTGTTCGTATTTTTTGGAAATTCGGGAGATTTCATAGAATTTTCGGGAGACCGGGATATTAGTAAAAAAACCGAGAGACTCCCGGAATAGCGGGAGAACTGGCAACCCTACCAATTACATAAACAGTTTACAGGTACCCATTGTTGTTTTTTTTACCTCTATTCGCGCGTGCACAATCTTTTCGTAGTTGGTTGCCTAGTCAATCTTTTTTTTCGGTAGATCCGTGAGTGATTTTGCAACGATGAGTTTGGAGGAGGTGATTTTGACCAGCGATACGCTGGTGGAATTCCATTCTTCACTTCGCGAAAAGAAAAGCAAAATCACTTTTACGCTTTCTCTTTTAGAAGCATATCGTCTTGAATTAAATGATTTATGGCGACAAGTTAAACTTTCATATCAATTGTATGTTAGCAGTGCGTATACTGATGCTAGTGTCCTCGAATCTCTTAGTGCGGTAAAGGCCAAGTATCAGTGCTCATCCGATACATATATCACGTGCCTGAGTGAAATCATTGATTGCACAAAATCGTTAGAGTCGAGCTCCTCTCTGTCAATTCCTCCTTCCAACCCCAATGCGAATGAGAACCTCCCTTCTTACTTACTTAAGGTGGCGCTACAGTCCGGGGTGGACCTGGGCCTCAACCAACAAGCGTCTCCAGCCAGCACGATCTTTGGCCAGCTGTCTCCAGTTTCGCACGCACCCGTCCCTCGGGTGTGGATTCGAAGATCTTCCGGGCCGGAGCATTCACGTCCATTCGCTCTACATGACCCAGCCACCGCAGTCGTTGGACCTTCACTCTTCTGGCTAGGTCGATGTCGCTGTACAGCCCGTACAGTTCGTCGTTGTATCTCCTCCTCCATTCACCGTCTATGCAGACGGGACCGAAAATTACTCGAAGAATTTTCCTCTCAAAGCAACCAAGAGAAAGCTCATCCGCTTTTGATAGAGTCCATGCCTCTGCACCATAAAGTAGGACTGGGATGATTAAGGTCTTATAAAGGGTCACTTTAGTTGTTCGAGAGAGGGCTTTGCTACTCAATTGCTTTCTTAGCCCAAAGAAACAGCGATTGGCAAGAGTTATTCTTCGCTTAATCTCAGCGCTGATGTCATTGTCTGAGTTCATAGCGGAGCCTAGGTAGACAAAGTCTTTTACCACCTCAAAGTTATATCTGTCTATAGTGACATTCTGTCCAAGACGTCGGTGTTGGGTGTCCTTTCTTGATGACAGCATATACTTTGTCTTGCCCTCATTGACCGCCAAACCCATCTTCGCCGCCTCCGTCTCAATGCTCACGAACGCGCCAGTGACATCACGCTGCGTTCTGCCGATTATGTCGATGTCGTCGGCGTAGGCGAGTAGGTGGACGGACTTTTGAAAGATAGTGCCTCTGGTGTTAGCGTTTGAGTTTTGCACTATTCTTTCAAGAACGATGTTGAAGAAGTCACATGACAGCGCGTCGCCTTGTCTAAATCCTTTTTTGACATCGAAGGTCTCGGTGAGTTCTTTACCGACCTTGATGGAGCAGCGTGCATTCTCCATTGTCATCCTGCACAGACGGACGAGTTTGGCAGGGATGCCAAAACTAGACATTGCTCTGTATAGCTCGTCTCTATAAATGCTGTCATAGGCGGCCTTAAAATCTATGAAAAGATGGTGGGTATCGATTTGGACTTCCTGGGTTTTTTCCAAGATCTGCCGCAGTGTGAATATTTGGTCGATGGTAGACTTTCCTGGCCTGAAGCCACACTGATAGGGACCAATCAGGTTGTTGACGAAAGGCTTCAGGCGTTCACACAACACGGCAGATAGGATCTTGTAGGCGATGTTAAGAAGACTAATCCCTCTGTAGTTGGCGCAGTTCATAGGGTCTCCTTTCTTGAGGATCGGGCAAACAATGCTGAGGTTCCATTCATCGGGCATACTTTCCTCCGACCATATTTTACAGATGAGTTGGTGCATACTCCTAACCAAGTCATCGCCTGCGGCTTTGAATAGCTCGGCGGTTAGGCCATCTGCTCCAGCGGCTTTGTTGGACTTAAGCTTAGATATGGCTATCTTGACTTCGTCCAGGTCGGGTGGACGGAATTGTTGGTCTTCATCGTCCAGGTTAAATGGTTCATTCTGCCTGACAGCGGTATTTAGTTCGTCATCGCCGTTAAACAGTCTGCAGAAGTAGTTCTTCCATATCCTCAGCATCGACTGCGATTCTACTATGATGTTCCCTTGCTCGTCCTTGCAGGCTTCGGTTCGGGCTCTGTAGCCTTGGCAGCTTCTTTTTACCCTTTGGTAAAACTTCCGAACCTCATTCCTGTTGTAGCATCTCTCTATTTCCTCGATCGCGCGCTTCTCGTGCTCTTTCTTTTTTCTCCTGAGAAGCCGGTGTTCGTCTCTTCTTTTCTGCGCGTAGAGCTCACGAGCAGCTCTGGTCCTTCTTTGCAGCGCCGCTTTGTATGCCTCTTGTTTCGCTGCATGTGCTTGCCGGCACTCGTCGTCGAACCAGGGGTTTCGTTGTGGTGGTCGTGTGAAACCAAGCACATCAGAGGCGGCGTCTCTGATGGCTTTTTGGCAATGTTGCCACTGGTCTTCAATGCTTGATGCTGGCTGCATAGAACCTCTTGAGAGATTGAGAGAGACTCGATCGGAGAAGGATCTGGTGATCTCTTGCGATTTTAGCCGTCCGACGTCAAACTTCCTCACAGTATTTACTTGTCTTGGCAGTGTTCGGGATATCCGAAGGCGTACCTTGGCTACGACAAGGTAGTGGTCCGAGTCAATGTTCGCTCCTCGAAACGTTCGGACATCCATAATACTGGAGGAGTGTCTTGCGTCGATCGCAATGTGGTCAATCTGGTTGACGGTTGATTGATCGGGAGATCTCCATGTGCCTTTGTGAATATCGAGATGCGGTAACCGCGTACTTGCTATGACACCATTTCGCCCCGCCGCGAAGTCGATCAGCCTAAATCCGTTATCGGAGGTGGTGTCGTGTAGGCTGTACCTTCCGACAGTACTACCAAAGATGCCCTCTCTTCCTATCTTTGCATTAAAATCACCTAGGACGATTTTAATGTCATAGTTAGGGCATTGCTCGTACGTCTTGTCTAAGAGCTCGTAGAATCTTTCTTTGGTGTCGTCGTCTTTCTCCTCCGTGGGGGCATGGGCGCATATTAGGCTAATGTTGGCGAATTTAGCCTTGATGCGGATTGTCGCGAGGCGCTCGTTCACACAGCTGAAACTTAAGACTTCTTGCATAAGTCTGCCTCCAACGACGAAACCACATCCAAATAAGCGCTGTTTTTGCTGCCGATAGCAGTCGCCATAATAGATGTCGCAGTTTTTCATCCTCTTCTTGCCCGGTCCATCCCATCGCACTTCTTTGATGGCGGTTAGGTCTGCTTTATAGCAGTTCAGGGCCTCCGCTAGTTGTTCGGCTGCACGTGGTCTGTTAAGGGACCTAACATTCCAAGTGCAGATCCGAAATTCGTTGTCCTTTATTCGTTTGCCAGGTTCGTCAACAGTAAAATCATCCGTATCCGAGGCTTGTTGTCGTTTCGGAACTATTGTTGTTTTCCGCAGTCGGCCAGTTACCCCGACGTACAACCCCCAACCTGGAGGGCCAGGCCCTTTGTTGGACCCCTTGGACGAAAGGGGCCGGATTCCTCCGGTGTCAGTAACCCACTTCGGGGATGTGAGAGCTGCCGTTGGCCCATAAAGGGTTCATCCGCCACCATCTCTGTTTCAGGACCCTGACTAGTCCTGAAAAATCCTCACTGACCTCAGCTCCAAATATGTCGAAGTAGCTCAGGTAAGGTATCTGCCAAATTGACTGTTGCCGTCACCGTTGATTCAGTCTAGTGAATTCATCCGCCGTACGTCCTCTTTCTGAGGGGCTCATGTAAGACTTCTGAGACTCGTTCAGTCAGTCATTCCGACAGAGCATTATAGTGTTGCTATTTTCTTCGTGTTCAAGACTCGCGCTTATAAGTTTAGCAAGCCAAGCCCGGAAGGGCGAGGCCAGTACCCTGTGGTTACCACGCGGAGGTAAAATAAGCACAATTGATGTGTATGAAAAAGTTACAACAGCTGGGCACCGCCAAGTTGATGCCATTCAGCGCCTACCCGATTCATACACACCCAACCAAAGAACCTCCCTTCACTGATTTCGAATATGTCCAGCATCGAGCTCCCACCATGCGATACTGAGATTTTTCACGGAAATTATTTGGAGTGGCCCGCCTTTCGGGACATGTTCACGGCTGTGTACATCAACCATCCAAAAATAAGCTCCGTGCAAAAACTTTTCCATCTTCGTGCGAAGACAAAGGGCGATGCTGCGATTATTATTCAAAAGTTCTCTCTCACTGATGTACATTTTACTTTAGCCTGGACGGCTTTAAATTATCATTTCGAAAGCAAACGGGTTTTAGTCAATAACCATCTTAAGATACTGTTAAACCAGCCCCCCATTTATAGTTAAACAGCTAAAGCAATTAAAGATTTGCAAAGTAGCGTCAATGATGACTTACTTGCTCTGAAGTCATATGACATTGCGGTCGATAAATGGGATGCTATGGTGACATATATCTGTTCGACTCGACTTCCAGATACGACACTTGCTCTCTGGGAAGATTCTCTACAAAAGGCGACTGAAATTCCTTCATGGGAAAGTATGAATACCTTTCTCTTAAATCGTTTTCGTGTTTTAGAAAGTATATCCAAGATGCATACGGGAAGCAAATCCAGCCGTCCAAACAACGCACCCAAACACACAAACACCCCTGCCTCACGTGTTCGTTCTCATCATACTAAAGTTACACCGGGATGTAAACTTTGCAAGGAGCAACATCCACTACGGCTTTGCCCAGAGTTTCTCAAAATGGATGCAGAAACCAAGCGAGATACAGTGCGAAATCTGAAGTTTTGCTACAACTGCCTCGCAGTCACTCACTCCGTGGCCGCTTGCAAAAGCACTAACACTTGTTTTCAATGCCAAGGCAAGCATCATACGCTTCTGCATCCTATTGCGTCCAACCCTGGTCAACCCAGTTCATCTTCATCGTGTATACAGTCCACCCCACACATTTCTTCCAATTCTTATTTTACTACGAAGCGTTCCCAAGCTCTATTAGCAACCGCGATAGTTAAAATTTGTCATCATAATTGCGACTTTGATCTGCGGGCTCTACTCGACCCTGGCTCTGAAGTGTCTTTCGTTGCAGAAGATATACAGGCTCGTTTGCACCTGCGAACTCAACCCGTCCGAGCTCAAGACTCCGGGATGACCTCAACCCTCACGGCTTCATCTTCTAAGCTGTGCTCATTCACTCTCTGCTCAAGATATGACACAGAATTTACACTCAATGTACAAGCATTAGTGGAAGTTGACCGGAAATCTACCCTCTATCTCTCTTGAAGTGGGTGATCAGCAACGCACTATTGGTCTTCAACTGGCCGATTCCTTCTTATACAAAAGCTCAAAAATCGATATACTCATCGGCGCTGACTTGTATCCGTTCGTTATCCGTGACGGCATAAGAAACAACGTGCTCAATTCTCTAATGGCTCACAACACCGTTTTTTGGTGGGTCCTACTTGGGCCCCTTGACAAGGCACCTTCACGTGAAGTCTCGATTTACTCCCCTGTGGAGAAGAACTTCCCCAGACACCAATGCTTTCGTCCGCAGAACAATTTTGTGAAGACTTGTTCACAGAGTCTACTTATCGAGACCCATCTGGTCGTTATGTGGTTCGGATGCCATTTGAGGAGGAATTTTTCGACAAAGCCAAGCTTGGACCTTCACGGGCTATTGGCATGAGTCAATTTGTGCGCAACGAAACAAGACTTCTCAACAAGCCAAATTTGAAGAAAGACTATGATTCTGTTTTAACGGAATACCAGTCCCTTGGCCATATGCAACCTACGGTTGCTTCTGAGAATGTTTCGGATGCAATGGACAGCTCTTATTATCTGCCGCACCACGCAGTGATCAAGCCTGACAGCCTCACCACGAAGGTAAGAGTTGTTGTTAACGCCTCGCAGCCATCATTTAATGGAAAGAGCCTCAACGATATTTTATATCCCGGGCCCATTCTGCAATCTGATATTACGTTATTAATGCTGAATTGACGCTTCTATAAATACGTGTTTAATAGCGACATCGAGAAAATGTACAGGCAGATTCTGATACATCCCGATCAGACTTCTTACCAACGCATACGAATGAAACAATTGAGGGTATAAGACCACCAATAGCCGTGGCCAAGAGAATTATTCTCGAGAATACTAAAAATAGGGCAGATCAGAGATGGGCGGATATAGTAGGGCACAGGGTCTCAAAGGCTCTGTGGCCTAAGCTAGATCGGAAAAAATCGGCTGAACTACTTAAGCTTAGTCGACCGAGGCTACGGGTGGCAGTAGGTGTGCTCTCCGGGCACTGTCTTCTAAGGAAGCACGCTAAGAGAATAGGTCTAACAGATACTGACATATGCAGGTATTGCGAAGACTTACATGTCGCAGAGGATATAACTCATCTCCTCTGTGAATGTCAAGCTATTGCACGGTACAGGAGGAAATACCTTGGCAGGTACTTCTTTGATAACTTGGAGGAGGTTGGCCTCGGAAACAAAATTGCAACAATTTTCAGATTCTGTAGGGAAATTAATTGTTTGGGCGAAGTGGTTTAGGTTTTTTTGACCGTTAAGGTTCCCCAGGGATGGCGATGGGTCCAATATGGTGCCTAGTCCTGTGATGAACTCACACCCTATTCAACCTAACCTAACCTAACCTACCAACGCATACTGTTCCGGGAATACCCAGACGAAGTCATCGCTGACTACGAACTCAAAACGGTCACGTTCGGCATCAATTGCGCTCCGTATTTGGCCATCCGTACGCTACGACAATTGGCCGACGAAGTCAAAGTGTTTCACCCTCTCGCTGCCCAGATTCTCAACCACGAAATTTATGTCGAAGACGTCCTGTCCGGGGCTCACGACTTACCCACTGTGCAACGGTCTCAACTCGAGCTGATTGCTGCCTTGAAATCCGCAGGCTTCCATTTACGAAAATGAACCTCAAAAACCCCCGACTTGTTGGAACATCTCCCGAAAGAGTTCCTCCTAAATCAGGATTTTCTTAAATTCAATCCGAAAATCCTATTATGGACTGATTCCACCATCGCCTTGGCATGGCTCAACAAGCATCCGCATTCTTGGAAGACCTTTATTGCCAACCGGACCTCTGAGGTCTTAAGTAACACCTCTGTTCTTAACTGGTCTCACATGGCTTCTTATGACAACCCTTCAGTTTTGGCTACCCGAGGATTAACTCCAGTAGAATTACAGACTCGTCGGTTATGGTGGGAAGGACCTCACTGGCTTAAAAAGCCACACCCCGATTGGCCGTCATCCACACCTAGCCCTCCGGATGAGTCGCTTATGGAGCAAAAACCGATACGAGCGCTTGTCAATCAAGTACCTCTCGATTTTGAGTCGATCCTCGGTAAATATTCGTCTTGGCATAAAGCCATTCGTATCATAGCCTACATTTCTAGATTTATCAACTCTTTACGCAGTGTTACCTTCCGCGCTAAAAATGACACGCACACCCTCTCCCATGCGGAAATTCTCCATATGAGAGATACACTTATCCGTTTAACTCAACAAAAATATTTCTCGACTGACTATCAATCCTTATTGCGTGGACAACAGTTGTCGTCCAAAAGTTGGTCGGCGAATTTTAACGCTTTTATTGACAAACACGGCATCGTCCGGTCGCATGGAAGATTATCGTCCTCTACCCTGTCCTTCTGAGAACGATTTCCAATCCTTCTTCCTTATTATTGCCTTTTCAAACTGTCCCTACATGGCGAAATCCAGCTCATGACTCGTATGATACGGTCTGAGTTTTGGATCCCGCGGCTTAAAAATCTTGTCTAAAAAGATACTGTTGACACAATTAATGGGAATGTCCAATTAATGCCCAAGGAACGTCCCACATTAAATCGCCCATTCACGAACACAGGCATTGACTTCGCTGGTCCATTTCCGTTGAAAACCTACTTTGGAAGAAAAGTGACGTTCAGTAATAATCAACAAATAATGTGAATTTGGCATCACTAAAATCCATAAGTGACTCCACAACTGCACCAGCCATTTTTTCCCCTCTAAATGTCAATTGACATCTTACACATTTTTTTCATTCGCAATTGTACTCGCTTAGCAGATGGCCGCCCCCAAAACCAAAAACGAATTTCAATGTTTCCAGTCTGTTGAAAGCCGAAAAGCCAGATGTACTTTTGGTTAGGCAAACTAAGCTAAATCCGAAGCACAAAGTGGGCTATAGAAATTACAAGGTAGGTAGAAGAGATCGACCCCACTCCACTCAAGGAGGCGGTGTCGGTATCTTAATACGCAGAGGCTTGCGCCATAGGGCCATATATAGCAGGGACGTGCGTAGGTTGGAAGCGTGTATCGTGTGCATTACCCTCCAAATCCGGAAGCGGGTGTATGTGTTGTCACTTTACGCACCTGACGCACCCCAACCCATTATATTTTTAAATGAGCTCGAGATACTTTTTCGTTGCTTACAGCTTCAATCGCAGGAGAATTATTACTTTTTGGGCGGAGACCTTAATGCAAAACATGCAGCATGGGGAAATGATACTCCGAACCCTAGGGGCAACCAGTTTTACGACTGGTGGCGTCATAATATGATTGAGTACAAACTCGAGTTGTACGCGACGGATTTCCCGTCTTTCCCTAGAAAAGGTTCTTTCTTGGACTTAGAGCTAGTTGACGAAAGAGTAGAACTGACAGACACAGATCGACGAACGCGGAACTGTTTACGAACGGTCGAGTACGATAGTGACCACTACGGACTCGCCGTCGTAATACGGATCCCGAACGAACAAACGCAGCTGGAGGAGTACGACCAAGTGTGCTCCTTCGATTATCGAAGAGCACAATGGTCCCGCTTCTCCAGGGTTTTACAGCGTGATATACGTTCGAGTGAGATCAACCCACCGACAAACAGGAACTTGACAAACGATTAAATCGACAACCATTTATTGCAAATGAACGTCGTCATCAAACGGACAATGGAGCGGACTATCCCTCGGGTAGGACGGTAGTGAGTGAAGCATATTTACATATGCCAATAGATGATGTAAGCGCGAAGATGCAGGTCATTTCAACAATAATGGGGGACTACCAGGTTAATCGACTTATGTTCGGTACAAAAGTGGCACTAACTATTTGGCAGAGGTACATCTCAAACACACTGAGAGACATTTCGGGAGTATGCGTATTTTTCGACGACATCAAAATTCAAGGGATAACGTTCGAAGAGCATCTGCTCCGGCTCGAGGAAGTGCTCCGCCGACTAAACAATGTGGGACTTTGTGTAAACTTAAGCAAATGTAAGTTTTTCGAGATGTCAATTACTTATTTGGGACACGTTATTTCGGAAAGAGGGCTAGAGAAGACGCAGGACAAAATAAAGGCGATTGTCGATGCACCCATGCCCCGAAATGTAACTGAAGTAAGGGGCTGTCGGCAAAACTGTACCCGCTCTACAAATTGCTGCAGAAGAATGTAGTCTTCGACTGGAATGAGGGATGTGAAGGTGCATTCAACTTTACCAAAAAGGAAATAACATCCACTGTTACAGCTTCCGATGCGAGTCCTTATGGACTGGGAGCTGTTTCATCCCATACGTTTCCGGATGGGCGAGAACGTCCTTATCAACGTCTGAAAGGAACTACAGCCAAATTGATCAAGAGTCAACTGCTATCTTCTGGGCGCTGAAACGGTTCTTCAGGCACTGCTATGGACGTAAGTTCAGCTTAATTACTGACCATAAACCTTTGGGTGCTATTTTCAGCCCCGATACAAATTTACCCACCATGGTTGCAACTCGTATAATGTATGTATATAGTGACACCTGTTTCGACATATTCGGATCCCAGGTCTATAGGGATCTCCAATACTGCACCAGGGTATTGGAAAAGAGTTGGTAGCGGATGAACCCTTAATAAGCCAACAGCAGCGCTTAAATACCGAATTCCCTGACACGGAAAAAATAACTGTTATGAAACAGCAACACGCCTCGGAAAAGGACGGATTTACTGTTGACGACCTTGGAAAACGAAATAAGGACAATGACCTTCGGATCTGCACGTGGAATGTCCGCACACTGAACAGACCACGTGCAGCCGAGCAACTAGCAGAGGCTCTAGACTGCCACAAGGCAGACATAACCGCCATCCAGGAAGTGCGATGGGATGCTTACTTACTTACTTAAGATGGCGCTACAATCTGGGGTGGACCTGGGCCCCAACCAACAAGCGTCTCCAGCCAGCTGTCTCCAGTTTCGCATGCTAAGTTTGTTAAGGTTCCCTTCCACTTGCGTGCGCCACCTCAGTCGCGGTCTTCCTCTACTGCGCCGTCCCTCAGGTGTGGATTCTACATGACCCAGCCACCGCAGTCGTTGGACCTTCACTCTTCTGGCTAGGTCGATGTCGCTGTACGGGCTACAGATTGTCATTGTATCTCCTCCTCCATTCACTGTCTATGCAGACGGGACCGAAAATTACTCGAAGAATTTTATTCACGAAGCAACCAAGTGTAGCCTCATCCGCTTTTGATAAAGTCCATTCCTCTGCAGCATAAAGTGGGACTGGGATGATTAGGGCCTTATAAAGGGTCACTTTTTGCTACTCAATTGAATTTTTAGCCCAAATAAACAGCGATTGGCAAGAGTTATTCTTCGTTTAATCTCAGCGCTGGTGTTATTGTCTGAGTTCATAGCGGAGCCTAGGTATACAAAGTTCTTTACCACCTCAAAGTTATATCTGTCTATAGTCACATTCTGTCCAAGACGTCGGTGTTGGGTGTCCTTTCTTGATGATATACTTTGTCTTGCCCTCATTGACCGCCAAACCCACCTTCGCCGCTTCCGTCTCAATCCCCACGAACGCGCCAGTGACATCACGCTGCGTTCTGCCGATTATGTCGATGTCGTTGGCGTAGGCGAGTAGGTGGACGGACTTTCGAAAGATAGTGCCTCTGGTGTTAGCGTTTGAGTCTTGCACTATTTTTTCAAGAACAATGTTGAAGAAGTCGCATGACAGCGCATCGCCTTGTCTAAATCCCTTTTTGAAATCGAAGGTCTCGGTGAGTTCTTTGCCGACGTTGATGGAGCAGCGTGCATTCTCCATTGTCATCCTGCACAAACGGACGAGTTTGGCAGGGATGACAAAACTAGACATTGATCTGTATAGCTCGTCTCTATAAATGCTGTCATAGGCGGCCTTAAATTCGATGAAAAGGTGGTGGGTATCGATTTGGACTTCCTGGGTTTTTTTTAAGATCTGCCGCAGTGTGAATATTTGGTCGATGGTAGACTTTCCTGGGCTGAAGCCACACTGATAGGGACCAATCAGGTTGTTAACGAAAGGCTTCAGGTTCAGGTTAGTTCGTCATCGCCGTTAAACAGTCTGCAGAAGTAGTTCTTCCATACCTTCAGCATAGACTGCAATTCTAATATGATGTTCCCTTGTTCGTCCTTGCAGGCTTCGGTTCGGGCTCTGTAGCATTGGCAGGTTCTTTTTATCCTTTGGTAAAACTTCCGAACCTCATTCCTTCCGGGTCCTTCTTTGCAGAGCTGCTTTGTATGCCTCTTGTTTCCCTGCATGTGCTTGCCGGCACTCGTCGTCGAACCAGGGGTTTCGTTGTAGTAGTCGAGTGAAACCAAGCACATCAGAGGCGGCGTCTTTGATGGCTTTTTGGCAATGTTGCCACTGGTCTTCAATACTTGATGCTGGCTGCAGAGAACCTCTTGAGAGATTGAGAGAGACTCGATCGGAGAAGGATCGGGTGATCTCTTGCGATTTTAGCCGTCTGACGTCAAATTTTCTCACAGTATTTACTTGTCTCGGCGGTGTTCAAGATATCCGAAGGCGTACCTTGGCTACGACAAGGTAGTGGTCCGAGTCAATGTTAGCCCCTTGGAATGTTCGGACATCCATAATACTGGAGGAGTGCCTATCGTCGATCGCAATGTGGTCAATCTGGTTGACGTTTGATCGATCAGGAGATCCCCGTGCCCTTGTGAAACAGCAAAGCTCAAATGTAAATGTAAATAAATAGAAGCCGGTGCAATTCATAAAGCCCTGCGTTATGCAGGTAATGTTTCAATCCCTCAAACTCATAACAAGCCAAGTAAATATCATGTTCCATGGTGGAACTCCAAAATTGATGACCTACGAAGAAAAAAGCAAAACCTATGGAAATTATTTAAAAAGCATCCTTCTGATACAAACCTCATTCAATACCGGAAAGCCAACGCCATATTTCGCTTAAAAGCAAAAGAAGTGAGCTTCCAAAATTTTACAGCAAACATAAACCCCAGCTCTTCTAGCAAGAAAATCTGGGCTTATTTTTACAACACAACTTGGAACAATATCAGGCCCGTACAAAATTTGCAAACACTTTGGAAATGCTTGGTTCAGCTATTCTGACAATTTAAATTTTTCCTCAGCCTTTCTGTAAGCTAAGCACCTCGCTCTGAATAGTCCAACGCAAAACTTTACTTTATGCCCTTCAGCAAGGTGAATCGAAAATTCAATCAATTTACTCGAACTAGAAAGTTCCTTAAATTCTGCCAAAGGAAAAACCCCAGGTTACGACCGGATTTCCTACTCTATGCTTAGAAACAAACCTCCAGCTGCGAAACAACGGACCTTAAAATTATTTAACAATATTTTTGAACAAGGCACCATTCCACAGACTTGGAAAACAGCCAGCATTATCCCAATTCCTAAACCAGGCAAGCAAGCTATAGATACCAAAGGTTATAGGCCTATTTCTCTTCTCCCGTGCATCGGCAAGCTGTTGGAAAAGATTATTTCCAACAGGTTGCTTTGGTACATTGAGAAAAATAAACTTAATTAACCCAAATCAAGTTGCTTTTAAACATGGTCGTAGCACATTAGGCTCCTTGTTACATATAGACCAACAAATTGCATCCACACTATCTAGCAAAAACCACCTTTCTGTTTTGTCATTAGACTTTGAAAAGGCCTTTGACCGCATTGGCACTCATATAGTCATTAATAAGCTACTAAAATGGAGGGTAGGACCTAAGATGCTCTCCTACATAAAATCCTTTTTGTCTTGTAGAAAATTTAGAATCAAAGCCAATGTGTACACTCACAGAAAAAAATTGTAATATGTATTTACAATTTTCTGTGTAAAATTTACAAATTTTAATTGCAACTATAGTCATTACAATTTAATAGTAAATTTCGTTTTTTTTTTACTATTTTCAATTGAAAAATCTTAAATTTTATGGATAGGTCCCTCAACGCCAACTTGGTTATATCCATTTTGTGAAGAATTTCAATGTTTTAAACTGTATCCCGAATTCTTTTGTCTGGAAAACTTCGATTCTGATGTCACAATGCAGGAAAAGCGGTCCCCCACACACAGAAAAAAATTGTAAATGCTTTACTATCCGAATTGTAAAACCATCTATTTACAATTTAAATAGCAATTTTGGTTAATTTACTATTTTAATTGTAATTTTTTTTGTTTTACTATTTTAGTTTTTTTTTTTTAAATTTGTGTTTTTAAGTTTTTTTTATCGAATAAAACAAACAAATTTACAATTGAAATAAGTAAATTTCGCATATTTTTTTCTTATTAAATTGTAATGCCTATAGTTACAATTAAAAATGGTAAATTTTACGCAGAAAATTGTAAATATTACAATTTCTTTCTGTGAGTGCCAGCACGATAAAAAAACATAAAAACACAAATTTTCAACAAAAAATAAAATAGTAAAACTAAAAAAATTGCAATTAAAATAGTAAATTAACCAAATTTGCTATTTAAATTGTAAATAGATGGTTTTACAATTTGGATAGTAAAGCCTTTACAATTTTTTTCGGTGAGTGTACCTACTCCAATGTTTTTAATTTAAGCAATGGAATACTGCAAGGCTCTCCATTTTCAGTGACACTTTTCATAATTGCATAATAACGACATTAGTGAAATTATTGCAAAATTTAAAAGTATTGATCATGTTCTGTACGCTGACGATTTAATTATAATGGCTAAATGCGACCAAATAGTACAAAACAAAGATTTCAATCCATTCTTGAAAATCTGAGGGATTGGTGCACTCTATCAGGGTCCATCATATCCCCAGATAAAAGCAAACATTTGCACATTTGCAAAAAAACTAGCTGCAGTAATTTTAATATTGACTTTACTGGCCATTTAATACCGAATGTCAAACATTTAAACATCCTAGGTGTAATATTCGATGATAACTTTAATTTTAAGGCTCATTGTCTAGACTTAAGGAATAAATTAACCTCTAGGTTAAATTACATTTTCAGCTTCCAAAAATAGTCTTGTACAAATGAACTCACTTGTTCATGCAGTAAAGGCCATATTACTATCTAAGATCGACTACGGATTGGCAATCTATGGAAAATGCAGTAAATCGACTCTTCAAATACTAAAAGCATCTTCTTCCTCGTCATCTGTGAATTTCGATTCTTCGTTGATACGATTTTCCATTATGAAGTTCGTACGTTTCCACCGACAAACAATCCTATTTTCATTAAAAACTCTTTTTATAAATATAAAACAAGGATCCTAAACGTACGGCATAATGTCCGAAAATGTGGGAATAGCAACACCCATTATTTCATTTGGCCAGCCGTGTCTCTCTCAATCTTGATTGCATTAAAAAAAGCGAAGTGGCTATTCGCCCGTTCATTTTGACAGATTTTGTACTGAACTGACGTTTACCGATGTTCGAGACACGGGTACGTAATCAACGTAACGTAATCCTATTGTCATTAAAAACTCTTTATAAATATAACTGTTGGATCCTAAACGGACGGCATAATGTCCGAAAATGATTATACTGGAGTCCTTGTCGCGAGCGTAGAGAGCCACATACCCCAACGTGACGCAGTCGTGTCCCGAGGCCCTGCCCCGAACAACGTGCAAATAGCAACACCCAATATTTTATTTGGTCAGCCGTGTCTCTCTCAATCTTGATTGCATTAAAAAAAGAGGGGTGTTGCTATTCGCACGTTGTTCGGGACACGGGCACGTAACGAAATGTCAAAGTTTATATGACATCAGTTTGGGGTACGTGGCTCGCTACGCTCGCGGCAAAGACTCTAAACTCCAGTATAATCATTTTCGGACATTATGCCGTACGTTCGGTATCCAACTTTTACATTTATAAAGGGGATTACGTTACGTTGATTACGTGCCCGTGTCCCGAGCATCGGAAACGTCAGTTCAGTACAAAATCTGTCAAAATGAACGGGCGAATAGCCACTTCGAAAGACTAAACTCCAGTATAATCATTTTCGGACATTATGCCGTACGTTTAGGATCCAACTTTTATATTTATGAAGTTTTTAATGAAAATAGGACTACGTTACGTTGATTACGTACCCGTGTCTCGAACATCGGGAAACGTCAGTTCAGTACAAAATCTGTCAAAATGAAGGTGCGAATAGACACTTCGTAAAATATTTGCTGGAGCAGAGGAAATATTATGTACCTACATCAATTATTAAGTTTATAAGGAACAAGGAACTCGCAGCCCAAACACACAACATGGCAATTCTGAAATTTGAGGCATATGGGCAATTGGCTGGCGCTGTGCAATCGCAAGGACAATGCAATGTATGTATTTACTTAAGAAATACAGATCGTAATATATTTACATCTTGCCATCTGCTTTTTTCATTGTTTTCATGTATGCAACTTCTATAAATGCCTATATTCATACATAGAAGCATCTTCGTCATTCGGTTGGCACGCCGCACGGGAAACCCCACGATCCCACAATTGAATGAAAAATGAGTAGGTATTTGTAGCTAAGAAACCAGCTGGCACGAACACATTCAAATGTATGTTGAGTGGTCGCGCTGCGCTGTCTTTGCTGCTTACTACATATTTCCATTCCATTACCATTCCATCCCTTTCCTTACCCTTGGTGATAGGTACCTTAAATTTTTTTTGTAAATATTTGAGTAGGTAGATATCTATTATATACTGTGTACGCTGTATACTACTACACAACTGCTATATACATTATAGATGGTTTGTCAGATGGTTATATGCTATGCCAATGCGGCTTAAAAAAAATACACTACTGCAACGATTCTCATGTTGTGATGAAGAAACAGAATACAGAAAGCGTATAGGGTGTAATAACTCAAATCATCGTTTGGTTAAAAGTATGACGGGATACTTTCGAAAGTGATTGCGTTAATCGTAAAACGTAAAAAATATGAAAAAACGGAAAATATTTATAAAATATAAGCGAAAGTTTGATTGTGTTAAATAAAATTAAAAATTGATACGCCAATTGAAGTTTTAAGTGAAATATATTTTTACTTACTGAATATAGTACATTTATGATTATCATGGATGTCCCCTTGGAGGAAACGAAAGATAAGCTAATCAAGAAAAAGCGCAACCATATATTAAAAAGGATAAAAAAACATTTCGGAATTGGTTAGTATATTATAATACGCTTGGATTTTAAATCAAACATTAATTATTATGCTCTGCATGATAGCACATACATGCCTACATATTTACACAAAAGTATGTATGTACATACCTCCTCAATGCATTTGGATATTTTTGGAGCAAAAAAAAAAAAAGCATGCAGGGAAAATTTGTGTTTTTGCGTTAACAAAACATCTGCTGGATGGCTGTGTTTAGTGTTACCTTCACTTAGTATGTATATAATAAATTTGTTAGCATCTTGAAAAGAGAAAATTACGCATAATGCATTGCAGGTACATTAGGCAATATTTTATTCTACCGAAAACCTCACTAATTTTAATTTAGTTTTATGTAGTTTAGTGTTTTGTATTAATTTAAATGTGGAGGTACTGGTTATGCCTTTGTTTCTGTTTCACTGGATAGTATAATTTAATATTACCAAAAAAGTGAATTGGTTTGGTTGTATTATGTGTGTGTTATTCGGCTTCCTGCCACAAGAACAGAATCAGTGGTTGAGCTCTACAACTTGAGACTACAACTTTAATATGGGTGGTGTAGTATCTTCCCAGTACATTACCTACCTTCTCACTTACGGTTCAAAAACTAGAGCCAAGAAAACCCTAAACAAAAATATGACTGAAATCGGCTTACAATGTATAATATTCTTTTTCTCACAGGATGTGTCGCTTTTAAACAGTGCAAGAATCAGTGATGTGTTTCATGAATAAATATCTTATTTATTGTTTGTATAGATAAATGAAACACCTCAATTTTTTGTTCTGTACAACTACAACCCACAATTATCGCATTTTTTCTAGATGCTATCATCATAATTATGTATCTACATATTGGGGACGTTCGAATTTCTAGGTTTACGATCGTGTCAATATGAATTGTCAACTAGGGCCTCCTTCCAACTTGTTTATATTCACTAAAGAACATTAATTATTCTTATTTCTTAATTCTGTTATTACTTTAACATTTCTTTTAGCTTCTTTTCGCTTGCTCCAAAAAGGGAAGCACCGCCTGGCTCAGTTTCTTGCAACCATTCCATTTTGAGTTGTATTTTTTGAACTACTTGCTCATCGTTCGTAATCGTAACCCGAGGCAATCGTTGTATCGTATTCTTAAAGTTTTGTTGGGGTTGGGTCTCGCTGTACAGGTTCACTCACTTCTTACAAGTGATTCATTGTAATCTTGATACAGCAGTATCTCCGTTGTGTAGGTACCTACACTTAAGATTTTCCAGGCTTCGTATCTTATACCCTATTCACACTGAGTCAAAAACTCGGTTTTCGCGAAAACACTCGAGAATTCCACATTTGTATTATTATTATAATATACAAATGTGGAATCTCTTGTTAACAAAAAACTAGAAGAGCTATCCTGTCAACAGTGTTGCTGAACTCGCTGAATGTTGCAAAAGGTGTATCTGCTTCAACAACCCAACGATTGGAAGTCGTTTTCGTTTCGTTTTCATGGAAAACGACTTCAAACAACTCTGTTTTAAATGAAGTTTTCGAGTGTTTTCGAGGAAACTGAGTTTTCGACTCGGTGCGAATAGTGTATTAGAACAGCAGCACTACCTGCCACAACTAAATGGTATTTTCAGGTGTTTTGATTTTTATTCTTGCTTATAGGGTCCATACACGACAGACACGTCGCTGCAGACTAATATATTTTGTTGTTGTGCACATGTCTGCGCAGACTGTCTGTGTCGTGTGTACCCATGTCGACTGTTTGCAGCGACGGGCTGCGTGAATTCAAAATGTTTTGAATTTTTCTTGGTCTGCAACGACATGTCAGTGTCATCATTTGATCCTGTTGTATCACAATGGGTCTCACAGTGTGGCTGCATGAGCATGGCGGCCAGCCACCCTAACCTAGCCTAACCTATCCTAGATACTGATATCACAGCACTCGCTGTTCGCAAAAATACATGTGATTTGTTAATATGTCCTGGTATATTTTGGAAGAAGGACCTTTGTAAGATTTTTACGTTTTTTTTTTTTCAATTCAATTAAATTCAATTTCTTTATTTAGCAGAACTCTGCTATTGAAATTCGGGTCACGAGTTGATAACGGTTATTTGTAGGGGGGTTAAATACATACTAGCAAATTTTACTATAGGAGGGGGTCTATCTAGCTTCGTTTAAGCGGGACGGGTAATTTAAAAACAAAATTATACTTATACTTAATTATAAAAAGAATGGCAACACTTATAATAAAAAACTTCGTCAAAGAGGTGTGAAGAGAAGAGTGAGTCGATCAGAAAGTGGTTTGGTGTCAGCACGTCATCGTCTTCACAGCCCTATTAGGTCTGTTCCTTTACTTTTAAATCTTACGAATTTTTACTAATTCTTACGAATTTTTACGCATTTTTACTCAATGTCGTTCCCTAACTTGAAAAATTCGTAAAAGAGAGCGGCATCGAGAGAGCAAGATATTACCCCTCCATTGGGAATCTTACTAGTTTTTACTCAACAAATTTCTTTGAGTAAGAATTGAAACAACTGTCATCGCCTGAAAATTGACAGATGATTTGAAATTTGATTTGAAATGCGTGTAACGACTATTTCCATTTATCTTTTGATTTCCTGCGATATGAGAAACAAATTGGTGTAAAAATGGTATCAGAAGGTGGGAAAATTATGTAGCTTTTATCTCTTCTCGAATGATTTTAGTTCAATCATTTCAAACTGTTCCACATACTTGGATTCATACTCACATGCAATTTATGGGAAAACAAAATGCATCTGTCATTTTTCATGATTACTACAAAAGCGTTCCCTAACTTTGTCGTAAGTTTTTCTCTTTGAGAGAAAATTTATCCCCACCATAGCCATTTTGACAGTCTTTTCCATTTTTACTACAAAAGTAAAGGAACAGACCTATTATGGCTATCAAATATCAATTAGTTGATAGTTGATAAGATCTATCAATTCATTGATAGTTTGGTATTATGAGTATCAATTGATACATTTTACCTCATTGTGAATACTTATCGAAATTTCATTGAGAATAGGTTCTGTTTTGACGTTTGACGTTTCTGGTTTGTAGTTGGTTTTTGTTGTATGTCTGACTACTAGTTTTGGTTAAATAATATTGTTATTTTTTATAAACAAAAGTTGTTTTTTTCGCACAACAACACTGTTGATTGTGCAATGCAAATGCTGAAGTTATTCCCAACGCTCAGTTGATAGTTTCCTCATTGAGTAAATAATTTTAAAATCGCTGCTACTCGTGGTTTGAGTACATTTGGGATGTCTACCGAAGACATTTCGGCCTAAAGTCGTTATTTAACAATAAAAACGAGGATATAAATTTTTTAATTTGATGCACCGAATATTAATTTGATACGTATCAACGAGAAATTTGTGGTTGATAGAAAATTTGATGAACATCAACTTTTTTGATAACCGTAATACCAAGTTTATCGATAAAACTATTCACAATAGATCTTAAATCTAATACAATTCACAATTCATCAAAAATGTTGATAGGTTGATAGCCATAATACCGATTCATTCATTTTGTTGATACGTATCAATTATTATCAAATATCGTGTTGATATTTGATAGCCATAATAGGGCTGTCAGTTTCCAGAGGTATATATATGTGAGCGGTCGGGTGTTGACTACTCGCTCTAATTCGATGGACATACTGCGTAGAGTAACTCGTCCGAAGGGTTTCGGGTTGGCAGGATACGATACAGTGTTTTCTTGAAAGATTGGATCAGCCTCTCGCAACATCCGCCCATATGCGGGGAGGCAGGTGGATTGTATATCCATTTGGTTACTAGACTTGAAAATTCATTAGCCAGGCTGCTGCTTCAACGCCTCATGTAACTCTCTTTCTGCCCCGTGGAAGTTAGTGCCGTTATCGCACCGGATTTCGCGAGGAACTCCAGGACGTACGATAAATCGATTAATGGCAAGAATGCAGGAATCCGAAGTCAGACTGTTGGCAACTTCTATGTGCATGGCACGAGTTGTTAGGTACGTTATTAAAGCACCCTACCGTTTCTCAGTGTGTCTGCCAACAGTGACATACATTGGACCACAGAAAACCGATGTAGGTAAACGGTCGACTGAAAGGCGAGATTCTTGCTGATGGAAGTTCGCCCATCTCCGGTGGTTTCGGCATTGCTGGTCGAATCCTGCATGTTTGACAATTTTTCCGTTCAGTTCTGACTGCCGTCCTTAAATTTGGGATTGAGAATTTTTGTCGAATTTCATTGACGACAGTCTCATTGTTGTGATGGTGATAAAGTTCATGTTATGATTTTATAATCAGACTTGTGATACAATGTCGTTTCGGTAATATAATTGGCTTCTTCATGTCACTGGATACTGCAACTGTTGCGTCAATGCGTCCTGGAATATTCAATTCAATGTTCTTAAAGAGTTCATAAATTAATTTTATATTAACTTCCGTTGGGTTTTAAGTAGATCAGGTAGGTCTAGGTGTTTAATATTAAGCACTGTATTGCTATCAGAGAGATGACAATTTGGGGGTTCAGTTCTTGTAATAAGGTAGCTATGAGTGATGTAGGTGTGTCCCAAACTGATTCGTAGGAAGATTTTGTTTTTGAGGTTTGAACTGTTTCGTTATCCACATAAGTTTTAGGTGGTTTTGGTTTTGTATTAGTTTGTCCCGTATGGTTGCAATTATCACCGTTGTATAGTTAACGTTTTAGATGGCTTTGATTACTGACAGGCTGTCGGTGCAAATAATATCCCTAAAAACGAAGGACCAGTTTTTTTGTTGATAGCTAGTAAGAGTTTCAAAGAGCATTTGCTTATACGTCTCGTGGTTTGTATACATTTTTTTCAGGGTGCTAAGGTCAATAATAAATGATTCCTCTTTTAGCAACTATGATGGGTGAAGAGGTGGTTTGCATATTTTATTCAATATTGGAATGTCTATAGCTTTTGCCAGCAATATCGTGTTGTATATTGTGGATGGGCATTTTAGAATTTTACCTCGACGAAGAATCTTTTTTACATCCATGGCGATTGGTGTTTTATAGATACAGTTTAATTTTTCGATTTGCAGTGAGGTAATGTAGTCATACCTTTGTTGTATAGTTGGAAGTCCAGCTTCAGTAAGGCCCATTTCACACATACCTGGCAGCCGGCTACCCGGTCGTTGGGAATGCATTCTTATGGACGGTTTCGGTTTGCAGGTGTGAACGCGGTCATAAGAATGTATTCCCAACGACCGGGTAGCCGGTACCGGTTGGACGGCTGCCGGATATATGTGAAATGGGCCTTAGGATGTTTTTAATTGGCGTACTCCTGAAGGCTTTTAGGCTAGTTCTTATAGCCACGTGTTGGTGGTTGGATGAGCTTAAGCGACGATTGTGAACATTTCCCATAAATGCTTAGTCCATAGTCAATCTTAGCCAGTATAGTGGATAAAAGTAAATAAATAAATACACTCAGCGGCACGGAATCTTGGCCACTCTTGATTTTTGCTGTAACTCGCCCTAAAATATTTTTTTTTTATTGTAGTTAGGTGAAAAATGCATATTTGAAAAATTTTTTTAGAGAATTCAAATGTTTACTGTGGTTTTAATAACGTTAACTTAAAATGTTACATTGTCTTAGAAAAAAGGCTTAAATTAAAAACAGCATAAAATAAAAAATGACGTATATTCTTTAGTTTTTGGAACGTGTCAGTATCGTGTGTTCCCTCCTTTCGTCCTGATTACAGCTTGCGCAGTCGATCTGGCATACTTTGGATGATGTTTTTGATATCAACTTGCTCTTGATAAGCTATCCCAAGCGGTCAGTGTAGCGTTCCCGACCTCGTTTATTGTTGGTGGGGGGTGGAATGAGCACTTTATCTTTCTTTTGAGTATATCCCAGATATGGTCTATGGGATTTAAGTCCAGACTACGAGCAGGCTATTGCAGTTTTTGAATACCGGTGACTTGAAAGAATTCATCTACGAAACTTGCTACATGGGGTCTTGCACTATCTTGTATTAACAGAAACTGGTCGTATCCTATGAACCCCATATAGGGCAATACGTGTTCTCCTCAACGTATCGCGTTGCATTTAATCGTTTATCAACGATAATCCATTCTGTACGTCCTTCGAAACTTATTCCTCCCCATATACCATAGTAGGGGCTCCATGAAAAGCCACAGTTTCTGTGGTGGTGATGGGTAGAAACCGCTCTCCTCTTCTTCTCCATACACGTAATGAATAACGGAATTAAAGAAAAGAGATAAACACTTTTCTGACCTACCTTCAGATGCGACATGTGCTAATAACACAAAAAACATTAGCCTACCTTCTCGCAACCATTGGTTTTTTGGGACGACTGCGCTACTGCGCCCACAGTATAGTGGATCAGATGATGTTAATTAGAGAATTTACATGGCAGAAACTGTTCTCAATTTCTTCCAAAAGTAACGATTTGATATCTTTTGAGCACATTTTATTTTGTTTTGACCGACCGGAAGATGAAAGTAATAGAAATAAGCTTTAAGTGCACAAAGAACCCGTAATTCAATGCAACAAAGAAAGAAAGAAAAGATGAAGAAGGAGAAATGGTTTGTTCGCTTAACAGTGAAGTATAGTTGCAGACTTGTAGTTCTTCTCAAATAGTTTTTAGCTTGTAGTTACAGACTTGTAGACTCGTAGCATTTTGATCGCTACACTTATAATTTGAATCTGCCGTGCTACAAGTGCGGGAAATTTCTTATGAAACACAATACTACAACTCCATACTTTATTTGCGCTTGTAGTTACTAGTCTCCAATTACAACACTTGTAGTTTTATGAAATAGGCCCCAGGTCGTGAAGTCGATTAAAAGATTTGAAAAAGCTGCAGATGTATTTGTTAGACTACAACATTTCGAGAATATTGTAAAATCATCTGCGTATAAGGTGTACTGTTATATCTAAGTACAATTTCACTTATGTCGATTTCCATTGGGCTTTTACCGTTTTGCTCTCAGGGCCCCTACTCTGTATTTCGTTCCGAAAGTAAAATTTTCCGAAAACGAATATTCTGTACTCTCCATCTCTAAAGCGGAATGAAATCTACTACTTTCGGAATGACTATTTCGAAAGTGGAATTTTCGTACCTGGCAACTCGTTTCCGAATATCAAAAGCATTCGAAAACGGAAAATCTGTTTCTACAACAAATGTGATAACGAAATTGACTACGAATGTCTTAAAATGTAAGTTTTTTTTTGAAAATCTTATTTATAATAACAATTTAAACAAATAAATTTAATTACATGTAAACCAAGAAGAATTAAACGATTTTTTCTTTTCCAAATTCAATTTTTCCTTTGTTCACAAAATCACGTGTGGACTCGTTAATTTTCTTTATTTAAGTGAAGTTGGCTCTCTTTCGAGTGCTGTCATAAGCGAGAGGTTACATTTCCTATTTCTAAACCTACCGATAGATGGCGGTATACTACTTTAAAGGACAAGTTACATTTGGTATCTTATAGCTTCGGCCAATCTACATAACAATCGACCTCGATACATATCTACAATTACATTTTTGCTTAAGAAACTAACTTATCAACTACCCCGGTGTTGCTTTCAATACTGCTTTCAATTTCATCATCATTTTTACTTTCAACCCACTTCCGCATGCGAGCGGCTTCAATAATGTTATTGTATGGCCGCTGTGTTATTTGACAGTTCTCAACATCGCGAACTACATATCGGTCATTTCCCAATACTTTAGAAACTACATACGGACCGCGATATTTCGGAATCAGTTTCTTGTTTGTCCCGGGGGTAACATCCACATTTCGTATAACAACATATTCGCCTACCGCATACTTCTTCGCCGGTGAACATTTCCTAGCCAAATACGCCTCATTATAAGATTGTGATTTTTGTATAGCCTCATATGCATCTGCGCGCATTACCCTCAAATCGCGGACAGCTGCCGGGCCAAACTCAGCCTGCAGGTATTCGGAAAATTCATCAACAACCTTTCCGCGCTGGGCCACCCCAAAGAGCAACTCACTTGGCAAATGTTTCGTCGAGCTGTGCCTCGAGTTGTTCAAAGCAAACTCTATTGGTGGAAGCATCTGGACCCAATCGGCATGACTAACTGGCTCAGATAATTTACCTAACATGGCTTTTAAGGTCCTATTCACACGCTCTACTTGCCCGTTTGCCTGCGGCGACCCGACAGCAACCTTAACATGCTCTACATTGTGACTCTTAAGGAAATCCGCAAATTCTAAACAGGTGAAACACGTGCCTTGATCCGTAATAATGCGCCGGGGCCGACTGTAATATGAGAAATATTTTTCAAGACAAGCTAAAACCTCCCTGGCACTAGTAGAGTTGACAGCGTAAAGCTTGTTAAATTTTGTGAAGGCATCAGTGACCAGTAGAATGTGTTTTCTTTTTGAATTGATGGAGGGAAGTGGACCAAAGTGGTCTAAATGAAGCGTGTCGAATGGCTCTGGTTTTTTTCAATACTATATAACGTCCGTTCAGACAATCGAACAGGGGCTGCATACAAAATGCAGCGAATGCAATTACGAATAAAGTTGCACACTTTATCCCTCATATTCGGGAACCAATAATGCCGTTGCAAACTCTCAACCGTCTTATCGACACCTAAATGACATAGCTTCTCATGCATTAACCTAATAACGTTTTCCTCCATCTCACTTGCTACGTATAACAACCGTCTACCTCTTTCGTTTACCTTAAACACAAGACCATCTTTCATCTCAAACCCATCTACGGGGCCGTCCTCTAATTTATCACGAACCTTCACAATGTGTTCATCACGACTTTGCGTGAGTTGAACCCGGAAACAGACCTCATTACCATCAGCTCGGTCTCCTTCGACGGGTCATAAATCGCCAAAACTGGACTGTTTATCAACTTATTCTTTAAGACAATGAAAGCATCTACACGCTCGGCAGTCATGGAAAAAGGTATCCCTTCACGGGTCAACTCCGTCAATGGTTTGGCCATTTTACTATGACCCTCAACAAACATTCGGAAATAGCTAAACATGCCCAACACAGTACGCAACTCCTTTAAGTTACGAGGCGGCTGCAATCTTTTTATTGCTTCAATGTGGTCATCATTCGGGCGGATACCGTCTGACGTAACCGAATAACCAAGATATTCTATCCTGTTGTAAGCAAACTTGCATTTGGATAAACGCAGAACTAAACCCTTCTCCGTCATGCGACGCAAAACCTTCTTCAATAACTGGACATGTTCATCCAAAGTTACAGTGGCCAAAACTATGTCATCGATGTAGACCGAAATCTGCCCAGAAGAAATCAAATCAGCAAAAATTTCACATATATATCGCTGGAAAACGGCAGGGGCATTTTTCAAGCCAAACGGCATTCGTATATACTCGAACTGGCCATGCGGCACAACAAAAGATGTATATTGAATCGAGTCTGGTGCCATAGCTACATGAAAAAAACCATCTCGTAGGTCTAATGTGGAAAAGTATTTTTTTCCCCCAAAATATCCTAGGCAATCCTCTATGAGAGGTAGCGGGTAATTATCCCTAGCTGTTACCTTATTAAGCGTCCTAAAATCAACGCACATACGAAGCTCACCCGATTTCTTTTTGACCAGGACTACTGCAGATGCATATGGAGATTGGCTTGGCCTAATGACCCTCTGTTCTAACAATCTGTCTAATATCTTTTGTACCTCTATTCTCTCAAAATATGAGAGACGTCTAGGACAAGTGTGAAATGGCGTATGATTTGTTAACCTAATTTTCATTTCGAAGTCATGCGGCTTCATATCTATATCTGCGGGACACGAATATTGTTCATAAATGGTACGACTAATAGCGTCAATATCTTGCTTCGTTAGTGACTCATTGATAGCTAACAACAGCTCTTTCTCAACATTGTCGCTCAATTCGACTCTGTGCACCTCGGGACAAACCAGAATATCTTCTTTAACATTTACACTATCACCACTGTCAAACAACACGGACGACTCGACTTTGGCCTCATGGGGCTTCTTAACGGTTATAGTTTCGATTGGTGGGGGTTCACCTGATTTGACGCAAAAATACGAACTTTTGTTAAGAATGTTTTTATTGGCCATATCGCTGCTTACATGAGCAAACTTTTTATTCAACTGACATAATTCAATGTTATATTTTCTTAAGAAATCTCTACCCAAAATAAGTGGAATATTAGTTTGTTCATCAGGAAGTATTATTAATTTATGCTTAAGGCACATCTTTCTAAATCGTATAGTACAGTCGATACAGCCAAATGACATAAGGGTTTGGTTCCCCAATCCACGAAACGAAGTCTTTTGCTTCTTAAGAAAAATGCGTTTGTTGATTGATGAGTAACGTACAAAACTAACCGGACTACCGGAATCAAACAAAGAAAGGAAATTCGTAAAATTTCGTTCGTCAGCAGATTCAGAATTGAAAGCAACACTTACCCAATTAACAGCACCCACTACATCTACTTCAGCAACCCCAGCATCTAATGCATCTACTTCACGATCAGCAACCTCAACAGCAGCAACCAGATTTCGACGGATCAGGAACTTTGACGGATTCGGGCAACGTCTGTGGTCATGGCCCATTTTCCAACACTTGAAACATGAGCCCGGCGGACGTACTTCATATGGGCACTTGCTTTGGTAGTGCCCCATCTTACTGCAGTTGAAACATCGAATTTGTTCAGTGTCCCTCTGCTCCGGGACTGGAGCTGCGGCAGCAGACCGCATCTGTGGCCGAGGTTGGATTGCAGCCAGTCGTTTGATGTGATCTGTGATGCGCTCCCGATGTATTCCCACCGCGACCTTCAGTTGTTCGATTGTAGATGTACCACTTAACAGCAAAACAGCGTCCTCAGGTGGTAGATGCATCCCATCTACGATTATGCCCACAATTTCATGTTCTCGAAGTTGACTATGTTTTGCCAAACCGTTCATTATAAGTACATAATGGTGCATTTCCTCAGCGTTCCGATTCCATTTACGCCTTCGAAGGCGATTAATTGTCTCGGTATAACTCATCACGTGGTCGAATTCTTGGATCAAAACTGCTCTTAAACCGTAAAAATCTCGTACATCACTCTGGTTGGCACAGTCAGCGGCAGCACCTGTCAACAAACTGTGTAGGCAGATATATTTAAATGCGTCATCACATTTGTATGTTTTGCAAATCTGTTCCAGGTCGTTGATGAAATGTTTGACGTCATAGCCCGACGTGCGGTCACCGCAAAACTTTGGTACTACCCGCACGATGTCTTCCACTCGAGCATGGCTTAAAGGTTCAGGCGACATTTGCTCTAATTGGCGAGTGAGCTGAATGAGCTCCTGTTTCCTGCGAAGTATGGTCAACTGTTGCTCCAAAGCAGCCAGCTCAAAATCGGCAGCGTTTGGTATTAACTCTCTCTGTGCAGCGGGCATATTGGTGGTGCAAGCAGTGGCCGTACTCAAAGCAAATGCCTCGGCAGCATCTGGAACACTGGGTATTGCAAATACATCGGGGTCAGCGGTAGCGATGGGCGCAGCAGTGGCCTTACAGACATTAGTGGCATAAGTGGCAGCAGTAACAGCAGTAGAAGCGGTGGCAGCAGCAACAGCGGTGGAAGCAGAAGCAGTGGTAACAGCGGTATCAGAAGAGCTAACAATAGTAGCACTAGCGGCAGTAGCAACAGCAGTAGTAACAGCAGTAGTAACAGCAGTAACGGGCACGGCGTCATTGGCAAGAATTTCTGCATTGCCAGACAGCACATGGCAAATTGACGTTCCGACACCAGACGTGTTTGTGGAAGTAGCATCTAGTGAATGACCTACCTCTGGGCACAACTCCTCATCAGTTTGAGACAGCGGTGTTGGCAATCCATCATCTTCTTGCATCGGTTGAGTATGGCATTCGCTCATCATATGTTTATAAAATTGAATTGTTATTTGTTAGTTTTTTACTTGTACTTCTACAAGAACTACTTACTTGTTTTGTTTTGAATTAGAACTTCGTCCATCCCCATGAAAACAACCCCATTGGTATTTTCTACGACGGTCCATTCGTCTACATCAATATCCATTTTCAATTTTCCAATTTTCAAATTTATTCCACAATAGGTAGGGACTAGTGCACATTTGAACCCTTTTTGCTTTGGAGTCTCATAAAATCCTTGTTTAAATTATTAGACTGCAAAGTATTCTCACTTTAAGAAATGCAAATAAACTTTGATTTGGACAAATAATTACGTAAATTTAGTAAGGCCGTATAATTTATTTCTATTTAAAAACGAAGTAGGTCCTTATGTTCAAAGGTACCTACCCCCCATGTGGGCAGTTTTGAACTAGTCTGGGACACTTTTGAACTGCAGTAGTATTTGTAATTGCTTTTAGCAGCTAATAAGTTACTACAAGGTTTGTATATTTTTAATAAAATAAATTAACTTTATTATTTTAATAAAGAAAACAAAAACAACTTAGCAAAAGCAAACTGAAATTTTGAAATTACTGAAATATCTTACAAATGACTGAAGAAACTTTATAAAAACAAAAATTAGTTCTTTTATTAACCGAACAGAAATTTTGAAAAAATTAAGACAAAAATTATCACCGCAGCTGATCTCGATGTTCCCGGAGCGTTAATTGGTTTAGTTCAATGCCACTTACAGACCCCTTATTCAAATGTGCACCGACTGTTTTGTTCAAACCTCCCCTAATAAGTCAAGCGACAGAAAAATGTGCGCAAATATTTATATTTTTCATATTTGTCAAAAAACGTAGGTACCTTTATACGTTTTCAAATGAAGAAAATAATTGGCATCAGCAATGCAGCGATTTTTTGTTGGTTTAATTTCTAGAACTTCATTCATTTGGATAAATTTAGGACATTTTTTCGATGAAGAGGGGTGAGAAGCATAACAGTTAGCTCACATGGTTCTTGAACAATCAGTGATCGTGTGTGGTGGTAGATTGCATATGTAGCAGATAGGGGTATTGTTACATATCTTTGTGTATGTCCTAAAAGTAGACAATTCCGGCAACGCATGGGATTAGGAATATATTCCGTGACTTTGGCGTTATACCATCCAATTTCAACAGTAGAGAGGGCTAAGATGGGGTCGAATGTAAAAAGCATAAGACCTGTTGGTCTTTGCTTTCCTTCAAATTGTTTTGTAAATTTATAAACTTCCGTTCCCTTTTGAGTTTTAATTTCCGAGACAATTTCCTACTCAGACACGTTTAGACAAGTTTTGAAGACTTGAGTTGGTTATGCAAAGTAATGTTGACTGGGCATAGATGGGATAGATTTTTTGTAGCAATGAATCTATGGGCGATTGTTTGATTTTTAGTTAGAATTAGGATAGCTTTTCTTAAGGCAAATATACTGACAGATGTAAAGGGTTCATTTTTCACTTTGGGGCGTGATTAGGACAAATCTGTTATTTTTATCGGATGATGTTTCAGAGAATTCATCAATTTGATTAATAGTTACTTTATTTTTTTTGGCCGAGATTCAGAGAGCGAGACTTAGGAAAGACCGCTAAACCGATTTCCCGGTTTAATTTTAGGCCCTGAGGCCATACTGCAAAGCGAGAGAACACTACACGCAAGACTACTATAATTCAGGTACTTGAGGGTGAAAGGGAAAAGCAAAGCAGAGTACTAGCGGACTGAAGAGAAGAGTCGATCGACAATGATGCGTATTGCACGGAAGCTAGTCGGTGACATATTTTTTAAATAATTTTATACGTCCAATCTTAAAATTGCAAAAAAAAAAACAAAACAATCAAAATCAAATGACACTTCGCCGCTGGGTCTAGATATCTTGCGGCAGCGTTCCTCTATCAGTGATATTATGTGCTAGGCGACTAGCGGTCAATGAAACGCGGTCGATAAAAAAGTCATACTTTGTAGGTATTGACAAAACAAACCTCATTTAAATTTCCCGTAAGTCCTTGAATATTGCAGTAGGCACCCCTGATTTTTTTGTCTTGGCTATATATCGAACCTATAATTTTAAGCTTATAGTACATTTACACCGCACCTAAATTCAACATTTCATCAGACAACATTTCGAAATCCAATTTTGCGTTCCCATTGAAACTTCAACATTTCAAATGACAGCTAGTACCAGAATTGATTCTCACTGATGTTTTTTATGTTTCGAAATCAGAAGTGGTTTGTACATAATGAATTAATTTTATAATTATATTAATCTAAACATGAATATAAGTCATAATTCAGACATATTAAATACAATCTTAAATAAATAATATTAAATACAACAAAAAATTCCTCCACGGATTTTTTTACAGCGGTTTTCTTTTGTCAGTGAGCCTAAAAGTCATCAAAATGAGGTTTGTTCGATTTGACATACTTGCAAATGCAGCGATGAAATTCAACATTTCGCTGAAATTCAACATTTCGAAATGCTGGAAAATGTATGGCGAAATGCTGAACATTTGGCTTGAAATGCTGCATTTAGTCGAAATGATGAATTTAGGTGCGGTGTAAACGTACTATTACAAAAGCCGTTTATAAACTTTGAACTCTTTGTCTCGACTATCATGGTTAGGGTCTAATTCAAGTCCGAACTTTTCATTATACCGTACACAATTAATGCATTTCACTTCATTGGAACTACAATATCTCTTGTCGTCATATTTACTACACTTAGCTCATTTCACTGTATTTTAGCAGTAAAGCATCTATTCTCATTGAAATATTCGAAAACTTTACATTTCTCCCATCCAATGATTATTCTCAGCATACTCTTATGATGAAGCTATTTCAAGTTCCTCTTTACTCCATTTTTCATTCATGTCGGTTCAAATCATTATTTGCGGACGTCGTCTGTTGCTACACACTCGCGCATCACATTTTTTTCACCAAGTTTCTTTTTCATCTCGCTGTCTATTTTTTTCACTGTTTCTTCTCCTCTCCAATTGATCGTAACTGCTCCTTCTTTTCCGTCGGAGAAACTGTCCGCTTTGAGCAAAAAAGACGCCTGATTAATGATTTCCTTGATGCCTTTTTATTTTTTAGAGTACAAAAACCGCTCTAACAATTTTAATCAAAATTCATATTTAAGACAGTATAACCGTGCTAGTACACGGTATGTAGCACGCCACATATATATGTGGCTCTGACGTCAACAGAGAGTGCACAAAGAGAGCTTGTGCACGTCATTTATCCATTGGGACCATACGCTACATACCGTGTACTAGCACATTAACGAGCAGCATAATCATTCTAATGGTAATTTCGATTGGGATTCTTATGTCGTTTTCGATTGGTAATCCAGAACCGTCCGGAAGCAATCCGAACGCTTCTGAAAGCGTTCGATTGGCACTCAACTGACAGTTCTTCTACTGAAAAGAAGAGAAATTTGCTTCTGGATTTGAATTCAGAATCGCGGAGAGTTCTTCCGGACGCTTCTGGATTACCAATCGAAAACGACATTATAGTACGTTTACACCGCACCTAAATTCATCATTTCGGCTAAATTCAGCATTTCAGGCCAAATGTTCAACATTTCGCCATATATTTTCCAGCATTTCGAAATGTAGAATTTCAGCGAAATGTTGAATTTCATCGCTGCATTTGCAAGTATGTCAAGTCGAACAAACCTCATTTTGATGACTTTTGGGCTCACTGACAAAAAAAAACCGCTGTAAAAAAATCCGATGAAGAATTTTTTGTTGTAATATTTAATATTATTTATTTAAGATTGTATTTAATATGTCTGAATTATCACTTATATTCATGTTTAGATTAATATAATTAAAAAATGAATTCTTTAGGTACCTACAAACCACTTCACTTCTGATTTCGAAACATAAAAAACATCAGTGAGTAATCAATTCTGATACTAGCTGTCATTTGAAATGGTGAAGTTTCACGAGTGAGAAGTCTCGTAAGTGAAAACTCGGTGCTTGTAAAACGGGTATAATCGAAATTAGCATTAGAGAGATCGTGTACTTTGTTTTTCTCATGTAAATAAAGCCGTTTTAAGGTCTGCTCAAACCAACACGAAAGCAGGAGCGGGAAGTAAATGCATGGCGATAACGCTATATCTCACCGTTTCCCGCGTGAAATTAGCTCTCGCTTTCACATTTTCGCGTTTGTTTGAGCAAATCTTTATAAAAATTTCTTAAAAATTACTACCCAAATCCCGATCTGTATTCGCACACGGTATATTTCTGTAGAGCTCAAAACTTCAGTAGCAATACTAATTCAATAGCAAAAAACCTTTTCTAAGCAAATAACAGCTACTTTTACTAAAATATCTTGCATCCATTCTCGCTCAATAATTCAATATCGGTGCCGTGAAATAATGTCGAAGGAAATAAGGTCGAATCGTGTTTATTTCCATTTTGATTGGAAATAATGTCGAATTCCAAAAATTTTTTCGTTCGACTATATTTCCAAAAAAAAAAACGAATCGCCGCCTAGAATTTTCTCTTCAAAAAGTTGTATCTGTATGCTGATTTTTTCAATTGTGAGAAAATAGATTAATTTATTTATTTTATTTTATTTTTTTTTTAAATACTTAAGCTAGTATTAGACAATATGTTGAATCAGCATACGTATGCTGAAAATTGTGTTCCAATCACAACATATCGTGTAAAAAATAAATTTCTGTCATCAAGTTTGCACGATATGTTGTAATTGGAACACAATTTTCAGCATACGTATGCTGATTCAACATCGTCTAATACTGGCTTTACTCTCGGGAAGAACCTATAATGCTTCAACAGCGCCCCGAGATGCTTGCAGATGTATGTTAGTTCTGCACTTAAATTGCTTTAAATTGTAGTCTTCTGGAAATATATCCCCAGGAAGCGAGTTCCAAAGTTTGCTTGTCCTGTAACAAACGGAGTTTTGGAAAGTTGATGGCCTCGCGGATGTCAAGTGTACTGTATGGTCATGAGCATTAGCATTGTGGGGCGGCCAAAAGTTGCATTTCGTGGGATATTGTCTTTGAGTTCATTGGAACATCTACCATGGAAGTACCTATAGAACAAGCATAGGTCAGCGACTTGTCTTCTGTGCACCAACGGTTGTAGATTTGATGTGAGTGTAGGGTCTGTATGCTGTCAAGTAGGTTAAGTGAATGTTTTATAGTTTTTACTGCCCAATTGAAATCTTAATAGAATACGGAAAACCAGATTGATATATGAGGTATGTCTTCTAGTTTTAGCGAAAATTTAAAATTACTTTTATATGTTGCTCCGCTTAGAGTACAAATTTCACAGCACCCACCGCCCGCGAATTGCTACCGTTAAACCTTGAAAGATGTTTGCGGCATGTTGCCCCCTGAAACCCCCCCTCCTTGTGGTCACTGTTAAACTATAATGAACTATAAAAAGCACATTATAGACAAAATGTTGCTGATTTGCATTATAGACAATTTAGAACAGATTCCTGGCTTTGAAAAATTCTATAGTACTTTGTTGTAAGTTTTGTCATTGCTTTTTAATATTTTAGCATTTTTAAATAATTAAAAATATAATAAAATGTATATTTAAATATTATAGATATAGTTCCTCTTTGTTGTTTATGTAATATATGAATTATGTTTTCTTTTCAGCACGCCGCGATTCAAACACTTGTTCCAGCCAAAACAACTTGCCACCATTGCAGTTCCACGGTGTACATGGCGATAATATTAGAATATCTCGTGATGGAACATTGGCTAGACGATTTGAAAGTTTTTGTCGCGCATTGACATTTAGCGCCAGACCCGTCCGTATTAATGAACGAATTTTCATGCGATTTTCTGAAGTATCCAACAATTGGAATGGAGGCATTCGTTTTGGATTTACAAACAATGATCCAGTTACCCTGGAAGGTGCGCTTCCGAAATACACGTGTCCTGACCTGACAAATCGGCCAGGTTTTTGGGCGAAAGCTTTACATGAGCAGTATTGCGAATTAGATAATATTTTGCATTATTATGTGAATTCAGCAGGCGATGTCATTTATGGTATTAATGGAGAGGAAAAGGGAATGATATTATCAGGAATTGATGTGCGTGGATTGCTTTGGACAATAATTGATATATATGGCAACTGTACTGCTATTGAACTATTAGATGCACGGTTATTCAATCAACAATCTACAGCGAACGCCAATTTCAACCAAAGATCTCTTTCGAACAATTCGGTCAATTGTATTGTGACACCCTTGCAATCGCTCAGTATTTTGGGTGATGAGACTCACCTGCCACCGTTACAATATCACATAAGTAATCGATTAACGCCGTTACCTTTCCACACCGTAAAAGGTCGGAATGTTAGGCTTTCTTCGGATCGCCTTATCGCTTCTCGCGCAGAAAACGATTTCTGCCAGGGATATGTTTTTACTTCTCAACCTATACAGGTTGATGAGAAAATTGTTATACAGATATTGAAAACCGATCACACTTACGTAGGAGCTCTTGCATTAGGACTAACATCTTGTAATCCGTCATCCTTAAACCAATACGATCTACCAGACGATTCTAACTTTTTGCTTGACAGACCTGAATATTGGGTCGTAAACAAAGATATTGCAATGGCCTGTGATAAATACGATGAAATTTCGTTCTCTATTTCGTCAATAGGGGAAGTAACGATAAGCAAAAATTGTGGAATACCAGTAGTTGTTATGCATGTGGACTATCGCCTACGGCTTTGGGCTTTCCTGGATGTTTACGGATCGACTCAGAGCATTCGAGTTTTTCAACAACCTATTCAACATTTAACTAATTCAATGGTATCCACACAACACAATTCATCAACATCTGCACATCGTATGAAAGCAAATGCACCTATTTCAGCGTCTGTGAACACTTTAAGTTCCCATCCATCGAGTTCCGTAATTCATCATCTCTCGTCTTCTACTTCGTCAGCATCAGTTAATGTCAACGATTTAGTCAATCCATCTACAATGCGTGGTAGCTTAGAAGCCTCCATTAATTCCTCTGCACTTACAGGCAACATATCAATTCCAAAAGTCGGTCAAATTATCGTGCCGTCGTCCACCAGTGATATGTTTCAAATACAGTCAGGTGGAACAATTCTTGTCGTAAATTTACCTCCAACTACATCGCGAACACACGAATTAGATTATAAAAGCGAGGTCCTACGAAAAACTAGCCAAACAACGCCTTTATACTCCAGCAGTCCTACGGTGTATAGAAGTCAATATACTGAGGTAACATAATCATAATTATTTTGTGTTGAAAATATTTTTTAAATATTTATTTCTTTAGCAAAATCCACTATTAAAAAGTAAAAATAATAACGTAATAACCAAATTAAAATCTGAAGATGACAGCAGTGAAAAGGAATTGGCAGGATCGGAATGTACTATTTGTTATGAAAAGAACATTGACTCCGTTCTTTACATGTGTGGACATATGTGCATGTGCTATGAATGTGCGATTGAACAATGGCGTGGAGCAGGTGGTGGCCAGTGCCCGCTTTGTCGAGCTGTTATTCGAGATGTTATACGAACGTACTCGACATGATATTTGTAATTGAAATTGTTGCCTCGTATAAATTATATTTTGTCTTATGTATGTATTATTATTGTATGTTTTATGGTAATATATTTAGTATATTTTTTTTACTTATAAACTTAAAAGAAAAGGCTTAGAACTATTTACTAATTTACAATTTTTTGACAATAGGTTAAGTATTTGCATCCGTTTAACATAATAAGGTACTTATAAGTTAGATTTAGTTTTTGCTTGAACTTTAAACTGTCTTAAATGCAATCATGTTGTATACGAACATACAATACTTCCACTATTCAAAATTGTTTTTCCATTTTACTCTCAAGCCCTGACCCCGTATACATTACAGGGTTGAGAATGAGGAGTCGAGTTCAACAAATAAGGTAAAATTGTATTAAGCAAGTGGTAATCCGGATGGTTTTTAAATTGGCTTTCTGTACATAATTATTTGGACGTTTATCAAGGTATGTCTTGTGAAATAGGCAATTTACTGCTTTTCTGAAATAAAGTGATGTGAACTTTCAAGTGCATAGAGTAATTTAAATTCGGTTTTTCATTTATACTTTTTAAATTCAAGTGTATAGTTATTTAAATTCGGTTTTTCATTTATACTTTTTAAATACAATTATTGGGTTCACAAGGATCGCGATTGGCCCTAGCCTATTCATATGAGAACCAGCCCCTACCTACGAACGAAAAAATTATAGTTTTGACTGTTCATTCACATGGAATGTACATTTTATCTCCCAGGTGCTATTTTTATTGGCCGAATTGTGGTAGAAAAAATTAAAAATAAAAAAAAAACAGCAATATTATTCGATGGTTTGTGAGACGATTTTTAATATTGTCGATATGGACTGGAACTAAACGTTGACGATTCGCTTCAAACGGTATTTTTAAGTCAATTTTTTTTTTAATAAATTTGATGCATTAAATAATTGTCATGCAAAATGTGAAATTTGTTGGATGTTCAAGTTATCTAACCTTAATTAAACAGATTGAAAATATATGTTATATATTGAAGAGAATATAATTGCAGATTGCTTGCACATCAAGCGAGTCGAGTACGTGCCTAGTTTGCTGCTGTTGTGCAACGAAAAATCCTATACATATTACAAAAGTGACACAACGAAATCATGGACGTACAATTTCCTTCTGAGCCCAGTGGCCAGCATCCTGCTTAGTATCTCTTATCTCATAGCCAATTCAATGTTGATTTGCTGCGCGCGTGCGTTTGCAGATTGAGTAGAACATTGTTCTACCATAGACACTAGAGTTGCGCGAAACAGTTCCAATGATGGAACGAACATGGAACGATTCTTTTTGCAAGCGGAACTAGTTCCTGGAAACATGTCCGAGGAACTATGTAGTTCCATAGAGTTTTGCGTTGATATATTGGCCTGTACGATTTTAAACTAGGGAATGAGGGATATACCGATGCAATAAGAAACAATCACCCTTATTCTACGTGGCGTTTATATTAAACGACAGCTGGCGTTTTTTGAGTCGAGTCGCTTTAGTGTCGTTTTAGTATCGGTATTCTATTCCTTGAACGCCTTCTCTCTCATTTACTTTACATTCCACATGAGTTCCACACCAACCGCTGAGTGATAATTGACAGATAGGTAGCAAGAATGGGTAGGTAGGTATTTATGTTTTGTGTTTTAAATTTCAAATGGACATACAAAAACCAAAAGTATTTCGAATTGTGGTAATATTATATACTAAAAAAATATGAATAGCATTGCAATGTTCATACCTTTGGAAAGCGAAAGCGTCGAAGAAGATGAGTCTGCAAAAAGAGAGCTGAGACATAGGTATAAGAATAAGAAGAAAAATCAGGTCAAAATCCGATCCTTTGGATTTACCAGATTCAAAGTAAGTAAATAGATACACTTAACTACAAAATAGTCGGCCCTAGCGAGGTATCCGTCGGAACGGAAATTTCTCCGCAACGCATATTCCGTCGGAGACTCAAATTACATTCGAGGTATCCGACTTCGGAAAGAAAAATTAAAATGCGACAACGCATTGATATGACATGATGTTGTTTCGTGCTACATCGGGGTTTTCCTATTAAGTGCTGGTTTTTTCTGGTTATTATACACATGTTTATTAGATGGTGCATTTCATGGTTCTACCATTGTATATAAACACACATTTTAAATTGTCCTTGGTTTGTTCATTTTGATTGCGACATGCGATTATTTACATTTGAAATTTTTTTCCATAAGACGAACAAATGTTGCTTCCAATTTTATATTTTTTATGTAAATTTGACTGTAAACATTTTTTTAAATAAAGATTTAGACCACACATTTTCAGTCGAAAAAATATATGAGAATGTGGGGAGGAATTAACAAATAAATCGAATCTCCATCGAAATCAAAAGTGTGAATGTGAGTTGGCTGAAATCGAATGATTTTCATTTAAAAAAAAAGAGTATGTAAATAATGCCTTCGTTACATATCTACTTCAGTTAAAAAATCAACAGGGAATACAAAATGATTTTAATTTGAGAAAGGATGGGTTTATATACATTCTTGGAGGAAGAAACTTGCAAATTGAACAGAAAAAATGCAATAAAAATTAAATAAATGATCATTTCAAATCGTTTTTGGTTTGTTCATTTTGATTGTGACATGCGATGTTGCTTCCAATTTTATAAGTTTAATGTAAATGTTACTATAAACATTTTTTAAATAAAAATTTAGACCACAATTTTTCAGTCGAAAAAACTCATAACATTTAACTCAATGCAATCGAAATTGAGAAAAAAACGAATCTCCATCGAAATCAAAAGTTGGAATGTCAGTTGCCTGAAATCGAATGACTTTCACTTAAAAAAAGAGTAGTAGCTATGTAAATAATACTTAACCTTTATTACATATTTCTGTTAAAAAATCAACAGGGAATACAAAATGGGAGGATGTGCTATTACAAAAAATTTATCCCATAATGACATATCTGTCAGGGACTTGCGACATACTACAGACGGTTTGTGAAGGACTTCCCCGGAATTGCCAAGAGCTTGCATCAACTGGCAGAAGTAGTTTTCTACTTCAGCAAAGTTCTATCCAAGCCAGAAAGGAACTATTGTGTAACCCGACGGGAACTTCTCGCTTTAGTCCTGGCGACAAAACACTTCCACAAGTACCTTTATGGGAGCACTTCACGCGTCTTTGAAGTGGCTGCTGCAGTTGAAGAATCCTGAGGAACAAATCGCGAGGTGGATTGAACGGCTCCAGATGCATGACTACGAGATACAGCATCGATAGGGAACTCTTCACACTAATGCAGATGCTCTCTCCCGCCGACCCTGCAAAGCCCATTGCAAACATTGCGTGCGTGAGGAAGAAAGAGATGCCGTTTCCGTACAGAGGCTGAGAGCTGAGCCCATTGGTGGCTGGACTGCGAGATCAAAGGGAAGATCCGGGTATCGAGCCGATTCTCGCCTGGCAGGAGCATGAGGGAAAACCAGACTGGTAGGAGATATCCAATTGGAGCCCCGAGCTGAAGGCATACTGTGTGCAATGGGATTCTCTTCATGTACAGGACGGCATTTTGAGGAGAAGATGGGAAAGCTCGGATGGGAAGTCGTTCGTGATGCAGCTTATTGTTCCCAAGTCGAAAGTAAATGAAGTACTAAAGGAACTGCATGTTGCAGTATCTGGGGGCCACTTGGAAATAAATAAGACGCTCGAAAAGGTGCGAGAGCGTTTTTACTGGATCCACTCAAGGGATGGTGCAGAAAGTGCGTAACGTGTGCGGCCAGCAAAGGCCCGAGAGTGAAAACTCAAGGCAAAATGCACTAATACATTGCTGGAGCCCCTTTTGAAAGAATTGCTGTTGATATTGCCGGACCGTTTCCTGAAACGAATAATGGAAATCGTGACCAGAAGCATTTGCTATCCCTAATCAAGAAGCCAAAGCCGTGATAGAGCAGATTGTTTTCAACTGGGTGAGCAGATTCGATGTACCGTTGGAATTGCACTCGGACCAAGGCCGAAACTTCGAGTCCAGGCGCCCAATTCTCAAATTCCGCATAACGCAACTCGTATACGAGCAAATCCGCCCGAAATTTTCGCATGCGAAAAAAATTGGTATTCTCAAAGTTTTTTTCACCTCTGCGAAAATTGTATTCACCTCTCGCATGAGGTAGGATTTTACGACGAAATGTACCGACTATTTGTGCAAAGAAGCATGAAAAAAAATGCAATTTAAATTGGCTAAGAAAACTGTGGATGTGGGTTTTTTCCGATTAACAAAAACAAAAAAAACATTTTGCGATTGTGTGTGTTTGGTTCTAATTTCAGTTAAGAATAATTAATTGTGTTTTTACAATGGCTACATTTTGCGCAATGGGATTAGCCTTTGTTCAGTTGGCAATATGGAGCAACGGTCGAATAGACCGAGATATCCGAGAACCCTAAGACTACTTTCAACTTTCCGACACAAAATTTATGAAATTATTTCGCTTGGCACAGGAATTCATCGATTTCTTGGCTACTCATATGATTGTCCAATTTAGATCAATCGCTTTAACTGCTGAAGAACATTCTTCTTTTGTTTTCCTTGCATTTTAATTATGTTTGCTTCTTCACAATAAATTATTTCACACAGAAATTAAAAAATCAAATTGTCAAACTCACAATACCGTATGCGAGAAGCAAATCCTCCTAGAAAAGGCAGACGAGTCACATTCGAAGAGAAATTCTCGTATGCGAATTTTGAGAATTGGAAATTTCAGTCTTTCGCATGAAATTGTATGTTTTGACAGATAAACGTATGCGAACATTTTTGAGAATTGACCCTCAGGATTTTTCAAGGAGTAGGGGAAAGGTCGGAACACTGAGACAGTCCGAACAGTGAGACATTCCATTTTTTTGCTTCCCTGAAACACGCACAGACATGTCGATTAATACAATACCGATTATTTTTCATTCTGCACCTATTATTTCTATTCCTAACAACAATTTTTTTTCTTTGAAATTATGAAAATCAAACAGTGAGACAGATTCAATGGACGAACAGTGAGACATGTTAAAGCTATGGAAGAAACCTGAAATACTTATTTTTTTGTTTTATTCAACATGAAAATGTTTTTATTTATTTTTAATTGTATTGCTATTAATTTTCAACAAATTGAATTGATTTGGTTTATTAAAAGCCTTTTTAAAAAATAATATGAACACTCAAATGTGATTTAAGTTTTTTTTATTTTTTTTTTTTACATACCTAAATATATTTGTTGTTGTTTTTGTTCTTATTAATTAATAAATAATATATGTTTAATGAATAAAACTCATGTATTTTTTTGATAAAAAAAAGTTTAAGACGAGATTTTATTGGAATTATTGTACTGTCTCATTGTTCGCCCTACGTTGTCTCACTCTTCGGACCCCTGTCAAACAGTGAGACAGTTTGACCTTCTTCAACAATTCAACTCATGGTGAAGTAGTCTTTGAATTATTCGCTAAACTTTGTATGGCAAAATACAGTGGAAATATGTCGTAAGATACCATAAAAAAATTATTTTGAAAAAAAAGTGTCTCACTGTTCCGACCTTTTCCCTATGCCAGTTACTTGGGATTAAGAAGACGAGAACAACGCCGCTATATCCACAATCAGATGGGATGGTAGAACGCTTCAACAGAACCTTGAATGAACACCTGTCTAAGGTTGTAGGCGACAACCAGAGGGATTGGGATAAACAGATTCCAATGTTTCTACTAGCCTATCGCAATGCTGTGCATAACACAACGGGGCATACACCATCTGAAATCCTGTTTGGTAGAACAGTCCGGCTACCTATAGTGAGTTGATGTTCGGATCTCCAACTGAGGAACCCAATGGGCCCTATAGAGTAGTAAAGCGCATCAACGACGTGGTCTATCGAATCCAACGAGGAAGAGGCAAACTCAAAGTTGTCCATGTGGATCGTCTTCATCGTTACATTGGGGAAAATGTTGACGCATTTGTTCGGGACGAACAAGTTTAAGAGGGGGATATTGTAGTGTGGATTGAAAAGTACTACTTATTGGCCTCAGCACCACCTAATGGAAAGTAGACGAACTTATTCAACGAAACTTCGAAACTAGGAAACTTCCAAACTTCTAACGATTTTGTAACTAACAAAAATACTTTGTATTGCCTCATTGGTTGTGGACTTGCCAGGTCTGTATATAGTCTAATTTTCTATTGGAAATATAAAGCCACGAAAGGCAAAACGATTTTTTTAAATATACCGTCGTTAGATGCAGTTGGGGTAAACTTCATCTCAAAATGCTTACTTACTTACTTAGATGGCGCTACAGTCCGGGGTGGACCTGGGCCTCAACCAACACGCCTCTCCAGTTAGCACGATCTTTGGCTAACCGCCTCCAGTTGGTTGAGGTCCCCTTCCACTTGTGCGCGCCACCTAAAGCGAGGTCTTCCTCTACTGCGTTGTCCCTCCGGCTTGGAATCGAAGACTCTTTGGGCCGGAGGGTTGGTGTCCATTCGCTCTACTTGTCCTAGCCATCTTAGTCGACTGATACGTACTTTTCTGACCAGGTCGATGTCGCTGTACAGCTCGTAGAGTTCGCTGTTAAATCTCCTCCAAAGCCCGTCAACGCAAACGGGACCGAAAATCACTCGAAGAATTTTGCGTTCGAAGCGACCAAGGAGATCTTCATCCGCCTTTGATAACGTCCATGATTCTGAGCCATAAAGCAGGACTGGGATGATGAGGGTCTTATATAGAGTCTCCTTGGTGTTTCTCGACAAGGCCTTACTAATCAATTGCCTTCTTAGGCCAAAATAACAGCGGGTGGCATGTGTAATTCGGAGCCGAGGTAGACAAAGTCCCGAACTACCTCAAAGTTATAGCTGTCTATCGTGACTTTCTGTCCGATTCGTCGATGTTGTGTGTCACTTCTTGTTGACAGCATATATTTTGTTTTCCCCTTATTCACCACTAAACCCATTTTTGCCGCTTCTGTGCTAATACCTGCGAACGCACCAGTGACAGCTCGTTGTGTTCTGCCAATGATGTCGATGTCACATGACAGCACATTACCTTGTCTAAATCCTTTTTTGACATCAAAGGTCTCGCTGAGATTGTTTCCGACCTTTACGGAGCAGCGAGCGTTCTCCATCGTCATTCTGCACAATCTGACAAGTTTGGCAGGGATGCCAAAACTGGACATGGCTCTGAATAGCTCGTCTCTATAAATGCTGTCATATGCGGCTTTAAAATCGATAAATAGATGGTGAGTATCTGTTACGGATTGAGCAAGAGTAGGCAGCAGCTACAACGCAATGAAACATAGCGACATACATATCGACCAACGGACATCGAACGAGGCAGCAAGTATGTATTTGATATCATATACAACAGGCAGGCAGTATTAAATAACACGAATAAGCAAAAACCAACGAGGCAAAAAACAGCAATTGCAACGAAGCAGCGACGATCAGGCGACAACACCAAGCACACATACCTAACCCCAAGCAACAGTTCGGCACACAGGCAGTGCGATAGGCAACCAAACGAGACGAACAGCAGGCAGATGTGAGGCGAGAAGCAAATAAGCAACCGGTAATCGGCAACGGTTGCACTATGTAATGCATTTTATGATATATTTCAAGTCAGTTCTTGTTCGACATTCTTTCACGACGGATACTAATTAATAAAGGCAATCGATTTTATTCATTACGGCTTTGTATACTATTTATTTTCTGGAATTACAGGCATTATTGGCATAATTTTTCTTTGCGATTCTACGGAACATTTTTTTGGACGAATACGGAACATTTTTGGTGCCTCCGGTGGGGAGTATATTGACCGTGGTTAAATACTAATTTTATACTTGCGACAAAGTATAGGCATTGGCAAACCGATTGTACGCGTACGGTATCGAGGATATTTAAACGGTGCATATCGGACGAATAGTTGGTTGGACAATTTAAACCCGGTTTAAGACAGTTTTTTGGCATTTTCAATACGAAAATAATGTTGGTGTGTTTCTTACGAATTAGACAATAAAACAATGGCTGAGTTGAGAGTGCGAGCAAGTGCTTCGGCGGCAATAACGAAGTTGATGGCAAAGCTGGAGGCAGGCAAACTGGCAGAGTTAGAGGTTACTATGCAACGTGTGACACTCGAAAACTTAGAAGGCCACTACTCACGCTTCATGGACGCGCATTTAGCGTTAGTAGGTAATGCGGAGGAAGGCGAAATGGACGCGCATACGGCACTTTTCGATGACGTGGAGGCCCGATACTCAAAGGTAAAGGCAATGCTAATGGCTGTAATCGATGCGGCATTGGCACCAGAAAGGCCGCCATCTGTGACGAGTGTGGTGCACTCGGTACGAGGCCAACGGAACGAGTTGCACGATGTACGTTTGGAAAAAATAGTGATTCCGGAGTTCCATGGCGAATTCAATAGGTGGGTGGCATTTCGCGACATGTTCGAGACGATGAAGCATTCCCAGGAGCATCTTTCAACAGCAGCAAAGTATACCAGGCTGATGAAGGCACTGAAAGGCACGGCAGCACAGGTCATCGTTTCAGCGCAGCTAAATATTTTCCTGAATATGGAGTCGCTGGAGAAGGAAACAAATATAGGCTTGCGTCGAGTGGTTGACTTGACGAACGAGACAATGCGGTCATTGGCGGCCATGAAACGACCGGTGGATCAGTGGGACGACATCCTTATCCATATTTTAGTCTCAAAGTTACCAAAGGCAACGATTATCCATTGGGAGATGGAGCAACGAGGCACCGAACTTCCGAAGCTGGACGAGCTTTTGAAGTTTCTCGAAGGTAGAACACGTGGTCTCGATCACATGGGATCCGCAATGGTCGACCAGACAGGATCTTGTAAGCGATGTTAAGGAGACTGATGCCTCTATAGTTGGCGCAGTTTAGAGGGTCTCCTTTCTTATGGATCGGGCAAACAATGCTGACGCTCCATTCATCAGGCATGCTTTCCTCTGACCAAATCTTAGAGACGAGTTGGTGCATGCTCTCTACCAAGTCATCTCCCGCTGCCTTAGAAAACTCGGCAGATAAACCGTCCGATCCTGCAGCTTTGTTTGACTTCAGTATGGATATTGCTATCCTTACCTCATTTTGGTCAGATGGACGGAAGTCTTGGCTTTCATCGCCCAGGTTGAATGGTTCATTCTGCCTGACAGCGGAATATGTGTCGTCTTCGCCGTTTACCAGTCTGCAGAAATGGTTTTTCCATGTCCTCAGCACCGACTGTGACTCCAATACAAGGTTTCCTTGTTCGTCTCTACAGGTCTCTGTTCGGATTTTGTTACATTGACACGTTATTTTTACGAATATTTCTCTCGAATATTTATCTTTCCCGATAGGTTGAGGGATACGCCATCGGCAAAAATTGTGACAGTCCCTTGCGATTGCTGCCGTTTAAGATTAAATCTCGTTACACTACTCCTCCGTTGTTGTGGAGTCTGAGATATCAGCATTCGTAGATTTTCTATAATAACGCACGAGTCTAAGTTGACAGCTCGGAATGTTCGGACACCTAAAATACAGAAGTAGTGCCCTACGTGGGTGGGTTATTTGGCAGATGCTAGTTCTGTATATTTTTTTATTAAGCTAACTGATTTTGCATATTTGTTGGCACTAGGCGTATTTTTTTGGCAATCTATAGCTAGCTCACTTTTACTTTTACATGCAAAACCAAAAGTGGGTATAAAAGTGGCTATAATTAACGCAGTAATAAAGTGGAGATAGGAAAGTTGAAAAATGTCATTCATAGATGGCGGTGTTGTAAATAAGGAGGAATTATTTTTCATCCTTGACCGTTGAGAGCGGCTATTTGTCACTAATGGGTTGTGTTCGTTGATTGTTGTCTGAATTGGTAAATATTTTGCAATTCTCTGATTGGTTTAAATGCAATTATACTTTTTAATACTTCATATTCTTACATAATATTATTTTAAATACGATTGAAAATGCTATATAAACTTTGTTGAAAAATAGATATTAATATGTACTTACTGCAATTTGTTGTATTCAAGGTAACAAAATGCAACGTGAACATTCAATTGATGTAATAGACGCGATTCCTTTTTGAATATTTTAAAGATAATCACTCCTGTGCTGAATTCCGACCGAAGTTGAATTCGTGCGGATTTCGAGTTTTCTGTGTGATCAGTTCGCTTAATACATATTTAGTTTTTTACTGACTTGATTTGTTTCAAGAAATAGGTAATTGGAAAACAGAAGTTAATGCGACTTAAGGTAAACAAAAATGCATGTTTGGTACACCGAAAATTCGAAATCCGCACCCGGAATTGAGCACAGGGGTTGATGTATGCACATAATTTCACCGCATTTTCCCGTAAACAAGGCGTATTAAATTTTGATGCTCATATTAGATCAACAAAATAGACTAACAACATTTTTCAAGCTATTTTTTTTTTTGTTTTATTCCACCTTCAAACAAAATATTTTTTAAAAAGGTTAAGTAATTTAATTTCATAAGATGATGGATTTTATTGTTTTAAAAATTATAAACATCTGTCTAAAACCCGATATATGTCTTGGCAGCGCAGATAGTCGCAGTAGTACCCAGTAATAAAACATCTGCACCATCACCATTAGGGGTCGTAAACTAATTAATTAAAACCCAGCGAAAGACAACACCTACGATCAACATGCATTTGCACGTTTTCCTGAATTCTGCCAGCAGTATGAATACGGCTGGAATTTCGAAATACAGTTCATTCAGTATTAGTTAACGAACCTTTGTAGTCGATACAATTTAAGAACGATTTTCAGTTTCTCCAATGAGTATCAATTTTTTGAACATACCCTTTTCCAACTAATATGTCAAGTTGAAAACACGCGTACCAACTTCCAAATAAAAATAAAGTGTGCTAAAGTGAGTAAGGGATGTTTTTTTGAAACTCGAAAAGTGAGTATAGTAAAGAGTCTCAAAAAAATACGCCTACTGAAACATAATTGGTAGTTAATGGTAAAATTACATCAGATCTATAATAAACTGGTATTTACTAACATAATTATTGAAACGTAATATTATAAGAGCTACAGATATTTTATTAATATTTTATGGATGAGTAAAACAGCGTTAGTGTTGAAAATTGGTTGTATTAGACCAGAATAATTATGCTCGTCGGATTATAGTTCATCTAAAAATTTCGGCTGAGTTAATAGTTTATTGTTAACAACTCGACCGGAGCACATCCTATAGGGTCCAAATTGTATGACTTTCTTTTGTGGTAATAAACCAGCACATATTGTGAATATGAGGTATTTTGGTCCATAAATACAGAATTTGTTAATAACTTGACTACAGCGCCGCCTATTGGATCCTAACATAGATATGAATCACCGGCTGGACAAAACAAGTTAAATGTGCAAATATAACCTGAATCGGTTAAGTCATAGTTGTGTAGTATTCATGCAACGTCGTAAGTTTACCATTTGCGTAAAATGGTAAACGACAATCGTTTCATGAACGCCCCAATTTGCTGTTTGTGGTAAATGGTGGTAAACTAATCAACTGTTTCACATGAGAGGGAACGAACGAATTGATAAAATGCGAACAAACCACTTTTGATACCTGAGTGGGGAAGCGAGGAGTAACAACGATTCTCGCTTGTTTGGGATTGACCCTGACAATTTCTGTTGGGAAATTATGTCGAATTTCAGTCTCTGAATTATTGTTTGAGAGAATTACATTAACAACAACTCGTAGACACAGTCACTTTGGTAGGAATGATAGCTATTTCGAACTACACCACTAATTCATCATCAGACTCCTTTAAGTGATTGTTTTGAATAGTTTTGAATTCTGACAGTCAATTCTCCGTATATATCCACTTGGGAAGACATTTCTGTCTTTCCCCTGTCAGGAAGTGAACTTGCACCTCGATTTTCTCAATTGACCAAATGACTACCACTTGCGCTAATTGAGCGACGAATACAAGCCCGCCAACTGGTGATTAGAACGGAGGAGAAGACCAACCTCTGTGCGTTGTTGTTGCTACGAGGTGTTTTTGTTTATTGTCGTTCTCTCGGTTTTCTTCACCTCTTCCTCTCTTTTTTCCCCGCAAGCTGTGAGATTTTCAACAGATTCATACGAGTAGAGAGGTATTATTGGGAAGAATTCGTTGGCTAATACCCAGGCCATGGTTTTTTTGTTAACTGAGTGGGGAAGCGAGGAGTAACAACGATTCTCGCTTGTTTGGGATTGACCCTGACAATTTCTGTTGGGAAATTATGTCGAATTTCAGTCTCTGAATTATTGTTTGAGAGAATTACATTAACAACAACTCGTAGACACAGTCACTTTGGTAGGAATGATAGCTATTTCGAACTACACCACTAATTCATCATCAGACTCCTTTAAGTGATTGTTTTGAATAGTTTTGAATTCTGACAGTCAATTCTCCGTATATATCCACTTGGGAAGACATTTCTGTCTTTCCCCTGTCAGGAAGTGAACTTGCACCTCGATTTTCTCAATTTGATACAATTATAAAGAGAAAATTGCACATTTTACTATTCCAAGTGTAGGATAATTAGTTAGTTCATCAAATTGTATTAAGAAAACAAGTTTTAAAAGGGTTTAAATAACGAAATTTACAATACCAATCTTTTTGTCGCGAACGAAAACTCCCTTTGCTTGGAATTGGAAACATTCGTTATTTAATCAGTTTTAAAACTTGTTTTCTTAATACAATTTGATGGACTAACTAATTATCTTACACTTGGAATAGTAAAATGTACAATTTATATTTATAAAGGCATCAAAAGTATATTATAATAAACACGCGCTTAAGAGGGTATGACTACTCTTTTAATGTAGGGTGAACTACACAGCGCGGGCTGTTCTTTTCTTTTCAGGAGAAGAACTGTCAGTTGAGTGCCAATCGAACGATTTTAGAAGCGTTCGGATTGCTTCCAGACGGTTCTGGACGACCAATCGAAAACGACATTAGTTTACCATATCGTCGTAGATGATTTTCCATACAAATTTGACAGTTCATTTACCACGTCGTAAACTTACGAAGGTACGAAGTTTGCGACGTTTACGACGAGTTTACGAATACTAGGGGTATTCAAGCAACGTCGTAAACTCGTCGTAAACGACGTGGTAAATGAACTGTCAAAATTTGTATGGAAAATCATTTACGACGAGATTGTAAACTTACTACGCGAAACTTACGACGAGGTTATCGTGACATTTCACACTTGAAATAAAAGCGCGAAATCAGAAAAAATTACTTTGCATGCATTTATAATACTTTTGCTGCATTTGTATAAATATAAACGAAGTGGCTATTCGCCCGTTAATTTTGACAGATTTTGTACTGAACTGACATTTACCGATGTTCGGAACACGGGTACGTAATCAACGTATCGTATTCCTATTTCCATTAAAAACTCTTTATAAATAAAAAAGTTTGATCCTAAACGTACGGCATAATGTCCGAAAATGATTATACTGGAGTTTAGAGTCCTTGCCGCGAGCGTAGCGAGCCACATACCCCAACTTGACGCAATATAAACTTTGACATTTCGTTACGTGCCCGTGTCTCGAACAACGGGCGAATAGCAACAGCCGTTCATGAAACGTTTGTCGTAAACTTACCATTTTACGCAAATGGTAAACTTACGACGTTGCATGAATACCCTTACTATTTTTTAGATTCCGTTCAATTTTACGAATCTCTATTCGAAGGCGAGATTCACACATGCTTTCACTAATCGAAGTGGCTATTCGCCCGTTGATTTTGACAGATTTTGTACTGAACTGACGTTTACCGATGTTCGAGACACGGGTACGTAATCAACGTAACGTAATCCTATTTTCATTAAAAACTCTTTATAAATATAAAAGTTTGATCCTAAACGTACGGCCTTATGTTCGAAAATGATTATACTGGAGTTTAGAGTCCTTGCCGCGAGCGTAGCGAGCCACATACCCCAACTTGACGCAATATAAACTTTGACATTTCGTTACGTACCCGTGTCTCGATAAACGGGCGAATAGCAACAGCCTTCACTAATACCAAAACAAGTGACATTTGTAAATTGTAAACACAAATTGCTGTAAATGGTAAAAGGCAAATGGAAATCGACATCCAATTTTGCTGCTCTCCAATTTCTCTCTCCGAAAGGACTTCAATTGCATGGAAATCCTGCTTGTATTGAACTGTCAAATGACTGGAAATTATTATTGTGATTAGATTTACTATGTATTGAATATTTGAAAATTCATCAATGGTTTGATTTGATTTGGGTCGGCTTTGTTAACAATAATTATTGTGTCCATGTTCCCAGTGTTAGTTCTTAAAGTATTTTTATATGAATTGTCAAATCATTTTGCTGTGATATATCGATATTGGGATTTTCAAATACATTGTGATAAATCACAAAAATGAATTATATTTACATATAGCTTTAGAACGCAGAAGTGATCGCCATTTTGTGACCGGCTGATTTTCACAATCGAACCCGACAAAAGATCTATTAAAAACAAAAATAGATAGGTAATAACGAAAATAACACTTCAAAATTATTGGTTTCCACATAAAAAAAGTGTAATTTGTGCTATGTAATAATATTTCATAAATCATTTTGTCAGTGTGTTTGTACAAAAAAATATAATATACTTCAGTTTGTGTGACATACAACTTATTGTATTTATATAGGTTGATTTCAGTAGTTTAGAATTTAGATTGTTTCCTGAATTTGGGTGTTGACAATTTTGCCTAAGCTAAATTGGTGTGTTAATTTATGTTTCCTTTATTATGCAAATAAAAGTGATGTAATTAACATTAGTATAAACATTAGTAAAAATGTAGGTATATTGAAAATTCCAGACTTATTAGAATTTCCTGGAACATAGTGCACACATTCTATTACCTACACGCAATAGTCTATATATTACCAGCAAAAACATTTAATAATCAGTAGTGAAATATTCTAACGCTGTATTTTAGAACAAATGTAGTTTTTTTTAACAAAGATAAAGAGATCAGTGTCTGATATTTATTTAATTATAGCCAGAATAGACTAAACGATCATGACTTTCGATTCGCAAGGCCCTCCAACCGCTGAAAAAACTGATGTTCAATCAGATGCGGCTTCTTTGGCAGATAATGGAGATGAAATGTAATATAATTATAGTTTTTCCAAAGGATCTTTGTTATATTTAATTTTTTCTTTTTTTTTATGTAGGAATCCTGAAAAATTAATATCATCATTTCCAGTGATGAAATTACGATCTCTAAATCAAAAAATTTCCAATCCGAGATGGGTGGTTCCTGTTTTACCTGAACAGGAGCTTGAACATTTGTTAAATGCAGCTATAACTCTTACATTGGCCGGTAAATAAACGCAGTAATAAATTAAGGCTTTTAACAGTTTTTTGTTCTTCATAGGATGTGATCATAATTGCGAGCCATGCTTAGACTTTTACAAAAATGCTTTGACAACATCTTTTATAAAAATTCTAACAGACGAAGCTGTAAATTCTTGGAAGTATAACATTCACCATTGTATTCTTATAACATGCGGAAAACTCTTGCACTTAATTGCAGTTCACATGAATCGTGATAATCCATATTTATTAGATCTTCTTTCAATAGTTTTAGATCCAAATAACAAATTTAATACTTTTAATGTTGCTCGCCAACCGGAGTGTTTTGGTCCCGATGCCGTGTGGGGTGTTTTAGAGGATAACAATAAATTTGCATCAATACAGCTTGAGCCGAAACGCCCTCGGGGGTGGCTCGTTGATTTAATAAACCGTTTTGGCCAACTCGGTGGTTTCGATAATTTACTAGAACGGTTTAATGCTGGAGTGGCATCAATTAAAAACAAGCCGTCTTCCATCGAAAATGTGAACAACCAAAAGGATTCCACGATACCTGGAGATGTCAATGCGAATATATCACTTTCGTTTATTTATTACTTAATTCGACCTTTTGGACAGTGTTACGAACTGCTTACGCCTTTTACCATACAAACATACTTCATGCCTATATGGAAGATTGTTTTGGATATTTTAGATAGCCTCACGGATGCTGAGTTGAAGCATGAAGCGAAATCGGAGGGAAGGAGTGATCTTATTCATAAGATTGTAAAATCGGCTCGTTGCTTAGCAAGTCGTTTGCCGGACCAAGGCGACCTTATTCGTGACATTGAAATATTCCGTTTGAAAATGATATTGCGGCTGCTTCAAGTTTCGAGTTTTAATGGAAAAATGAATGCATTAAATGAAATTAATAAAGTAATTACCGCAGTTTCTTATTGTTCCCATAGAACTCAATTATCACAAGGCTTATCCGATGACGAAATGAACTGGTTAACTGCTGAGCGAATGGCGGTAAGGATTTAAATATTATATTATATGAACAAAATATATAATTATATAATTTTTGGACATTAGGTGTGGATTAAAAAATCCGATGTCTTAGAAATTGTTCTAAAAGACTCATTACACCAACCGCAATATGTAGAAAAATTGGAGAAAATCATAAGGTTTCTTATAAAGGAGAACGCATTGACATTAGATGATCTAGATGCCGTTTGGAAAGCTCAGGCTGGAAAACATGAAGCAATAGTTAAAAACGTTCATGATTTGCTAGCTAAATTAGCATGGGATTTTGTACCGGAACAATTGGACCATCTATTCAAATGCTTTCAAGTGAGTATAAGTTTTTACTCCTATTGTGCCGTACTTTTCTAACTATGTACCTATTCTTCAATTAAGAATATTTATAGCATTTTCATTTTATTATCCTACTTCGCCCATATGACACACAAAAATACATAGATCGATACTTCTTTGTTTTGATGTCGCTTATAGTCCGTTGTGGACCATGGTCTGAAGCCCTTCCAGCTAGCTCAGTCCCTAGATAGCTGCCTCCAGTTACAACACCTACCTGATTGAGATTGTTCTCCAATTGCTAGTGGAAATTCTTCCTTTGCTTCGTTGTCCGTCAGGAGTGGACGGAAAGACCCGACGGGTAGGGGCGTTATCCACATGCTCCGCATGACCTACACACCTCAGCAGTTTTATTTGAAGTTTTTTTTTGACCAGGGTTTTTCCAACGATATAAGTCGGACCGATAATCACCCGAATAATCTTCCTCTCTATGCGTCCCAATGGCTTTTTAACCGCTTTCGATAAGGTTCATGCTTCTGCACCATACAGCAGATACAGCATCGGATTTAGGGTTTTGTATAATAGGTGTTTTTTTTTATTTTACCCATATGATCTATATACATAGATAATTGATTTGCATGGTTAGGTAGTTAGATAGTTTAAAGTGGCTCTCGATGAGAGAAGCACTTAAGCCGTTAGTCGGCCCATTGTGAATACCATTGGGATAAGGGGAGTTATTTCTTTGCTGGCTTCTCATGCCGATCATTTGCTGCCGTTATTATAGTATATTGTATATATAATAACGGCATTTATATTAGGGATTTGATTGCAGCTTGGCTATTAATGTACATATATGATGATATCCCTTTGTGATACCGAATTAATGGACATCCACGTTTCAGCTTCACGAATAGTTGTTATTTCGGCTTATAAAACACTGCAGTGTTTCAAGAGGCAAAGAAGAGGCCCAGATTCACTTCCTCTGAAAAGAAACTGGCCCCAACTTCCTCTAGTGTTTTGGAACCGTCTATGAATATTCACAGTGATTTGTCGTGTAGGACATTTCGTGAATCCCATTGGGTCCTTTCCGGTAGCCGTGGAGTTCCATTGAGGATGGGGGGGCGGTGACGAGGGGTAGCTTAACCTTCCTGGTGAATAACACTAACATCGTTTTCGGGTTGACGCTAAAACCACGTCTGTCGGTCCAGGAGACTAGTTTCCGAAAAACAAATTGCAGGATGTCGGAAAGTGTTTGAGGATACTTTCCCTAAGCGAGTAGGGCGACGTCGTCGGCGTAGGTCACAACTTTGCCAAAGGTAGCCCTCACCACCCTCTGTGTAAGAATGTGGGTGCTTACGCAATTGAGTCTCGATATTGTTGAAAGCTCCTCTATATCAAGGAAAACAACCACTGTGTATTCCTTAAGTGAAATGCGTCCCTTTCGGTGGACTTGCCCTATTGGTAGACATGTTGAGAGCTTAAAAACAATGATTGGTCAACAGTGTCCTTAATGGGGAGGAAAAATGTTATCAGGTGCAGGTGACTTGTACTGTTCAAAACTGTTGATGGCCCACTTCAGTTTCCTCCTCACAAATTGTTAATGTGGTGGAAGAGGCCCTATAAGGGGTACCAATTCTTAGGTTAGGGTTTCTGGTGACAGGCGTGCAGCCAGGAAAGTGAGTGCCATGGACAAATCCAGTGATTGTTCCTCTGATTCTGCCCATTGGCCACTAGGGTTTTTTTAGTACACTGAGTACAGTGGGGGTTTTGGAAAGGAACTTGCGCAATCTGTTTGTGTTGTTTATATGTTCTCACAGAAGTTGCGCCGGGAGCTACGTTGTGCCTTTCGGACTTCCTTTATAAATAGCGTAAGGCCGCTATCTGATTTTTTCGTGCGGTATTGTTGCTCTCGCTATGCTCGGTAAACATTCGGTACCGATTGTTCTACTTCGAAATTATACCGACAAGCGGCCTAAAACTGTCTTTGTAGGACTCCCCGACCGTTTCTAGTTTCGTGGTTTTGGCTTTGTTGAATGTCTTTCTGTTCTCGCAGCGATGTTTAATAAGTTGTTTACACCACGGTGGTTTCTTGCGTTTCGAGTGGAACCCAGACCCTAGGTCTCGGTCTGTGGGGGATCGAACTCCGGTCCACTACCTCTAACTTGGCTCCTGGTCATACTTCATCGAGTCTACCCACGGCTGCCCTACCCTCTGTAACGCTCAACGAGCTGTTGACTAGAGAGCGACTCTTTTGAGGTTGGTTATGGTTATCCCTTACGAGCGGTCTCTTTTTGCAGACCGTTTGTTAGGGATGGAGACCAGTACCCATGTATCTCGGCCAAGCGACCTGTTCTTAAAGTCTTTTTTATTAATAGACGGAATTGTGGTTCCACGAGTAGCCATGGAAAGAAGAGTCGATCTGCACAGATCCCCCCCCCCCTTACGCAGAAAAGGCTATTGTAATCCAGACGGCGCCCGGTATCTGGATACACCTTAAGCGACCATGCTAATTTTGTTGAGACCTGGGCCCACAGCCTGGCAGAATATCGGCACGGTCCTATTGACACCTTGTTCCTGCCAAGGGGGATGAGGGGATGAGAAAGGGAGAGAATAGTAGGACGGGTTCTAATTACCTCTTAGTTCGTAGAGCTGGTAGGATGTTGCCAGTGTAGATGGCGATTGCCATCCTTGCTGGACTACTGTGAGTTGCTCTACTTAAGCCTCCACACCACTACAAGTTTCCGTATGCAAGTTGTGAAAAACTGTGCCTCTGGTGTTGGCTTGTGAGATTGGCACACTTTTCTCAAGTGTGATATCGAAGAAGTTAAATGACAGCGCATCACTATGCCTAAATCCTTTTCTGAACCTTAATGGTGCAGCGAGTGTTCTCCACTGTTATTCCGTACAACCTGACGAGTTTGGCAAGGAAACCAAAACTTTTATGGCTCTAAACTTCTCACTATCGTATGCAACGAGGTTCCGTTCGGGCATACTTTTTTCCCAATCGGCCTCAATGTTACTATACAATCCTATTGTGAACCAATTACTATACAATCACCATCTCTATTTATGTCTCTTTCTACAGTCATACCTTCACAACTTAATTTAATTTTTTCATCAAATAAGTTAATAAGATTACTGAAGTTGTCCTCAGCATAGAGATATGAAAAATTCACTTCATCCAAAAGGGTATCGAGTGCTTTTAAAGCTGCTTGACTGTCGGTGTAGATGACGATGTCCGAGTTCGATATCGATTTCACCTTCAGCAGCTCAGAGGCTTCGCGAATAGCCATAACTCTACATTTATTTGGTAGTCTAAAAGACTGGTTTAGGGAGAATGGAACTGGCAAAATCCCTGCTGTCAGTCGGTAATACTGGTCAGTTTCCTATCCAGAACCAAACCTAAGTATTTGGCGCTGTCAGAGAAGCTGAGGCGGATTCCCTTTAGTTTGGGTGGATGGATTTGAGGAATTCGGTGCTTCTTCGTGAATAGCACTAGCTCTGTTTTACCCGTGTTTATATCCAGGCCACATTTGGTAGCCCATTTGACCAGCGTTGCGAGGGCCGATTCCATCAAGTCCCGTAATGTTGGGAGGTATTTCCCAGTAAATAAAATGGCGATATCGTCTGCGTAGGCTATAACTTTACCACCGTTTTTCTCCAGGGTTACAAGTATTTCATTTACTGTTAGCAGCCATAGCTGCGGTGAAAGTACTTCACCCTGCGGAGTGCCGCGTTGCACAGACCTTCTCAGTTTGCAGCAGCCAAGTCCCGAATTGATAACCCTGCTTAGCAGCATTTGGTTGATCCAGTGACTTAGACTTCCGTCAATCTGCAGGTTTTCAAGTGCGTTAATTATCGCTCTCGGCTTTATATTGTTAAAAGCCCCTTCAATGTCTAGGAAGGCTACCATTGTAAACTCCTTGACGGCTAGTGATTTTTCCACGGTGCCGATAATGGAATGCAGAGCTGTCTCTACCGACCTGCCCTTACAGTAGGCATGTTGGGATTTTGAGAGAGTTCCTGCTTTGATGTTGTGGCGAATATATAGATCTATCACCCTGTTTAGTGTTTTCAGTAGAAAAGATGACAGGCTAATAGGCCTGAAGTCCTTTGGAGTGGTGTGAGAGACTTTTCCCGTCTTGGGTATAAAAACCACTTTCACCTCTCACCTCTCTCCATAATGGTCTAAACTTAAGAAGAACAGTCGAATCATCCAAGGTTTAAGAATGCCATAAGCATGTTGCATTTCTGCCGGGATGATTCCATCTGGTCCTGCCGATTTAAAAGGGAGGAAGCTATTAATCGCCCATGAAAGTTTGTTCGCTTATCACTTCCTTTGAAATGAAATGAGGTCTGGGATGGAACCGTTCTTGAGTCGGGGTATCATCCCCTTGTGCACTTCCTAGGAAGTGAGTGTCTAGGAGCAACTGAAGTGATTCTTGACTAGACTGCGTTTCCGTTCCATCGGATTTCTTTATACAGCTAGGTATAGAGGGAGACTTTGACAGGATTTTCCTAACTCTACTAGCCTCATTGTTTTCTTAAATTTTGGAACAAAAACCCTGCCAGGAGTTTCTTTGCGCGATTTGTATTCCTTTTTTTTTGTAGTCTTTAAGGCTCTTCTTATAACAGTCCCAATCTGTGGGTGATCTTATTCTTTTTGCCTTGTTAAAGGCTTTTCTACTTTCTCTTCTTAGTGAGCTTAGCTCTGTAGTCCACCACGGGGGTTTCTTACATTTAGTGTGTCTGCTTACAGGCCACGACTTTGCGAAGGATTCATTCATGGCAGAAGTAATCTTCGTCGTCAAGGAGTCGATGTCTTCAAACGATGAGATTGTATCAGTGGGTATGTTACCGAGAGCCTTTGTTAGGTTGGCTCGATAGCTGTCCCAATTAGTTTTCCTGGGGTTTCTAAAAAAAGCTACAGGATGTTAGTCTACATCCTGTAATGTTAAGACTGTAGAAAATGTAACAGTGATCAAAAAATGAATTATTCTTGGACACTGCCCAGTTTTCCACGGAGATAGTGGGAGAGTTAGTAACTAGCATAATATCTAACACTTCCTGTCTGTTTCTAGTATTAAATGTAGATTCATTACCGATATTGCAAATGACGAGGTTAGTCCCTACAAGAAAAGTAAAAAGTGACTCACCTCTTTCGTTGATGTCGCTGCTGCCCCAGATGGAATGGTGTGTATTCGCGTCGCATCCGAGTAAAATTGGGATATTCCTCCGCTCTGATTCTCTGACTGCATGACGTATATTTGCCGATGGTACGGGCCCGATATCATCGTAGGCCATATACGCCGATGCAAGCCAGAATTCCTCCTTTTCAGTGATCTCCAGTTTGACCACTGCGAAATCACGGTTACTGAAGATCTGTGAAAGGAAAAGTTTTAGGTTAGTTTTTGCTAAAATGCAGGCTCTTATTTTACCCTTACAATCAGCATGAAACATTTTATAATTTGGTGTCCTCAACCCCGCTATACTGTTGCCAACGAGCCACGGTTCTTGGATGAGGACTATGTCGTCCCCACTCGCTTGTAGGTGGAGAATAAGGTTGGCAGATGCCACCTTACTGTGATGTAGGTTTATCTGGATTATCCGCAGCATTGTGGCTACTGGATAAACCGGAAACCTCAATCACACAGATTCAGAAGACCGTCCGTGATCCCCGCCGTTTCGTGAAGGATAGGGGGGCTAGCGCCCAATGTTTGATAAATGTGCAGCCTTAATAGCAGCATTGTTAGATTTGAATTTATTTCGGCTGAGTGGGCAGAAATCGACCAGATTATATGTCTCGTTCTGCCCGACATCGGAATTTGGGTCATCTTCCCGGTCTACGGAAGTGGTTTTTCCATATATTTAACACCAACTGTAACTGCTTCAACTAAGTTGAGTTGTCTTACATAATAGGGGCAGTAATGATCTTCTTCATAGATAAGAATCATTCAGAGCTGCAACGTAGCTTATTTTCTTGCTTTATCAACAATTTTTTTATTTTTTTAACGAACACTTCTATTTGAAAGGTGTTACTTGATCACTTGAGTGATACTTAAACAGCTATGATTTGTTTTTGCAATCAAATCTTACTCAATTTAACATTCTTCGCGTTTCACGAAAACCTCTAAGTTTATACATTTAATTACCTATTAAATTAGTGATAGAATTTTGTATTTTCTCTCTTTTAGACAAGCATGACAACTGCAAACAAAAGACAGAGAGAACATCTACTAGAATTAATTAGGCGCTTGGCAGAAGATGATAAGAACGGTGTCATGGCACAAAAAGTTTTGAAATTATTTTGGACTTTGGCACACAATGTAGAAATACCACCTGAAGTATTAGATCAAGCGTTAATAGCACACGTAAAAATCTTAGATTATAGTTGTTCTCAAGAGCGTGATGCTCAAAAGACAGTATGGCTTGATAAATGCGTGGATGAGCTAAAATCAGGCGACGCTTGGGTTCTTCCTGCCTTGCGTTTAATAAGAGAAATATGCTGCTTATATGAATCAAATCCGCATCATGTTCAAAATTCAAACAAAGTGTTGAATAGGCAACAAGTTATCGAACGTTTGCAGAATGATTATTCTCTCGTTATCCTTGTAACGAACAGTCTTATCTGTTATATGGACAAAGTTCGAGCATCAATGGACGAAAATCCTGACTTAGATCCTACTAAATATTGCAGTGATGGCCGTTTTTCACATGAGTTACAAATTCAAGAAAGATTGGACTTCCTAAAATATTTGCTTAAAGATGGCCAGCTCTGGCTTTGCGCAGACCAAGCAAAACAAATATGGCAGTGCCTGGCTGTAAAATCAGTTTTCCCTAGCGACCGGGAAGAATGTTTCCGATGGTTTAGTAAGCTAATGGGAGAAGAGCCTGACCTCGATCCAGGCGTAAACAAAGATTTCTTTGAGAATAATATCTTACAACTTGATCCATCTTTATTGACAGAAAGCGGAATTAAATGCTTTGAGCGTTTTTTTAAAGCGGTCAACTCTAAGGAAGACAAACTAAAGGCGATACATCGGGGTTACATTCTTGAAAACAATGATCTTATTGGTAAAGATTATCTATGGCTTGTGATAACTACAGCAGAAGCAGATATAGCAAATAAAGGTATAGAACTTTTAAAGGAAGTGTCTACAGCATTGGGTCCTACACTTCTGGCAAATGTTGCCTCATTTCATGAAACCTTTATCGGGGAATGTTGTGATAAATTAAAAAATCTCTACGATAGCATAATATTTGTAAACAGCTCTGCCGAGTACAATTCTAACGATAAAGAAACTAAATTTTTGTGCGAAGAAGCTGAAAAAATGTGCAGAATACTAAGAGTACTACAAGAATATGTAAAAGAATGTGATCGATCATTTGCTGGAGATAGATACAAATTGCCATTATGTCGTGCAACAAGGGGAAAGCATACCAACTTATATATTAGATTTCAAAATCCTGGTCGCGCGATTGATGATATTGAATTAATTACACATAGTAATGAAACAGTGGCATCTTTTAAGCGAAGTATACTTAAACGCCTAAAAGGAACTTCGACAGCAAACATAAAAATAGACTTTTTCTTTAACAATGGAGAACTAATTGAGATTTTGGACGAAATGCACCCATTGTCTAGCTATGCAATCAGAGATAAAATGATTCTTACTGCTAAGCTAACGCCAATTGGAACTGTTTTAGCAAGTAGTCCAGACAGTTCAAGTGATTCGAGCACTGGATCGCCGCCACGTCCCAGCGCGGATATTCGAAGGGTTGAATCGGAATACACATTGCCTGGTGTTATTATTTCGGAAAAGCCGTATTATACCAACTTCTTTTTAAAACTCCATCAATTGGGTGTCGATATGCAGTACTGCAATTTGAGAGATAGTGCGCTAGTGCTTTTAAATGTATTGCCAGCTGACAGAGAAACTGTTAATGAATTAAGGAGAATGTGCCATATAAAAACAACTAATTTAAAGATTGGCTCAGATAATATCCAAACCTATGAGAAGCCAATATTACAAGATCAAGAGTATAAGCACACTTTAGAGGAACCAACACCACTTAAAATATTTTTATATACAACACCCGCGAGAGTACTATATAATTTGGAGGTCCTGAATGCCATACTCGTACCTGCAATTGATCCGTTTAGTGAAGAATCATTGATTGTACAATCAGCTTGGTTACGGTCAGGAGTTGCGCACTTTCTTATGGAATTGCTAACTAAAAACAATTTCTTACCTAATGCAGACATGCAAACTAAACGTGCAGCATTTCAAAGTATTCTTCGACTTGTTAAATTGTTTTTCTACGTTATAAGCTGTGTTTTAAGTCGTGTTGGGGATGAGCCAGCATTATCTAATTTTGAAGCACGTTCGAGATCCCAAATAGACATATTAAAACAAATTCTAACGTCTATTCCAAATAGTTCGGAGAATACACTACGATTTATATCAACTAAGCTGGCAGAAAATGTTGCTGCAGAAATGTTAACAGCCAGTACTGAAGGGCAAAACAGTAGAAAGCTTTTCTCAGACGCTTTGCAATGGTCATGTCCTGATGTTGCTACCATTAAAGCGATTATTCAGCTCGCCTGGTCATCTTCGTGCGGACGATTTCAAATGTATGGAAGTAAGGATAATTTTAGTGATGATATTGCCATGCCTGGTGCTCAAGATTTCGCTCTATGTAAAGAAGCACTTGAAGTACTTATAATAAGTCTTGTACTCAATCCCAGTGCTAACGAGGTATTAATGCAAGATGAAATTTGGCCAGAATTCATAACATCGCTGATTTTAAAAAATCCATCAAGAATTGTACGACAGATTGCTGCAGAACAATTCTTTTTTAGTTGCACTTACTATTCCGGAAATAGCCGTCCATTTGAATACATGATCAATCATTTGATTTCCTTACTACATACCTCTATACCTTCACACTCAAGTACATGTGCGGATCTCTTTCAACTTTTATGTAGAACCTTAAGTTACGGTTGCACATGGAACTGGCCACACAGTGTAATAGAAGGTTTGTTGGCACATGAAATAAATTGGCTTAGACAAATTAAGAATAATGTGATATCAAGTGGAAATACCCAAGTGCATGAGGATCTATTGGAAGGTCACTTGTGTCTGACAAAAGAACTTATGTTTTTCATAGACATAAAAATAAAAACTCAACTCAGTGGCTTATTGGAGGAACTTACTGATGACTTTTTATTCTCTGCGTCGCGAGAGTATCTTCATTTTAGGCAAACTGGCAAATTAAACAATCATCTGGCCCCACCTCCGGTTTGTAGAAGTCCACACACAATAGCGGCTGCTTGCGATCTACTGGTAGCTCTTTGCCAAAACTGTGTTGCTAACATGAAGCTACTTACAAAAACACTTATAAACAACGTTTGCAATGGTATTTTGTTTTTGAATTTGATAACTGTACATTATTGCTAAGAAATTTATTGTTTTCTTTTTTAGAAATAGAACCTCTAAAGGAATGGGATTATTTGCCACCAATTGGAATAAGACCACCCAAAGGATTTTGTGGTTTAAAAAATGCAGGAGCTACATGTTATATGAATTCAGTACTGCAACAGTTGTACATGGTTCCATCGATTCGAGTTGGTATCCTAAAGGCGGAGGGTGCTGCCGTGAATGAGTCTGAAGATTTTAGTGGTGATGCTGAGTCACCCCTTTATAACGATGATGTGTTTTTCGGAAACGCTCAAAAAAATTACCATGTCGGAATTCTAAAGCATGTTCAGGCGATTTTCGCCCACTTAGGTCATAGTGCCTTGCAGTATTACGTACCCCGTGGCTTATGGACACACTTCAAGTAAGTATCAAAATACATACATTATATGTGTGCTTTTTATTTTATAAGTCATAAAAAAATATACATAGATATAAATTCGTATATTCAAAAAACACATAACATTCTGAAATGTCTTATTGTGAATTACCTATTATTTACTAATTAGTAAAAACATCACGAAAATAACCTTCCTATTATACAATACATTTGATTACTCGAAAATTTAATTTTTTTTTATTTTATGAAGCAAACAATTAGGTTAGGTTATGTTAAAGTGGGTTCCAGCTAACGCGAGCACTCTTATAACAATAAAAAGTCCACTGTGATACCAACTGGATCATATATTTCCCCATTGTACCTACTCGTCAAAACCTTTTTGAACTTCCAATGAAGTGTATATTAGTAAAATACTAATACATACTAATAAAATCAGCAGGATCGTAAAAGTCCCTAAATGAAGTTTACTTTTCTGAGAGAGAGCAGGGTAGGTGCAGAGAAGGTAGCTGACAGTCTCCTCATCCTCCTCATCTGTACAGCTTATACAAAAATCTTTTGAGGGAACACCAAGCCTATTTGCGTAATTTCCTATCGGCCAGTGTCCTATTATAGTGCCAATATGTCGTCTATTTCGAAAAAGATGACACACAAACACCATTTTAACTTAGTTTTTAGTTAGCTTTTTTTAGTAGTTAGCCATCTGCCCTATAGTTCCCTGGAATATCCCTATGCCCGGCAACGATAACAGGTAAATATTGAACTGCTCTGCCATCTCTAGGAGAAAAAAAGAAATAGAAATAAACTCGAATCCTCTGCACAGGTTTCAAACTCATAATCGTTGAGAATCTTTGATGTCTTTTGGTTCCAATTTCGTGAAGCCTGTTTTAACACCATAAAGTGTTTTATTGAACTTGCATACTCGTCCTGAATTGTCATTGTAGCCGATTGGCTGTGCCATATATATATACATATAGGTACATATATACACTCCGTCTCACTTGATTTTCGAACATGCAGTTTTTCGTTATAATTTTACGATATTTTTCAAACCCTTCGCTAATCTCGAAAAAAAAAAACAATTGCACAAGTAATGAAGGACAGCGGGTCTATTTTCATCGTATTTCTAGTTGAAACTATATAACTTCTAAAATATTAGAGGTACACAAATTGTTTTGTGCATTTTGAAAAGATAATTTAGTAGCGCATACAAGTCTTAAAGACTTTAGGTACATCCGTGCAGCTACAAAAAAGTTATGGCTCAACATTTTTTGTGAATTTGTTGTTACATATTTTTCCTTAAAATGCTTTTTTCTCCAAAATGTTTACTTAATAAATTTTTTTTTTTTTTATGAAATTTGTATCTTAGAACAATTTCCTGGTATTTCCAACCTCGCCGCCGTTGTATCTCGATCGCTGTAATGAGGGAGTAAAGTTACTTTTAGGTTCCTTTTCACCAGTATGCACGATCTGAGCTTACCCACTGCCGGCTTATACAGGTTGAAGTAGTTTGGAGTCTTGAGTCCATATACCAAGTTTTTAACAACCCAAGGTTCTTGGACCAAGACTATATCTTCCCTGTCTTTTGAAAGACGGAGAAGAAGGTCGGCAGATGCCGTGATGGAGTGGTGGATATTAATCTGGACTAACTGCAGCATTGGCGCTACAATCAGGTAGAGAAATCTCCCTCACGGTGGAGTTAAGGTTTTCCGAGTCTGAGGACGATTTAAGTAATTCGTCTTCACTCAAAAGTAGTGGGCGCATTTCGTTGAACTTATCATCCGTCTTCATGTCCGACACTACGTCGTCCTCGACTAAAGACGGATGCTGTCCGGTGAATGACGTTTGGGAGTCATCGCTCTACAGAGATGGAAAGGAGATAGATGGCTCCGTCTTATCGGTTGTGGGGGCGGGAGTGGGGTCAAATGGATGGGAGGGCAGTTTTCCCAAATCAGACTCTTCGTCCTTTTTGTATACCTTGATGGTGATGGTATCGAAGCCGTAATATATAACGCCTCCAGTCTTCGCCAAAGGAGCCAAAGATTCTTTGTTGATGACAATGATTGCACATCTGTTAAGACCCCTTGGCTCGTCCAGCTTTGCGACCTTCCAGTTATACGTCGGCAGCTCAGGATTACTACTCTTTATGATCTCGAGGATCTTATCGGTATCGTAGGGTTCGGTTGGGATCCAAACGCGAGTTCTCGGTTGGCTTGGGATCTCTTCCTTCGCTACAACCTCGAGCTTAGCGCCTGGTCATACCTCACCCAATTTGCTTATAGCACTTTTATATAAGTCGTAAGACCTTTGTTCGTCGCAGGCGATTAGCTTGACATGGCCTTGATGCCAGCCACCATCCCAACTTCGGGGAGGAGGACCTAGATTCTCCTTCATAATATCCAGAAAAACGGATGAAAGTTTAGGTGGAATTAGTTTCCACTTGTCTGGTGCGATGGATCCATCTACGTCGCTTCTGTCGATGACCGCCAGCACTAGTTTGTCTTTAAGGACTTCGCTGTAGGACTTCGATGTAGGGTTGGATGGCCTGGAGGAGGTACTGGTGTTGTGTACCTTGGCCCTTTTCGGTTACGACACGGATTCTTCCAACGATCGCTGTCGCTTTGACGTAGAGTCGCTGCTCGTCCCAGCTTCTTCGCTGACGATCTTCTGGGCCCTTGCTAAACGGGCGTTCATCTTGCCTGTTCTTTTGCGGGAGCAAGGCTAGGCCTTGTTCCCGAAGAGTCCCCGAAGTCCCTAAAGAAGTCGGCAGGCTTCGTGTTTTGTTAGGACTTACAATTCAACTATTGAAGGAAGCTGATGCGTTTTGTCCCGACAATTAATATTAATAAAGTTAAATCAGTGTTCAGCAAAAAAATTTTTTACAGTCCACTTAAAGATTCGGTGGTTTTCGAATTTTGCGATTATTGCAGTTTTGTTAACTTCTTTCCAACACTTCATAAGTGTCAAAAAATTAACCGAAGATAATTATTCCGCGCCTAATAAAGTGTAGAAATAGTAGTTTAAAAAAACGTTAATCATAATCCGTTTCTTTCAGCATTAAAAATGGCCAAGCCTCTTTCTCTTTCCGTATTTTTTCTCGAACAGTCCTTACATAGATAGAGATTTGAAATGTGCCTTTAATTTTACAACTCATAGAAAATTATTAGTATCCTTTTTGTCTTTAAAGTGTGCTTCGAAACCGTTCATAAAATGTTTTTTAACTATTTCCACCAACTATTCAATAAAAACTAAACTGCAAATGATTTTTTTTCTATGCATATAGAATGGATTTCGATTTCAAAATTTTCGGAATTGAGACAAAGTGAAATTGTGATTTCGAAAAAATTTCGGAGTTTCCGAATCGCTCGAAATGCAGAACACTGAAAATGAATTCACTCGATTTCTGGAACCTAGCTGTTAGTTTTGTCCTCATTTACTTCAAGGCCAACGGATTTCACTTGCTCTTCAATCGCCGTGAACGCTTCTATCACGGCACGCTGGGAGCGACCGATGATGTCTATATCGTCCGCATGACCTAGCAGCTGGACGAACCTATTAAAGATAGTGCCTTCCGTGTTGACACCTGCCCTACGCACTATCTGCTCCAGTACGAGATTGAAGAAGTCGCATGATAGCGCGTCTCCTTGCCGAAATCCGGTGCGTGTTTGAAATAGTTCGGAAGAGCTACCTCCAAACTTTTAAAGAGCTCCGCTGGTAAACGATCAGAGCCTATGGCTTTGTTGTTCTTAAGCTTTTTTATAGCTAGGCCAACTTCTTCTATACTAGGTGGTGGAACTAGTTCTTCATTGACTGGACGTGGGTTCTCTTCTTGCCCTATGCCTATCACTCTCTACATGATGCCCATTAAGCAGCTGCTGGAAATGCTGCTTGAGCTTCGGTGACTAGGTTTCCTTCGCTGTCTCGAAGAGCCTGCGTTCCGGTTTTGTAGCCAGCAGCCAATTGCTTGGCTTTTTTATAAAACCGCCGGATGTTATTACGATCGCGCGACTCTTCGATCTCCTTGAGCTGGGAGGCTGCGTAAGCCCTCTTCTTCCTACGCAGGATCTTCTTTTCCTCTCTTCTCCTGGCTCGATACTCTTCTCTCGCTGCCCTTGTTTTGCTCTGCAGCGCTTTATTGTGCGCATCTTCTTTTTCCTGTATACGCATTCATCATCATACCACGGGCTCTTTCTCTGGGGTGGCTGGTACCCTACAGTGGTTTCGGCTACCTCCTTGATGATGTCACGGTACTGGCACCACTGATTGTTGGCGTCTGTGGTAGGTGAGTGCACAGAGGAGAGTTTCATGCTCAGGCGCTCGCTGTAGGCTCTGGCGACTCCAGGTGTGCTAAGGCGGCCAACGTCGAATTTCTTCTTCTGGGCGGTTCGCAGCTACGTCTCGTTGGTGGACAGTCGAGCTCTGAATTTAGCCGCGACAAGAAAATGTTCAGAGTCGACGTTTGCCCTTCGGAATGTGTGCACGTCGAGGATGTTGGATGCGTGCCTCGCATCGATTAGCACATGGTCGATTTGGTTGGCGATTCGACCGTCTGGAGAGCGCCAGGTTGCTGTGTGGATCCTTAGCCTTGGAAACCTAATGCTATTTATCACCGTATTATGAGCTGCTGCAAAATCGATTAGTCGGCAGCCGTTGTCTGTTGTTGTTTCGTGGATTATATGGACTATATTTTTTTTCCATAGTCGGGAATTTACCCCGACGGCACTACTCCCAACCTGGAGGGTCAGGCCCTGTTTTGACCCTAGGACAACGGGCCGGACATTCCGGTGTCAGTAACCCAACTTTGGGATATGACGCTGCCGTTGACCCATTTAGGGTTCGTCCGCCACCAAATCTTTTCCAACACCCTGGCTCAGTATTGGAGATCCCTAAAGACCTGTTATCCAAATATGTCGAAGCAGCTCTTATAGGGATTACACTTTAGTTCGACCTGACTGGAACTGTAGACGCCACCATTGATTCCATCTAGGGAATTCATCCGCTGCCGGCCGCCTGAAACAAGACCTTCCACAGGGGTTGGGGTCCAGTCGAGGTACTAGGCACCCACCAGTCACCAACGTGAAGGTGAGAGTAGGAGTTGATAGTGAGAGGCTAGAGTGAGAATGCTTGTGTTCTCATGTACATAATCGCATCACTACCCTTAAACCAGCCATATTTGGGACAACGCCCCTCCAAATGCTCCAGCCCCAGATTGTCCCAGATTGTGATTTCTGTAACTTCAAGATTTCAGATAACAAAATATTTTATGAATTTACCATGAAGCGATGAGGCTTGCAAAATATTCACTAGCTCGCAGTCTATATAGCCATGTGAAAATGTACCATAATTTCTGAGATATTTCCATTTAAAGTCATTCAAATCATTATTTATATAACGATGTACATTATGTTTGATTCTAACAGACACAATTATAATTTTGCTATGCATAAACATAGTTGTGTATATTCATAGTAACTAATGTGGTTGTTTTATTTTAAAGGTTGCAGGGTGAGCCCGTTAACTTGCGAGAACAACAAGATGCTGTTGAATTCTTTATGTCGCTTTTTGAAAGCTTAGATGAAGGACTGAAAGCTCTAGGACATAATCAATTTATGGTTAATACACTAGGTGGTTCCTTCAGTGACCAAAAAATATGTCAGGAGTGCCCCCATCGCTATTCAAAAGAGGAACCATTTAGCGTTTTCAGCGTGGACATACGAAACCACAGTTCTTTAACGGAATCATTAGAACAGTATGTCAAAGGTGAACTCCTGGAAGGGGCTGACGCGTATCATTGCGATAAGTGTAATAAAAAGGTAAATACATAGTCAATATAATAAAATATACATTCTATTAGTTTTCTATTCTATTTCTTTTCTTATATTATAATGTCACAGTGTGTGTTTAAGTTTTTCTTTCGGGACAACGAAATCATATAGCAGGTCGACTAAATGTTTGGGGTTATCCTTTTGAGCCTCAATAGAATGGGAAATGGAATGTGAAAACAATAAATAACATTCTTAAATATAGTATATTGGGTGCGAAATATAACTTTTGTGGGTGTTGGAAACACAATGGCGTAAATGTACAGTCAGATAAATTATATTAGTACGTGATAAAGCCAAAACTAGTGTTTTGTTAATTATAGTCGAAATAAAACCTACTTCAGTCGTTAAATTCACTCCAGAAAAAACATTATTATTCACGGCTTCGAACTTTTATGAATCATAAAAGATCTCGACCATAAAACTTATTTTATAAATGTATTCAGGGTTTCGAACTTTTATGAAACTCTGTTGTGGAACTTCGAAAATTGAAGCTGTCAAAACAAACCGCTGAGTTTTTTTTTATGTATAGTCGGTAGACACTATTTGTGCAAAAAACATTAAAATGCGGGCTGAAAAGAGTAAGTTATGAACTAAGTTATGAAACTAAATAATTGTGTAATAAATACTTGAACATCTTTTTAGGAAAAAGACAACAAAAAAACACGATAAACAAAAATGTGCACGACTGTGTCGTACGAAACTTTCTCGTTTATTGCGAATCTCAGAATCTCAGATTCATTTCAGCAAATTTGACGTTTAAAATCATACCTACTCAAGATGTACTCAGGTTTAGTAACTGAACCCTTGTTAATTAAAAACGTAATATGTACATACTAAATAAACAAACGTATTAACTACAACACTTTATTACTTTCAAATTTCACCCCGAACTGACATTTCCTTCAAGGCAAGTAGGCGATGAATTTCGAATTATATTGCCACTGAAGTTTTGGGCTTTGCAAAAATAGGTGCAGGGAAATAAGTCCCCGGGAACTAAGTCCACTGAGGGACTCAGTTCCCACCTAGTGGGAAATAAAACCACTTTCGTGAAGTGGACTTAGTTCCCATGTGAGGTGGGAACCAAGCCCACTTTCTTATGGGAACTTAGTACACATTCAACAGTTAAATACGTATGCAACCCCCCTGCTTGGGTTTACTGTCAGACTTGCAGTATATGTGCGAATTTGGGTACATTGAAAGGGAAAAATAAAACCACTCAGAGTTTTCAGAATTTATTTCCCACCTTACATGGGAACTAAGTCCACTTCACGAAAGTGGTTTTATTTTCCACTAGGTGGGAACTAGGTCCCTCAGTGGACTTAGTTCCCGGGGACTTTTTTCTGCACCTACACCTTTTGCGGGGACTTCGTTCCCACCTAGTGGAAAATAAAACCATTTTCGTGAAGTGGACTTAGTTCCCACCTTACATGGTAACTAAGTCCACTTTCTTATGGGAACTTAGTACACATTCAAGAGTTTAATACGTATGGGGGGGACATGCTGCCCCCCTGCAACCCCCCTGCTTGGGTTTACTGTCAGATTTCCAGTATGTGCGATATTTTGTTTATTGAAAGGGAAATAAAACCACTCAGAGTTTTCGGAATTTATTTCCCACCTTACATGGGAACAAAGCCCACTTCACGAAAGTGGTTTTTTTTCCCAGTAGGTGGGAACGAAGTCCCTCAGTGGACTTAGTTCCCAGGGATTTATTTCCCTGCACCAAAGGTGTATACCTTATTCTAGATTCCTATTGGCAGTACAATATTGGATAGGATCTTATTACTATTGAGTGACGTTCAGTGCAATTGAGTGCATGACACACCACCAAGCATGTGTGGCACATAGAGAATTGAACTCGATTGCACTTTACATATTTCGTCACTTTGTTATTCGGCCCTAGCGAGATATCTGTCGGAATCGGAACGGAGAATTCTCCGCAAGCCATACTCCGTCGGAGACTCAAATTACAATCGAGGTATCCGCCTTCGGAAAGAATAATATTATTAAAATGCGACAACGCATTGATTTGTCATGATGTGGTTTCGTGGTACATCGGGGTTTTCCTATATAGTTCTTGTTTTTTTCGTTTTTTTTTTGGCCTGGAAACACAAATTTAAGCAACAAATACAACCAATTACTTTGCTAAACATGTTTTTTTCTTTAGTGCTTTCATTTATCAACACTTCACTGCAAATCGTAAACAAATTCCGCAACCAATTCCTGTCGGAGCATATCGGAAGAAAATTCGTCTGAAGCTGTCAAATATATCAGTAAAAACGCACTTGATCGCACTGAATATTTGTCTACACTATATATATTTGTCGGAACAAAGTTCCGAAAAGCTGTTCCGAAGTATATATACCTCGAAACAAAAATCTTCAGATTCGTATGATATCGGAAAAATTTCTGTTCAGACGGATACCTCGCTAGGGCCGATTGTTTAGATGCCAGTGTGTGTCAATAAGTGGATACACTACACAATTTTTGAATGCAGTTGGGCATATCTGGTGATTTGGAAATAATTTTCCTTAGCCTACTGGAGTTACCATTAGTTTCTATGTTGCCACAGAATAATCTCCATGAATCTCGTTGGGCTTTTATAATCTCAGCTTTGTAAATCCAAGCAAGCCTGAAGATAAATTAAACTGGGCAATTGATACATTCTCCCCGTTCAAATCCCCCGGAGGAGACGGGATGTTCCACCTCCTGACTGGATGACAGCGCGATTTCCACATCTCAGCACGCTTATATAAAGGGTAAAGGGGTGGAAACCGCGTTGCATGAGGTCGTTAGTACTATAGAGAGGTCATTAATAGTCAAAGAATATACGCTAGCTGCGTTCCTAGACATTGAAGGAGCCTTCAATAATGTCAAAACGTGCGCTGTAAAAAGGGCACTACAAAACCTAAACGTTGACCAATCTATCACTAATGTGATTGTTAACTTACTTAGTGAAAGAAACATCAACGCGAAATTAGGTGACACGGTCCTTAGAGTAACCGCTTCGAGAGGCACTCCACAAGGAGGGGTCATCTCCCCCTTACTCTGGGTACTTGTCATGAATGAGATACTAATGAAATTTAATAACATGGGTGTAACGGTAATAGCATATGCAGACGATGTAGTCCTGCTTGCAAAAGGGAAATTCTTACCAACCATTAGCAACCTACTAGCAAACTCACTAAGAGTACTTAATACGTGGACAAAACAATGCGGCCTTGGGGTTAACCCCCAGAAAACTGAGCTTGTCCTGTTCACAAACAAAAGAACAATACCACTATTCGAGCCACCAACCCTCGAGGGAATACCTCTAAAGGTGGCGGATAGGGCGAAATATTTAGGAATGATATTAGATAGAAAACTTAATTGGAAGCCGAATGTCAATGAAAGAGTGAAGAAGGCAGCTAATGCTTTCTACGCATGTAACCGCATCTTTGGCAGGAGGTGGGGACCGAATCCCAAAACAATCCTGTGGATGTACACGGCAATCGTGCGGCCTATACTCACATATGGCAGCGTAGTCTGTGCGATGAGAACAACACCTACTACGGCTGGACTGGAGGCAATTCTCAATCTGACTCCTCTGGACTTATACATGGAGGAATCTGCTACCAAAAGTGCCTTAAGGATCAGCCAAACTGGTACTTGGAACCCGCGCAACTTTGGTCACGCACAGATTCTTGGGAAATACATTGGGAATGTTGTCACTTCGGACTATATGATCCCACATCTATCTATCTATCTATCTATGATCCCACATCTAAACTTTGATAGACCATTCTCCTGCTCGTTCCCGAGTAGAGATGAATGGAATACAGATGAACCCACAAAGAGGAAATCGATATCCATCTACACAGATGATTCGAAGATGGACTGTGGAACCGGTGCCGGTATATTCTCTGAAGAATTAAATATACACTGCTCAATCAGGCTTCCTGACAATAGCAGTGTCTTCCAAGCAGACGTTCTGGCAATCGCGGAAGCGGCCCGTAAGGTGTCATTGTTGGCAATACCAAGAAATGATATTACCATTTTCATTGACAGCCAGGCGGCTATTAAAGCAATTTCTGCTACTGAAATGCTCGCAGCACTCCACGGTCCTCTGCTGGGTCCCTGGGCACAGTGACAAAGCCGGCAATGAGAGGGCCGACGAACTAGCAAGAAATGGGTCTGCAATGGATCATGATCTAGCACTGCAGTCGGTGAAGCCACCACTCTGTAATCTTAGAGAGCGAGTGGAAAATAAAATTCGCATGAAATCCAACAACAGGTGGAAGGGGCTAACTACCTGTGAAGTATCACGGAAGCTTTGGCCAAAATACGACAGTGGCCGGACTATCAAACTTCTACAGTTCGACAGGTCATCGCTGTCCAAATTGGTAGGGGCTCTAACGGGTCATAACTTCCTAAGAAACCATACAATGAAACTAAATCTCAAAGATGACGATATATGTAGAGGCTGCGGAGACAAAGAGGTTCATGAGGACACACCTCACTTCCTCTGTCATTGCCCGAGCCTCTGTCACTTGAGAAACAAAACACTTGGAAGTCATTACTTCCATGACCTACAAGAACTTTCTGATGTCTCACTTTCTAATCTTTACAGGTTTTTGAGGATATCAGGATGGCTGGACAGCGTCGAGTAATCAGCAGAAGAAGGGACATGAGGCTAACCACTCCAACATCAACGGTTAACCCCCACATAAAAGGGCATCACAATGGGTCCACAAGGACCTAAGTGTGGCACAGCAGAACATACCCTGCTCTGTCAACCCGTTAACTTAACCTAACCTAAATCCAAGCAAGCTTACCTTAAGGCGTCGTTCATGGATTTGGTAACTTTGTCCACCATGAATTCTAATTCTGATGGTGAATTCGGTTGATTGGGTACCTACGTGGTTAAGCTTCTGCGTGAGAAGAGAGTTATATGCCCGTCAGTTGACTTTTCTAGAATTCCTAAAGGGTACGATTGCAGACATACAGTAGTCAATGCTAAATTGAATATATCGGTGGTCCGAGGATGAAACATCTCTCGATACCATCCACTTGCTAATTCTAGTTTGGGAGAGTTAGTAGATAGCGTAATCTCTAGAACCTCCTGTCTAATACTGTTGATGAAAGTATGCTCTGAGCCTTTATTACAAAATATGAGATTAGTTGTGATAATAATAAAATCAAAAAGACACTCACCTCTGTTATTTATATCACTGCTGCCCCAGAGGGTGTGGTGAGCTTTGGCATCTGCGCCCACTACAAGGGGAATAGAGCCCTTATCGGCCGTTGATATCGTGTTGCGCACGTTGTTTGCGGGGACGGGTGTGTACCCCCGATGATAGCCATAGCTTTTCGTTGCTGCTTCTTGTCTAGTTCTACTCAGACAAAATCTGGATCTCTGAAATTGGGTATAAGACGAGCTTCACGGTTCCTGGATAAGGACGATGTCTTCTCCACCCGTTTGCAAGCGGAGCAGTAAATTAGCCGAAGCTATTTTGGAGTGATGGAGGTTAATCTGTACTAGTCGTAGCAACATTGCATAGCTTGGCGTACGCTTCTATCACTGTTTTGTTGCCGCCATCCGAATCAGATGATGGCTCGCTACTGACGTTAATTGTCAAGGGTTCCACGTTAGTCTTGGCTCCATCCGTATCAGCTGGCTGCCTGACCACCGCACAGTGGGGCAGAATGCCTTAAAATGTGGCATCAAATCAGCCGTTACAGCTAAAAACCTGAAAATTTTCAGGATAGCTTCTGAGACCAGTCCCAAAATATTTTTAAACCCGCCCACCCGATACGCCCACTAAAACGCCCACTTTTCTGAAATGTGCCTATTTTTCAAAATTAAACACTCAAAGAAGATTTTTTGAAGATGCAATTATTATCATCTACACTTGCTTTCCCCACCCACTTTTACGCTCCTTTTATTGTGAAGAAATATAAATTAGTAAAACCATTTTTTAAATTGTTCATACGTATTTATTGAGACTTATAAATAAATAAAAAACAATTAAATTAAATTTGTCCATTAAATACAAAATGTTTTTACTGGTGAATCATGTCTTAGATTTTGTTGAATTGCTTCGAAGTTGCACCACATAAATAACATTTTCGGGTTAAGGTGGTTTCAGTTAAAACATTACAAACTTTTCCATCAATCATGGCGAAAATTAAAAAATGATCTACTTTTACAGACCTGTTAACATTTTTCTTTGAATCTAGCTGAAAATATTGAAATTTTACGGTTAAGTTCATTTATCTTAACGTCAGAACAATTGGTTCGGTCGTGAAGATGGTCCTTTAAAAATTTAATTTTTTCATACAATTTTTGATATCCTGACATCTTCATTATATTAAATAACTCCATTCTAGTGAGAAACAAATCCCTTGAATGCGAACCTACAGCAAATTAGATCGATTTAGATTTATGAACGTATATTCTAACAAAATTTTATTTACCCCCAGTTTCACACTGAAAGTTTAAACTAAAGTTCAACTGAACCTGAACGTGAGTTTAAATTTGAAGTTCAATTCGTCCGGTTTCACAATATAATCTAAACTTCAGTTCAATTGAACTCAGATCAACTAAATTTATTGAATGAATTTGATAGTATTGTACAGTACTTAGCTTTTATACGACTTTTCTAAAATCGTTCCTTGTCTTTGCTTTCAAAGAATACGCAAAACAACGTCAAATATTTGTGTTTTTGACAATCGGCTGATCTGAGGTTTAAACGGCAGATTACTGTAGTTTAACTTAAACTATAGAATGAACTCTGTTCAAGGTTTAAACGAAATTCTGAAACAGAATTAATTGTTGAACTAAAGTTTAAACTAAAAGTGTAGTTTAAACTCCTACTGTGAAACTGGGGGTTAGTGATCATTAGCAAAAAAAATAAAAATAAAAAAAGGCACACACATGCGCACCGATTTTTTTTATAAACATATACTACATGAGTCCAGGTATAACATAATGTTAGAATCTCGGTGTAGAAGCATGTAGAAATATACTTTAACCTTAATGACTTATAATGGAGCTTTACATTTTCTTGAAATAAATATGTATATTTTCCAATAATTATACGAAATACCTGACTTTAATAAAAAAAATTACAACACTTGAAATATTAAGCACATACATGAAGCTGTCGATTCCATGTTAAATCAAAATGTTTCCGTTACTTATACACGAATTGTGACTATACAAATAATTGACTATTTAAATCACTTGTTAAAACACACGTGTAAGCTACAACCGCAGTCTAGAGTCAACTAAACGTCAGAGAGTGGGTGGGCATGTAACAAAGTTAATTATTGACGCGCATCATGCACTTGAATGTAATGTAACGGAATTACAACAGTATTTGCTTATCTTGATAATTTGATTTTTTTATTTTTTGCCAACATTGGTGTATGGTCTGCCCCACTGTGCACCGTCTGGATTGCTTCTTTTCTCCGAGAGGAGGTTGAGGGACCGTCAGGTTCGGCATCCAGGCCAAGGTCACCTAGTGAGGATACCATTCCTGACATAAGTCTCTCCTAATTCTCCTGAACTCTGAGGACTAAGTCGTCCATGCCGTAAGAGAATCTATCAGCTAGGTTCCAGAAATCGAGTGAAATCAAAGTTGCAAATCGAGTGAATTCGTTTTCAGTGTTCTGCATTGCGAGCGATTCGGAAACTCCGAAATTTTTTCGAAATCACAATTTCACTTTGTCTCAATTCAGAAAATTTTGAAATCGAATACATACAGTGAAATGTAGAACACAAAAATTCATATCCGATTTCATTTCGAGTGAAAGTGAAATGTGGAACCTAGCAGTATATCCTCTTACTAAACAGGTCAAAGATTCCTTGTTCATGAGCAAAAGAAACCAGCCTTCCCTTCTCTTCCAGTTCGCTTTAATGATCCTCCAGTTGCTTACTGGGAGATCGGGGTTCTGCAGACGAATTAGCCTAAAGATATCTGCTTCCTTGGTGGGACCCGGAGGTAGCCACACGCGTCCTCTTGGACGAAATGGAATATCGCTCCAGTGCAATAGCTGTAGTTTGGCATAAGTCCACAGGGGACTTATCTTCGCGACCGTTGTTTTTAGGAAGTTGACCGCACTGCTATTTTTACATTTAATGAGCTTGACCCCGTTAGTGTAATACCTACCATCCATGAAGGACGGCGGCTCTGCCGAAGTACTTCTCCGGCTAGGAATGCTTTGATGCCCATTTTGCCCTCGTCGTGACTATTGTTGCAAATGCCATAGAGCATATGGTCTTTGACGACCTCATTGAAGGGTCTGAGCGCCACAACAGCATTCTTCGCCTTCTTTGAGGTCATCGAATAGTCTTCCATCGAAGATGGCCTTGGTCTTTTGGACGTAAAGTCCATCTTGGCAGCAGCCGCAGAGGGTCCTCCCGAAACAGTAGGACTTCTTTGTTTGCTGCGAAAGGTGGATGGATTTGGAATCCGAATCCGATGGGAGTTATGATTCGTTATCGACATTGTTTATTGTTCTATAGTTCGTCGTGTCAGTCGGTATGTTGTCCTTTTCGTCGTCTATGTGTCCTGATTTTTTAATGCCCAGTTGCACAGTCAGAGTTTAAACTATCGTTTTGGTTTAAACCTTCGTTCAACAAATTTTCAGTTTCACAATGTTCGTTTAAACCCAAAGTGGAGTTTAACTCTCGGTTTAAGTTAAACGCCTGCATTCTGCCGTTTAAACTTTCTTTTGACAGCTGCTATTTCATACAGAGTGATGAGACAGAGAATAAAAGAGACAAATTGCCTGGGTGCTACACTTCTTGAATTTATATGAGTGAAAACTAGAGTTATGATTAGTTTCAGCATCACTGCGGTAAACAAACTGTTAAAAAATGTCATCAGAAGATTTCCAACCAATAGCCCAAACATACACTGCCGGTCACTAGGATGAGGACATACATTTTGCAATCGATTTTCACTCCCTATACCTGTTGAAAATGTTTTACCCGGGAACTTTTACTACCAGTGAACAGGTACATATTTTCCTAACAGTAAGTCATAAAATTAAAGGGTAAATAAAAAACGACGGCTGGAATTTCCGAAGATCAAAAAATGAACTACATGAAAAGCGTATAAAAAGACGGTCACTAGGATGAGGACACTGCGAATATTTCGATGCAGGAGTTCACAACAGCGATTTTTTTCAAAGTTTTGTTAAGAACTGTTAAAAAGGACTGTTTTTATTTAGTTTAAAAAAATAATGGGTTCCGGAAACACTTTGACAGCGACAGAAAGAGGAAAAATATATGCTTAAGGAGTTAGGACTCTCAGGCCGAGAAATTGAAAGGAGGCTAAATAGAAGTAAGACTGTTGTAAACAGTTATCTTGGGGATCCCCAACACTATGGGAAAAATCAAAAATTCGGCAGAGCAACAACATTGCGAGAAAAGCGGTTAATTTTACGGCTTGCCTCAAATTCGACACTACCAGCGACTAAAATAAGGGCCAAAAGCGATGTATCAGCCAGGATAGCAACGGTCCGAAGGATAATACGAACAAGGGGTACTATACAGAGAAAAAAAACATAAAAGAAACCGGTTTTGAGGCAAATACACAAGGAGCATCGAAGGAATTTTGCAGGAGAACATGTCGCTTGGAGCGGTGAATAGAAACGCGTTGTCTTTTCGGATGAAAAACAGTTTAACCTTGACGGCCCCGATGGCTACAGCTTTTATTTCCACGATCTAAGAAAGGAGGAGCAAAAATAAGCTCCTGAAGGTCAAGTTTAAACTGTTTTTCATCCGAAAAGACAACGCGTTTCCATTCACTGCTCCAAGCGACATGTTCTCCTGCAAAATTCCTTCGATGCTCATTGTGTTCTTACCTTAAAACCGATTTCTTTTTAAGTTTTCTTCTCTGTATAGTACCACTTGTTCGTATTATCCTTCGGATCGTTGCTATCCTGGCTGATAATCCGCTTTTTTCCCTTATTTTAGTCGCTGGTAGTGTCGAATTTGAGGCAAGCCGTAGAATTAACCGCTTTTCTCGCAATGTTGTTGCTCTGCCGAACGTCCTTTTTGATTTTTCCCATAGTGTTGGGGATCCCCAAGATAACTGTTTACAACAGTCTTACTTCTATTTAGCCTCCTTGCAATTTCTCGGCCTGAGAGTCCTAACTCCTTGAAAGCATATATTTTTCCTCTTTCTGTCGCTGTCAAAGTGTTTCCGGAACCCATTATTTTTTTAAACTAAATAAAAACAGTCCTTTTTAACAGTTCTTAACAAAACTTTGAAAAAAATCGATGTTGTGAACTCCTGCATCGAAATATTCGCAGTGTCCTCATCCTAGTGACCGTCTTTTTAAACGCTTTTCAAGTAGTTCATTTTTTGATCTTCGGAAATTCCAGCCGTCGTTTTTTATTTACCCTTTAATTTTATGACTTACTGTTAGGAAAATATGTACCTGTGCACTGGTAGTAAAAGTTCCCGGGTAAAACATTTTCAACAGGTATAGGGAGTGAAAATCGATTGCAAAATGTATGTCCTCATCCTAGTGACCGGCAGTGTATGTCGTTTTCCATTGGGCAAAAAGAAGCGTCCGGGAGCGTCCGGAATCAAGAAAATCACATCTGAAACCGTTCCATTGGCGCAAAAAATACTCTTCTATTGATTCTGAGGAGAGAATTTCGCTTCTCGATTTGAAGTCAGAATCCACTCGAGAAGCAGTTACACAAGTGCATTTTATGTATTTTATACAAGCCAGTTGGCAGCAGCCATGTAGTAATTTTTGACGTTTCACCAATACGTGAGTGTAGTCAGCTAGAAGCAGTTTTCTTGTTCCATTGGATTTCGGAATGAGTGAATCCCCGAGTGAAACCAATGGAAAACGACAATAATGTAGACAAGCGTAAATTGTATTGAGGGTTTTTCAATACAAATTAATTATTTTAGTGTGTGGAAATGACGATTATTTTTTTTGTAATGCTACTAGTGATTTCTTTAGATTCTTGACGAACAAAATTATATCTATACATACTCAAATCTTTCACATTTTGTTTTGGCTGAAACAAGAATACACTCTATGCTTTATACATTTCTCGGAACAATGCCTGTAAATTTGAGCTTTTTCAGTTAAAAGGTTTCGGAGTTCATACAATTTTTGTATACAGATCTGGATTACATAATATTATATTTAGAAAAAGTATAACCGGAACAAGATAGCACAGATATTTGAGGAAACACCAGCAAATAACTTTGCGCGTACCTATTTCCAGATAATGACCCTAATTAGAGGCTCATAAAATCCTTTCAATATTCATTACCAATACTTGCGACGGGGTATCGGATGTGGTAAAAACCCAGCGAGTGTCAAGAAGCAGTGCCTGTGATCGCATCCGTCCGAATGCACCACTAAATTTCAACAACTACATATTATTATTATTGAAAAAAAATTAATTACTGCAATAATTAATTGGTGAAAGTAGATGACAGTTCAAACATGTGTCATAAATAAATCAATTCACTTCGTTAATACCAAAATACATAATGTAATAATATTGCACTCATTTCCTTTTATTTACAAATGGTAAAATAGATAAAGTAGAGAAAAGCAATAACTATTTATTTGATCAAAAGTGACCTGGTAGAAAAATATCCCCTTAAGGGAAATTGATCTGCGCTTCCACAACTGCGTTTAGCTAACTGGCAGATTATTTTGAACTGTGAAACTGAACGAGTTAAACCAAAAGATTAAACTCTCGGTCAGGTTTAGTTAAACTTCAGTTTAAACTCTGACTGTGCAACTGGGCATAACAGTTTTTTTTTTTTGGTTTGTTTTCGCGGTCCATATATATGCCCACGAGTAAGCCGGTCAAGAAAGGCCCCAACATAGCCGGTTCTGCTGCGGTAAGGCGCTAAATACGACAGGGCCTGCCAAAGCATCTGAAGGAGCTCGTTAGTGACTGACTAAAACCCGCAGTCTTTCATCCCTCGGCACGGGACGCTCACACCACCACAGGAGTTGGGTTGACTATCCTTAGGCCCATTTCACACATACCCGGCAGCCGGCTAACCGGTACCGGCTACCCGGTCGTTGGGAATATATTCTTATGTGCGCGTTCACACCTGCAAACCGAAACCGTCCATGAAAATGTATGTATAACGACCGTGTAGCCGGTACCGGTTAGCCGGCTGCCGGGTATGTGTGAAATGGGCTTTATGCTTTGGACTACTTTGGACTGTTTAATATTTCGTAAAATTTTTATATGGGAAGTACCGATAATATGTATTAGTGAACTTAAGTGAACATTTCTTGCGCAGGTCTCATGACATCAGGGATTTTATTCTCTTAGCGACAACAAAACAACTTTTCCAACCAGAACTCCAGCTAAACAAAAAATATGTGCGCATATCAAACAACAAGCATACCTCTGCTTGCAAAGACATCTCTCTCTATCGACGATCGAGTCATGACTGATTGTCCACACAGCAGCAGCACAGCACCGTCGTTGGCTTATGCTGCTCGTCCACTTAGTGCCCAACGCATCAATTTCGAATTCAACGCATTCAACTCTTATAGCCAATTCACAACGGCGCTTTGCGGCGTGCATGGGTTGGCATATAGAGTAAAACCAATGCTTTCATATGGTGCAAGCCAAAATGCGGCTTCAGGCTTCGGGTCGCGTTGAGATCGTTATTATCGTAAAATTCTAAAGCCCAAGTAGAGCAACTTTCTACTTTCAGTGGCGTTGGACGGCTTTGGCATTTCCTTTCGGTTTGGTTTGTTCGATTTGATAATATTTAAAGTGTTAGGGCATAAGCCGTTCATTGTTGAAGGTGCATGGATTCACTTACAGCCATATTATGGCTATCAAATATCAATTATTTGATACTTGATACGATCTATCAATTCATTGATAATTTGGTATTATGAGTATCAATTGATAAATTTCACCCCATTGTGAATACTTACCAAAATTTAATTGAGAATGGGTTATGTTTTGACGTTTGACGTTTCTAATTTGTAGTTGGTTTTTTGTTTTATGGCTGAATAATGCTGTTGTTTTTTAAACAAAAGTAGATTTTTCCCCAAATCAAAAGACCGAACAACACTGTTGATTGTGCAATGCCCATATGAAAGTTATTCCCAACGCTCAGTTGATAGTTTCCTTATTGAGTAAATAATTTTAAAATCGCTGCTACTCGTAGTTTGAGTACATTTGGGATGTCTACCGAAGACATTTCGCTCTAAAGTCGTTATTTTACAGTAAAAACGAGGATATACATTTTTTTAATTTGATGCACCGAATATTTGATACGTATCAACGAGAAATTTGTGGTTGATAGAAAATTTGATGAAAATCAATTTTTTTGACAACCGTAATACCAAGTTTATCGATAAAACTATTCACAATAGATCTTAAATCTAATACAATTCACAATTCATCAAAAATTTTGATAGGTTGATAACCATAATACCGATTCATTCATTTTGTTGATACGTATCAATTATTACCAAATAATTGTGTTGATATTTGATAGCCATAAAAGGGCTGTTAGGTATTTTAGGTTTCAATGCACATGAATATGCGCACCTTTGTCCGACTTTGACCGACTTTGACCCGACTTCACAGGAATTCTCCGGCCAATAGATATCGAAGATTCCCTGTAAATTTGAACTCAATCGGCTGGTAGTGTTTGAAGTCCGTACATAGGAACATAAAAAAATGCTTGTTTGTTTGTTTCAGCGAAGATCTTCGCGGAAATATAGCAAAAAAATGTCCGTGTACTTAATTATTACCAGGCAATGACCCTAAATAGAGGGTCATAAAATCCTTTCAATATGCATTGTCATTACTAGCGATGGGTGTCCGGATGTGGTAAAAACCCAGCGAGCGACGGAAGCAGTACCAGCATTCGCATTCGTCAAAATGTCCAGCATAATACCAGATGTATTAATATAACTGAAATAAAATTTAATAGCTATAAATTGAAAAATCGAGTAAATCGTCGGTATCCATATTTGAGAATTTATTAATAAGGTTTTTATTTTTAAACCAAGTTTTTAACAAAATTGCACCTCTGTATAGTGACTGAACCTTTCCACGGCGCAGATGCTGGCCATTTGGTAAATCTTACTCACTTAAATCGTTTTTCACCTAGATATTCCAACCACAAAGTAATCAATTCCTAACTTTAAGGGAAGGGATTTTCGGGCACGAGTACGATAACTACGGCGCCAAAAAATGATAACGGTATTTTGTAGAGGGGTTAAATACAAGCATTTTTTACTATGGGAGGGGGGTCTATCTGGCTTCATTTAGGCGGGAGGGGCAATTTAAAAAAAAATAATACTTAAAATGAAAAAAAATTAATTGATAAACAATGGCAACGCATACAATAAAGGATTTTTGGAAGCCAGGAATCTGTTCTTTAATATTATTTTTAAATCAAATTATAACTGTTAAAGGCTTATAGTACATTTACACCGCACCTAAATTCAACATTTCAGCAGACAACATTTCGAAATCCAATTTTGCGTTCCCATTGAAACTTCAACATTTCAAATGACAGCTAGTACCAGAATTGATTCTCACTGAGGTTTTTTATGTTTCGAAATCAGAAGTGGTTTGTACCTAAAGAATTAATTTTATAATTATATTAATCTAAACATGAATATAAGTGATAATTCAGACATATTAAATACAATTTTAAATAAATAATATTAAATACAACAAAAAATTCCTCCTCGGATTTTTTTACAGCGTTTTTTTTTTGTCAGTGAGCCCAAAAGTCATCAAAATGAGGTTTGTTCGATTTGACATACTTGCAAATGCAGCGATGAAATTCAACATTTCGCTGAAATTCAACATTTCGAAATGCTGGAAAATGTATGGCGAAATGCTGAACATTTGGCCTGAAATGCTGCATTTAGTCGAAATGATGAATTTAGGTGCGGTGTAAACGTACTATTAACTACATTCGGAAAAAAGTCAAAAAGTGAAAAAGTGCAAGCTCACACACAAACGCAGTTGCCCTCTTCTGGTAAGAAATTTATTTAAAAAGCTTGCTCTAACACGAAAGTAAGCCAAATTAAAACACTGCAATTTTCTGCAATAATGGTTCTTTTCCATGGCATTTTCTGCAATAATGGTTCTTTTCCATGATATTTTCTGCAATAATTGTTCTTTTCCATGGTAAACCGAAAACAAAAATGCAACATTCTAGTCGCATCAGAGCCCTCTAATGGCGATCTCAGTAATTAGCGCAAACTTTTTATGTGCATGTAGTAGTTTTTATGGCGCTTTCAAAAAGTGTGCCACTTGAAAGTTAGAGGTATAGCTAACTTTCAAGTAACACACTTTGTGAAAAGTTGAGAGAAAAATACAGATTTGAAATGGTGTGGAAAAGGAAAAAACATTTTCGTGCAAGTACTTTACTTTGTATTGAATGTAGTTTAGCCTTAATAGTTTTTGAAAAAAATACTTTCAAACTTGAAATTTAAGGAAAAAAATTAAAAAAAAAAAGTTGTATGTTGATTTGTTCAATATTGAGAAAGTAGATACAGTCAAACTTCCATAACTCGAACATCTTTAAGTCGAATTTCTCTATTACTCGAAGTTTTATTGAGAACTTTGCGCTTTCAACGTTTCAACTTTTGGCCTCCATAACTCGAAGTTTCTATAACTCGAATTTATTTTCTTTCATTTTGAGAGTTCGACTTATGGAAGTTCCACTGTACTTAATTTGTTTGTAGTTTTTACTGACTAAATCAATTCTTAATCGAACACTGAAAACTAGATTGATTTATGCCTTCTAATTTTTGAGAAAATGGAAAATTACTTTTATGTGTCACAACGCTTAGAGTACAAATTGCTACCCTTGCGCCTTGAAATATGTATGGGGGCATGCTGTCCCCCCCAGTTTTTTCAAAAACTATTTTCAGAAATAACTTCATTTAAAAATAATATGAAGGCACAGATTTCGGGTTTTCCAAAATGATATAGTCTTTTATTATAAGTGTTGCCATTGTTTTTTAATGTATTTTTTAACATTTAAAGTATCATTTTCTTTAAATTACCCCTCCCGCCTAAATATAGACCCCCCCTCCCATAGTAAAAAGTGCTTGTATTTAACCCCTCTACAAAATACCGTTATCAATTTTTGGTGCCGTAGTTATCGTACTCTCCCCGATTTTCGGTGTAATTTACACATATATATCCCCTGTCAAACTTGTTGCAAAATCAAGCCGCTGGATCTTACGTGCCGCATTCAATTGTGGTTTCCTCTTCAATTTTTCATGGCCAATATAGCTGGCCTTCTGTATCACGCGATGAACAGTCGATCTGCTAGCTGTAACTCCAGTTTCTGCCTTAATTTTAGCCTTGAGAGCCTTGAACTTGAAGCAACTCTCAGTATCGCCCGCCTTCCCTGACATGTTATTGCTTTGCTGACTCTTCCTCTGCGGTTTTTTTCCATAGTTCTCAGGGCCCTTAATAAAGCTGTTAACAACAGTGGCGCCTCTTACAATCTTGCTGGCTATGAAACGGATGGATTGTCCTTGTGCCCGGTAAGCTCGAATTTGGCCTATTTCGTCCTTAGTTAATGTCTTTCCTTTACCCATTGTTGTGTATTGTATGAAGTTATTACATAAACTAAGCTCCCTAATACTCAAAGTATCCTTTTATTTGACTTTAAACATGGTAACAGGTAGATTTAGCTACTGTTCGTAATCAAGTGGAATGAAAAAACAGGTACATTTTTTTACCTTTTTGGGAAAAACGTCATAAAAGTTGCATTTATCAACTTAATTCCATTTTTTTATTTACAATATAAACATAATATATCCTTCATTCCTTGTGTAATTGGTTTTTCCCAGATCAGCGAAGGGTTTGAAAAATATCGTAAAATTAAAACAAATAACTGCCTGTTCGTAATCAAGTGGCACGGAGTGTAATATAACACTACCAGCTAGCGCTACTCTCTTTGCATAAGTGTCATGTCATACACTGCCGGTCACTAGGATAAGGACATACATTTTGCAATCGATTTTCACTCCCTATACCTGTTGAAAATGTTTTACCCGGGAACGGATCAAAAAATGAACTACCTGAAAAGCGTATAAAAACACGGTCACTGGTATGAGGACACTGCGAATATTTCGTTGCAGGAGTGCACAACAGCAAATATTTTCAAAGTTTTGTTAACAACTATTAAAATGAACTGTTTTTATTTAGTTTAAAAAAAATGGGTTCCGGAAAGACTTTGACAGCGACAGAAAGAGGAAAAATAGATGCTTTCAAGGAGTTAGGACTCTCAGGTCGATAAATTGCAAGGAGGCTAAATAGAAGTAAGACTGTTGTAAACAGTTATCTTGGGGATACACAACACTATGGGAAAAATAAAAAAGGACGGCAGAGCAACAAAATTGCGAGAAAAGCGGTTAATTCTACGGCTTGCCTCAAATTCGACACTCCCAGCGACTAAAATAAGGGCCAAAAGCGGAGTATCAGCCAGGATAACAACGGTCCGAAGGATAATACGAACAAGTGGTACTATCCAGAGAAGAAAACTTAAAAAGAAACCGGTTTTGAGGCAAGTACACAAGGAGCATCGAAGGAATTTTGCAGGAGAACATGTCGCTTGGAGCAGTGAATGGAAACGCGTTGTCTTTTCGGATGAAAAACAGTTTAACAATAAATTCATTTCATCCAAAAAAGTGCAATGCAACCACTTTCTAAAAAAAAATTAAGAAATACAACACAGATTTATATTCATTTTTGCCGATCTATAAATTATATTGCTTACATCTCACTATTTTCCGGTATTTTGAAATATTTAACTCCAACATTTTTTTTCTCCTCTCGCCCACACACCAAACATTTTAAATAATGTTTTCCCATTACTTTATTTAGAGTTTCTAAACTATGTAAACTTGCACTTCAACTTGCAATTTTCTCTTTTTTCAATTGTTGCCACACGCACATTGAACACCCTTTACTTCGTCAATTCATGGTAATGAGCGATTGATAACAATCCAACTCCGGACCGCCTTTAAAAATACTTGCAAAAAAAATGTAAACAATCCCCTCTACAACCAACCTAAGTAACTAGTATAACCATCTGCTGTGATATATTATATTGCCTAAAAAGTGCTGGCAATAAAACTTAAAATCGTAAAATATGATAACTAACGAAGTTGTAGCAAAGCAAAAGGTGGCAAAAACTACAAATATTACCAATTTTACGAAAACCTGATCACATTAATTCATACCTGGATGGTTGAGAGAGAATACTAATATACTGACATCCCTACTCATTAATGGATATACTCTGGGTTATGTCTATGTAGCAGTGGCGTGGCGTCCATATAACCCTTTTCCTACCGAGTTACCTTTTAAAAGTTTCAGTTTCAGCTACACAACAATGTTTAGGTACTTAAAAACGAGCAACATAAAACCCACGGGATAAACTTAATAATATGTATCTATTCAGCTAAGCAAACTACATATCCCGATCCCACCAACTCAATTGAACTCTATACACATACACACGGAAACACACACCCTGCTCCTTCATTATCATTAGTATTAGATTAGAACTGCCCACACTCTCTGAGAATAACCCAAAGCTAAAATAACCCGAAATATCTCGGGTTATAAAATCTCTCACTGGATAGAACAAATTTGACTCCAAAAAAATAACCCGCTTTTCTTCGGGTTATTTGGTGGGTTTTATGTGTATCTTTTACCGCTGCGATGTCGTGTAATTGAGTATTTCGGGAAAATAACACGCTTTTCTCCGACATATTTGGTGAATTTGAATTGTGTGTGTATCTCCTATCGCCGAGTTTCCAATCAATCAGACTAGCTAATTTTGTGCTTCTGAATATTTTTCATTTTGTTCGCAGAAATGGAATTTATGTATTGATTACACAGTACAAAAATGTGTAAAAATAAATCGTGTACTCCAGAACTTCAGAACTTTAAAAATGGAAAATGGAATGATTGGCAATAGCGAAAAGCGAAAAGATTTGGTTGTTCTACGGAGCTTGATTTCGAGGAAATACATGTTCCTAATAAGACCGGAATCCGGAAGTTTTGAGAACCACAAAAGAAAGGAGATTGGAGGCAATACTACTCCAAAGATGTTTTGATGTCCATTAAAATTAGGGAGATTGTTGCACCTAAACTTCATTAAGAACTCATGACCAGGGCTGTTAGGCTCTGTGTCGTAGAACAAATTGCTCGTGGATGCACATTCTACAAAAAACACATTATGTCAACAAAAACCTAAGGAAGAGCCGGAATTTCGAAATCATAGCAGTGTTGGAAAAAATTCTTCGGAGTGCCAAATCCAAGTTTAATTTATTTGGATCCGATGAAAAAGTGTATGTAACGCGTCCTCCTAACAAAGAGTTACAGCCAAAGTACTTGGTTGCTTCAGATCATAAAGCATGGAGGAGAGAAACTAATGGTCTGTGGTGCATTCTCTTGGTTCGGTGTTGGTCCATTAGTTGTATAAGGGCTGACCCTTGATCAACAAAGCATATTATAGCATATTAGAAAACCCTTTTTTCATACATGCCAGTAACATATGATTTCTAACACCACAACGACCCTTAGCATACTCCGCGGATAATGAAGCAATAACTTACAGATAACAAAATTAATGTTTTGGATTGACCCGCGCAAAGTCCCGACCTGAACCCAATTGAAAACTTGTGGACCACATCGAAAGAGCATTAAAAGCAAAAAAATCAGGAAATGCTGAAGAGCTTTTCGAAAGCATTAAGGCGGTCTGGAACTATACGAGTATACCCCCATATTAGAATGCTGAAAAAAACTTCTCAAAACAGCCGTTCGGACTCGGCACAAAACAAATGGTTGTGAGGACCTAGTCCTAGATACGGACCTGTTACGCCAAATATTTATTTATTTATAAGATGCTGGATTTTAGTGCAAAGTCTTCAGAAAATATTGACTACCTTTTTAAAAAAATAAAGTCTTTTCAACTAAATATTGGTAATTTTTATAAGTTTTGGAAACTGGAATTTTAAAGCTTTTGTTATTATGTGGCAATTTTGAAAATGAGTTAAAAATGTTTCTGAATTATTTTTTTTTTAAATATGTATGTATATACTAGATTTAAATATTTTATAAAATTCTAAAGATCAAATTACATACATGTCACATACTTTATTTCTTCAATTTAATAACATAAAAAAAAAAAATCGGAAAATAGTAATAACGTTTTCCATTACTACGAAAGATGGGAATGGGATACGTATGGACAAGGAAGTGCTCCGCTAGGAATTTCTCTTCAGGAAAGTGCTCCGCGACCTAAAAAGATTGGGAACCGCTGTCCTATCGTATCGCTGCGCTGTGATGTAGTCATAGTCAGTTCCCTTTTTTACCTAATGATTTTCTGATTTTTTCTGATGGGAGTATCCTCTGTTCATAGGCCGCTTTCTTATGCAATAAAAAAACACGCTTTTCTCCGAGTTATTCTCTCGACTGTGGACTGGTCGAGTTGGCCAAAATCCTTCGTCACCCAGATCTCCTCACCTTAACACCCATGGATCTTTTATTCTGGGTTGCTATGAAAGAAAAACCTTATTTTTGAGAAAAATCTAGTCTTTTTTGACCATTTTTGTCTGACAAAAAATGGCTTTTACTACAACTTCTGTTGATCGTACGGAAAAAAGTTGCTTAACATAATTTTTAGTAAATTTCTCAAAGACAAAAATTTCATAAAAAAAAATGAAAATTTATAAAGTCAAAACCTTGAGAAAAAGGCATTAAGTAAAAAAATGTAACAACTAATTTTCAAAATTTTGAGTTTAAAGAGCCATCACTTTTTAATAGCTGCCCAGAAGTAACCGAAGTGCTTTAGACTTTTATGCGCTACTTAATTATCTTCTCAAAATGCCCAAAACAATTTTTGTACCTATAATAGTTTATAAGTTATAGCGTTTTAAGTGGTAACACCTCTAAATTAGAGGTCACCTACTTTGATGGGCATAACTTCAGGAATCTTCCCTTAAAGGATTGTCCTTCATAACTGGGACACCCTCTATTTACAACTAAAATACAGTTACTAGCAGTTTGCGAAAAGTGACGGAAACCAATACCACCACGAAGTCTTTTAGATATAAATGAATCATTTGCAAACGAAAATGTTTTGTTAAACTACGGCATGGATAAGCAAAAATATTTTTACAAAAACACGATTTTAGAAGGCCAATTCCGGGCATCTATGTAAAATCGTTGAGTAAATTAAAACATTGCCTTAATCGGAACGACGATAGCATATTTAATGTTTACCCATCCTGTGGATGCAGGCAATTAATAATTGTGTACATAGATTTTGTGTAAGCTGTAAGGTATATAGATTTTAATTGAAGAAAGATTTTCTGAAGTTTCTGACTCATCATCGACTATTGTAGGTGGTAATTTCTGGCACACACTACAGCACCATATTAGGAGGGACATTGAAAATCGATCATCCCCTTCGCATCGTTTCTTGGCTACGCCTTTGGTTTATTTAAATGCCCAAATTGATCGCTCCTATTGTGCAGTGTGCCAGGGCCTACCATTGGAAATAGTCTGCTTGCCTTGCAGATATTTAAAACTGGACAAGAAGTGCATTTAAAACCCACACCGAAGTGGGACTAAGCTAAGATGAGTTATGTGTAGTATCTGTTTTGCAAAGATAAACGAAGAAGCAATGGCTAATAAAAATGAATTTATATGTCCATTTTGCCGGTAGATAATTAAAAACATATCTCTTGTTTACCTGTGAAGTTTGTTTGTTGGATGCCTAATGAAAATCCGAAATATTTTGCTAAATATTATCTCTCCGAGAATTTGGGAGTTATGTATGTCCCATTTTCGACAAAAAAATGTTGGGACTTATGACCCAAAAATAAAATTTGTGACTTATCTCCGACTCCATAATGATTTGAAAGTTAGAATGTGAGGTGCATGGTAGGTGTAGGAAAATCTCTACATATTTATTTATGTAATAAAATTGTAAACTTTGAAATGTTTGTTCCATTATCACATAAGTACTACTAACCCGATTGGTATGGATCTTTTTGGAAAAGATATGCCTTAACAAGGCTTTATTTCATTGCAATCGTATTACTCATTCATGAGATATACGAAAATTAACGGAAAATCAATGCTAAACTCTGCTCTTCTTTGGGGTGGTGGGCGTAAATCGCAGCATGATGTTATGTGGCCTATGTGCGAGTAGGCCGTGCGGTGCATAGCGTTTCATAGTAAGAATGAGAGATTCAATGTGCCCTAGCGAGGTATCCGGCGACGCGGAAAATTCTCTACGAATCGGAGGATATTTGCTTCGAGGTATTCTTCCGAACAGCTTTTCGGAATTTCGTTCCGACAAATATGTAACGCACACTGGCGTTTTCCGTTTCAGTGCGATTAAGTGCGTTTTTACTGATAAGTTTGACAGTTTCATAGGAATTTTCTTCCGATATGCTCCGACAGGAATTTGTTCCGAAATTTGTTTACGATTTGAGGAAGTATTAATAAATGAAACCAATAAAGAAAAAACAAAACATTTTAGCAAAGTAATTGGTACTATTTGTTGTTTAATTTGTATTTCAATCAAACGAAAAAAAAAAACAAATAACAAATAGAAAAACCTCGATGTAAGACGAAACAACATCATGTCAAATCAATGCGTCGTCGCATTTTGTTTATTCTTTCCGAAGACTGATACCTCGAATGTAATTTGAGCCGCCAACGGAGTATGCGTTGCGGACAAATCTCCGTTCCTACGGATACCTTGCCAGAGCCGATTGTGTTCGTTAATCGTGCCATTTTTTTTACAACAGTTAATTATTGTGTTAAAACTTTCAAGGCTAGCTACGAGTATGAAGAAAATACATATAGCTAGGAAATAAATTCACGTAACTAGATCGATCCCATTTTTAAATTTTTTAATAATGTAGGCAATTTGAGAAAAATATTGTTTTAAGTCCAAATTTAGATCTATTAATTATGACTAGGCTCGCCCAGTGGTCGAAATTCGACCACACATTTAAACACAAAGCAACCCAACATGCATGCAGAACGTGCGTGCATGAAGTATGTGCGTCACCTACATATATGTACATAAGCAATCTACTGAAGTGAAACTTCACAACAACTGTGTTTTGCTTTGCATTGCTTTGTTTTGTTTTGTTTTGATTTGTTTTGTTTTGACCCACTATAAACCATCCATTTTAAAAGGAAATAAACAAAATTCCTGGAAGCCGATTGCAGCGCCACCTATCAGGTCCAATTGTGAATCTAAACCATCCAGGAACCCACTCAAACGGACACAGGGATCCCCTCAAACGCACATACCAAATTTCAGCAAAATCGGTTCATGAGTTTAGAAGGAAATAAATAAAATTCCTGGAACCCGATTGCAGCGCCACCTACCGGGTCCTTAACCATCCAGGGATCCCCTCAAACACACACACCAAATTTCAGCAAAATCGGTCCATGAGGTTAGAATTTAAATAAAATTCCTGGAACCCGATTGCAGCGCCACCTACCGGGTTCTTAACCATCCAGGGATCCCCTCAAACACACACACCAAATTTCAGCAAAATTGGTCCATGAGTTTAGAAGGAAATAAATAAAATTCCTGGAATCCGATTGCAGCGCCACCTACTGGTCCTTAACCATCCAGGGATCCCCTCAAATACACACACCAAATTTCAGCAAAATCGGTGCATGAGTTTAGAAGGAATTAAATAAAATTCCTGGAACCCGACTGCAGCGCCACCTACCGGGTACTTAACCATCTAGGGTTACACCTCGCTAAAGAAGTTTCACTTCAAAAATTGGCGTGTGCAGGTCCGTACGCGTGAAAGATGTGAAATTTCTTAAAAAGTTTCGGATCGTCATATACCTACGCAATGCAATCAATGGAGAATGAAAGACAACAAATATAATGTGCACCCTCTGCATCGCCCTCCCTCTCCTTGAACTGCAGCTCTTTTCCTTTGTTTCGCTCTTGCTATGAAATCCAAACAAACTACCCCAACCCAACCCTACCGGCTACCCTGTTACCTGTTTTTTTACGTCTCTTCTCTTATGAAGATTATTAATATACCCCATGCTATACTGCAGCACGCACCCCTTCCTACATGGGACATACGATCATATATGTAACATACAGCTGCTGATCATAGCACTCACTGAGAAAGCAAATCAACCCTTTTCGAATGAGGTACACACACACCACGTATGACGGTGTGGTTTTGTTTTTGTTTACAGAATTTCGACTGAGCGAAGGAGAAATATTTATTTTCTGTATGTTGTTGTTGTAACCAATGTAATGTAAAAATATTAATTTACCTATTTAGCAAATACTTTTTTCAAATAATTATTCTTCTTAACACATCTATGAGTGGTAAGCTTCAATTTGGTAAAGAGAAAAATAGATTTGGTATACTTTAAATAGGGTAAATGACTATCACAAGAAATCGGGTCGGCTTTTAATATTATAATAGATATATAAAGATGATATTCGAGCTCAAAAAGTGAGCCTCTCTCGAACTAGTCTGACGGTTCATTTGTTTATTTTATTTGTCGCAGTGCTACGCTGAATGCTATTACAGCAATCAACCAACTCATCCCTATAAATTTAAAATATGGAACTTGTTAACGACTTTAACATTGGCGCACAAAACAATCATTTGGTAATTCCTATAAGGGAGAAAGAGAGTTGTCAAACAGTATACTAAGTAGCTGGTTCGGGATTTCCTAAAATTACCCTCTACCTCCAGAGGATTTACCAGAGGAATTTTTGATCGAACTCAAGGAATGCGAATTGCTCATACATAATTATCTCCAGACCACAAATGGCAGCATCTGGCAGCTAACCCCAAATAACGCAAGCAAGACCATCACGAGGCTGCTAGTAGTAATACTATATGAAATCAAACTTGGCACTTTAAGAAACGTCCTTTTCTACAAACATACTTCTATTTATAGTTCCGTATAAATCCCGTGAATTTATATGCATGTAGATATCTATCTACTATGAGTTACAAATTCGGCTATTTTCGGAATAACAGGCAGGGTCCACAAATCGCTGGATTGTATTCGCTAGTCGTTTTATCGAAATGGTTATTATTAGTGGTTATTGGAAAGGAACAATTACACTAAATAGGTATACTAGCTACTCTACCCGGCCGGCTTTGCTCATGCCTAGGAATTGTATTGCCCAGATATATTTTTGTCTATCAGCACAATGCATGTTCCATATTTTAAAAACTTTGCCTCACATGACTGGTGAAGAATAGCGCTTTAATTTTTTTTTGTACCTTTGGGCCATTAACAAATATTTTTTTTTTTAATTTGAGCTTAATCGGGTCGGTGGTTTTCGTGATATGTATACGATTATTAAATTTTTTTTCAATCCCATTGTTCAATTTTGACCAATCTTCACGGGAGCATTCTCGGGCCAATATCTAAGATTGCCTGGAAATTTGAGCTCAATCGATTTGGTGGTTTACGAGATATAATTTTGAATTAATTACAAAAAGAGTTAATTAAACCGATCTATTATATTTCGGAACCGCAACTCTTAACGATATAAAAAATGAAAAACAACACATAAGATATTTTTTTCAAAGTTAATGTGAAGAAGCTTCATCAGAAGCTCAAACTGGTTCAACGAGTAGGATGAAATTAAATAGATTCATGTGGTATCACAAGGGACCTAATTGGTCTAAGTGTGTCGGCCTTTTGTCGGCAGCCACTTCAACCTAACCTAACCTAATGTGAAGAATGAATTTGTTCCATTGTTTGATTTATATTTTTTTTTTTTAAATTGACTTCTATCTCCGAAAGCTGTATTCGCATATCTGGGGCAGCGTCTAATCTCGATCTGTATTTAGTCTTTGCATATATGCTGAAAAGCCTGCTTCACAGCGTTACGTTGTGACAAAAAGGACCAAATTTAATGTAGCCCGTTTGGTCTTGATGAAGAAAAACTCTGCAGATCGATATCAAGAGATTGGTTTTCCGGAATGCTTACGGCCATATCATTCACTCATTCAAACCTGATTTACACCCGGAGTGAATAATATGCCCGTTAGCACAAACCAGTAAGAATAGACCGTTGACTCCTCCCACATAACGGACTTTGCCTACAAGCTGCCGGCGGGCCCAGGATTTTTCATGTATTGGTGCTGTACAAAATCAAAGGAGCGCCATTAACGCACGCATACTTGAAAAATCCTAGGCCCATGGTATAGCATGGAAAATCATTGCCGCCATTAATTTTGACATTTACACGTATTCACAGACAGGGTAATTTCTTCCGGGGGGAATCGGGTAGGTGCACGGGAAGTCGGCGGTCTATTCTTACTGGTTTGTGCCCGTTAGTCTCGTAAGCTGGGTTCTGGCTATATTCTCATTCTTGGTGAGATATTATGCAGAAACTTTACAGAAGCTGTGCATGACCGATACCCACACGCATGCATTTTTGTGCCAAGTTATCATTCTTTGTAAGATAGTGTGCACTGTGCAGTACCTCATAAAAGCTATGTGCGAACTATACTCACACGCAGGCATACTTCATGGATTGTTGCTCGTAATTTTCTTTGGAAAGTGGATGTTGTTGTACCATTTCTGTTGTTTTTTTTAATTATGGTTAGCTCACACTTCAACAAAAAGAAAATATAAGCGTCAAACATTATTTGTGCAAAAATGTTTATAAATGCATATGTACTTACAAAAATTATTTTTGTGTTTTACTATTCTTATGTCGTTTCCGCGACTTTATTAAATTAATGTCGTTTTCGGTTGGTAATCCAGAACCATCCGGAAGAACTCTCCGATTCGGGATGACAATCGAACAAGCAAATAGATCTTATTTTAGTTTGAACTCGATGTATCGTTGTTTATGACCATGATAGCGCAATGAAGTTTTCATTTTTGATTTTTTCTGCGCATCTACGTCATAGTAACGGAATGAATATTTTCACATTTACATTTGTTTTATATGGAACGATTTTTGTTGTTTCTCTAAATGTTTAAAATTTAAATAAATTCTAAAATATAGTGAATATAGTTTCGGAATTGTGTTAAATATGTTCGGAAAAACATATAAAGTCCATACATGTGTTTTTGTTTGCTGTTCCTATTAATTACAGTCATATTTTTACTTATTTTCTGCTTTGCTCTACCCGTCGTATGAAAAAAATTGATGAAAAAACTTCTGTTTTGAATCGAATGAGAATATGTTTAAGAAACAAGTAGTTTCGTTAATTATTTATGTATTATATTTTCGTTTCCTTGTGGTTTTTCGTCGAGTATTTTGCGATTAAGGAAGCGAATCCAAAAGTACATTCGCGAGTGGAAGAGTGTTTTTGATATTGGGTCGTATGAATAAAAACTAGCATTTGCTTTGAGTAAAAGGTGGTAGCAAAGTAAAAGCACCTAGCAATTGCTTTGAATTGGCATGAATAAAAACTTACTTTGCTAAAGTAAGTTCGAAAATTCGAACAAAGCATTTACTTCACTGCATGTGTCCTTCCCTTGCAGTTTCTGTCAAAATTTGAATTTAAATTTTAGAATTAGAAAAACAATTTTTGAGGAAAAATAAACAAATGATAAAGTAATTTAATAAAAAAAAATTCACATAAATACAAAAAAAAAAGTTGCTACGTTTTATTCATACGACCCATTGCAGTTAAATCAATTCAGTTATTAATATAGTTTCGTGAACTGGTATCATAATAGCTTCAGATGGCTTTGAAATACCATCCATACGTTGCAGACTCGAAATCCTATCAAAGAAAGTGCATTAAAATAAATAAATAGGCGGCGCAACAGGCGGTAGACACCCAAGGCCTAGCTTTTCGCAACCATTCGTTTTGTGAGTTTCTATTTTTGGAACGAATGGAAGGGACCTACAATTTTATGCCGAGTCCGAACGGCTGAATTGAGAAGCTTTTTCAGGACTGTCATACTCTCGGATGTTTGTCAGACGTTCGCCAGAGGCGGCGCAGTAGAAAAAACCTTAAGATGTAATTTGTGTTTTTCCGGGGATCGAACCTGGGATCCCTCGCATAGTAGTCCAGCACACTAACCACTGCGCCCACAAAAGAAAGTGCATTACTAAGCATAAATGCAACAGCATTTATAATGCCAGTTTACCTACCCATTTCGCATTGAATAATATTTATGAAGTCATCTTTCACAAAATGCAAATAAAGTCTTTATTTTTCTATTAATTGGGTCATATCGTTTAAAGATAAAGATTCTTTGCCTCAAAAAAAATTTTTTTTTCTTAGGAAAGTTATGGAGCTGTTTCTAAAGTTTCCTTTTGTTGTTTTTCATTAATTATATTTGCACTCAAATACAGAGCAACTATCTCTTTTACAAATGTACTATTATTTGTTTAATTAATAACAATAATAATTTAACAAAATCGCAAGATGAATACTGATGAACAGCAAGAATGAACGACATGCGCAATCCGATATCTTATGAGTTATGACTATGGTTTTCTAAAGAAAACAGTTTCAATATATAAATTGACGGCAAATTCACACAATATACACATTAACATAATGTTAACATATTTTGGTACTAAATAATTAATTTATTATTTTACTTTATTTAAAGGTGGTAACAGTTAAGCGTTTATGTGTGCGGAAGCTTCCGCCGGTACTAGCGATACAACTTAAACGATTTGAGTACGATTATGAACGTGTCTGTGCTATTAAATTCAATGACTATTTTGAATTTCCAAGGATTTTGGATATGGAACCTTATACTGGTACTATACTAAATGTTTATTTTGCAGGGTACAGTGCTCAAAATGTATTTTTATTTACTTTACATATATTTTGCATGCAAATTGGGAAGCATACGTTTTATCGGAACATTTAAGCCCGAACTAAAGATCGGACATGTAATTTACAACATTTCAAAGTAATCCGCAATAATAAAAATGTTCAACCGGAAAAATTCAAGCTTTTTGAAAATAATAGCCGTTTTTTATTATCAGCGTGATCTGATCCGGATCAGATCATGAAAATAAAACAAACTGGATCATTGATTGAGTTGTGGCAACAAACATATAAAATCCAATACCAATTATGACAAATTTCGTATTGCCGCCAGCCATCTTGCAGCCACACGGTACAATGTGACGTCACAATGCGATGATTTCTCCATTGCACTTGCTCATATTTGAGTTTGACATTTCGCTTGTTGTGTCGGGGTGTTACCATATGGATACAAATCTGCATACATTTAACATTGAATATTTTTTTTGGGGAAACTATGTTCAAATGTTAAGTTCAAATATGCATTATAATTAACCGTATTGTACTGCTAATATTTCCATTTATATTTCTATGCTATATAGCGAAACAAAACATCTCGAAAGTCGGAGTAGTAACTTATTCGAAATTGAAAAAAATGCTAATTGATTTTTTGTGTTGTTAATTGTGGTTCATATTTTGGTCTGGCAACATTACTGTGTGGCTATAATTTACAGGGACACCAACATTGAGTGAATGAAATAAACAACGCCACGAAACAACAACGAGAAATAGTTGAATTAATTTTCAGATCATATTTCGTGATCTCGATGAAAAGCAGGATCACATGTTGTTGTTGTAAGTGCATGTAAATCGATGATCTATATGGATCATTGCTGATAATAAAAAACGGCTAATATTTGCTTTGATTTAAAATCATGTAGGATTATGATTGAAAATGGTATATTCGAGCGTGAAACCTTTGCCGCGAGGGAAGCAAGGCACGCATCCCAAAGAAATAATTCCGGTGTAACTTTTATTTTCGGTCTTTTCCATCCGGCACATGTTTCCGTATTCAACTCAAACGTATCTACCCAAACCTGCAAATTGGTTTTATGGCCTTAAAAATAAATTAGGACCTTCAAAATTAATTGTAATACTCGAATTTTTTTTTATTTTTTATTTTAATTTCAAAATAAATCATTTTGAGCCTGGCATCTTGTATATTTTGGACATACGTATCTAAAAACGGTATATATATTAAAATACCATTAAGTTTTTGGTTTGGCTAAATTGGATGGAGAAGTTGTTGAATTCGTTGAAAACTCCTACGATCACACCGAAATAACCAAATACGAATTGACGGGAATAATTGTACACAGTGGGCAAGCTTCTGGAGGACATTATTTCAGTTATATTTTATATAAGTAATGTTTTAATCATATCCTCTAAACATATTTGATGAACATGACGTGCTTTTTTTATAGGGATCCTATCACTGGCAAAGAACAATGGTATAAATTTGATGATAATGAAGTCACCGAGTGTAAAATGAACGAGGACGACGAAATGAAAGTTCAATGTTTTGGGGGAGAATATATGGGCGAAATTTATGACAATAACTTAAAACGTATGCAATATAGGAGGCAAAAGAGATGGTGGAATGCCTACATGCTGTTTTACACAAGATGTGATCAAAAACCGATTGAAATTAGCCAGAGCATTGAACAACTTTCTTTGGCAGAAAGTTCAAATTTTATTTTACCTATGCCAAAAGCTATAGAAACAAGTGTTAGGTAAATAATAATGATACAGATAATAATCCCAAAAATTATTTCATACCATTTTTGTATATTATAGGACACAAAACATACGTTTCTTACATTCAAAGAGCATTTTTTCAGTAGAATTTTTTAATTTCGTCAAAAATTTGGTTGGTTCCAGTGTTCCACATGTAAAACAGGATAAACCGGTAAGTCAATTCTTTTACATTGTATATCATGAAAATTCACTATAATATCTATAATATCAAGTTTCAATATCTATAATAAACTAAGAAAAAGCTTTTTATTTTCGTTTGAAAATATAAATCTGCTACCGCATTTACTTACTAAACTTAGGTCGAGCTACAGTCTGGGGAGGACCTGGGCACTATTTCGCCCCTCCAGTTGCTCGGTTTTTTGCCAACTGCTTTCAATTGCGCAGTCCAATTTGGTTAAACTCCCGTTCCACTTGTGTCCGCTACCTAAGAGCGGTTTTCTTCTACTGCGTGTTCTAATACATGGGTTCTAATCGGAAGTCCTCTAATTGAAGTCCTCAAAAGGGACAGACCAAGTAAACTGGAATCGCTCCAAAAATCTGATGGTACCTTACCTACACAGAGACAAAGGCGGAAACTTTTAGTCTTCTGCTTTAGACTCACTTCCCGGGAAATCAGGTCACTACGCGATCTTCAGTGGCACCGGCAACGGTGGCCACTACGCAACTGATAAACACCACGCGGCGCAGCTGGTATATTGCATCCAGAGTGGTGACGGATGGCGCTATCAAATATGCAATTGCATCGTTTGAGAGTTTCAAGTCACCTCGTCTTGATGGAATTTACCCGGCTAGGCTGAAACAAGATTTTAGTCAGCTGATGCCGACGTTGAAAAGAATTTTCATCGCAAGCTTGGCCTTGGTTAAAGTCGTGTTCATACCAAAAATCGGTAAGACTGACTACACTCTCGTCAAAAGTTTCAGACCCATAAGTCTGTCTTCCTTCCTGCTGAAAAGTTTGGAAAGACTGGTTGAGCTGCACGTGCGCAATTTTGCTCTTTGATCGCATCCTCTTTCTGAGATGCAACATGCTTATCAGCGCGGAAAATCCTGTGAAACTGCGCTTCAGAACCTTGTTGGTAGGATCGAAAGTGCTCTTGATAGGAAGGAGTACGCGTTGGGTATTTTCGTCGATATTGAGGGTGCTTTTGATAATGCGACTTTTGACAGCATGTGCAACGCAGCTAGACATGACGGTATAGATGAAACATTGGCGTTGTGGATTAAAGCAATGCTAATGTAAAGGACGTTGATTGCCGAAGAGGATTGTGGCAAAAACCTTATTTTTAAAAATTATTCTCAGTTGTATAGAGGCAACATAAGCTGAAAAATAAAGTTGTTCAGAAGCATTATAGCGAATTCTAATAAATAAGGCTGCAAGAGTTTAAGCCAGCAGTGGCCAGCAGGTTGTTGTTTTATTTAACATGTGAAATGCGCCCCCACTCGCTTGCGAAGTTTCAGAAAACTACTGATGTCTCTCCTTCCTTGATGAAAATTTAATTAAAACAAACGTCGCGAACCACGTTTTATGCTAGAGGCAGAGAGATATTATAACCGAATGGTCAAAGAGTGCAAACAAAATTCATTTCATTTTACGCCACACACACTTCGACCCGCTTTAAACGCACCGATTTTTATCGAACGACTCGAGAATGTGAAGGTAAAGGGGATGAAAAGTGCAGGGGTATGTTTACTTTGACATTTAGGCGGGTCTCAGATTGAAACAACAAGCAACTAAGAAACGTAAGTATGCACAAATGTGTCAATAATCACAAATATTGCTATTAGGAAGCAATATTTATTGCTTTTCAACATGCGCTGTGTGTCGCTAGCGATAATTATTGCCGCAATCAGCTACATTTTTCGTTCGAGCGATATTGAGTTGCTTTGATGTGAGACCTCTAATTTAATTCAAAGTACAATAACTGTGAGCGATAATATTGCGTGTTTCCTATTGCCAGTTGCTTATTGATTGTTGCCTCAATGTGAGAACCGTTGGCGTTTGTCGTAAACGCCTAATTGCATTTCGGTTTTAAGTCAGTGTTTGTAACTTTTTTGAGACAAACTCAACAAAAGTTCGAGAAAATCTGAATATCGTTTTTAAAACAAAACGACACGTGAGTCGTATACGACAAACGCCAACGGACAAACGGAATAAGTGTGATTGACTCCCCTATGAGAAAAACCCCTCTTTAAACGTGTGGCAAATATATTTAAATGCGCCCAGTTTTTTTGAGGAGTTACCCTTCCAAGCCGACACAAAAAAAAAATCAAACAAAATATTACTCTCTCCGTAATATTTCCGGAAGCTAAAGAGATTTCGACTGGAAATAATGTGCAGATTGTGGCTCTAGGTATTCTCTATAAACATGTGTAAAGGCACCAGAATACGATTTGTACTTTTTAAGATTTTCTTATTTATTGAAGTTCGATTCCAGTCAAACAGAGCTACACCAATTTTATATACTACTAGCTGACCCGTGCTCGATTTGCGCCGCTCGCCTTTAGCAAACAAACAAACTTATATTTGCTACATTTAAGATTACACTTTGAGTGTTTCATTGAAATCTGTCCAGTAGGTTTCGCGCTTTTAGGAGACATAAACAAATTCCTACAGTTTTATAATAAGTATACACTGGTCGGCATAAGTATTTTGACAAAACTAAAGTTAATTCTGCTCATAATTTGAAACTTACTTCATGTAAATTTTGGCCCCAATGGAAAGGTCATTTAAATTCCGTTTGAATGATACAAAACTTTCCTTAACCCATTAAGTAGGTACCCATTTAAAAATTTTAGAATTTATAACTTTTGTGAATGTCTATTTTTTTGACTTTTTTCCTCGGTATCACAAAAAAAAATGTTTTGATGCAAAAAGTTTCTTCAAACAATTCTAATAGTGACTGCAAAAAAAATTTTTCAAAAATCTCTTCGCTAATATTTTTTATGATTTTTTGCTAAAAATTACTATTTTGGCCACTTTTTCCTCCTTTTCATACAAAATTTTTCTGAGATCATCCCATTCAAAAAATCATAAAAAATATTAGCGAAGAGATTTTTGAAAATTTTTTTTTGCAGTCACTATTAGAATTGTTTGAAGAAACTTTTTGCATCAAAACATTTTTTTTTGGGACCGAGGAAAAAAGTCGAAAAGTAGGCTTTTACAAAAGTTCTAAATTTTCAATGCGTACTTAATGGGTTTAGGAAAGTTGTGTATCATTCACACGGAATTTAAATTACCTTTCCATTGATGCCAAAATTTACATGAAGTAAGTCCAAATTATGAGTAGAATTAACTTTAGTTTTGTCAAAATACTTATGCCGACCAGTGTAGATATCGTTTTAATGTGCACCATCTGCATCGCCCTCCCTCTCCATGATCTTGCTACTCTTGTTTATAACAGTGCATTTCCTTTCCTTTGTTACCCTCTTCCTATGGAATCCAAACAACTAAACTACCCCAACCCTACCCTGTTACGTCATATCAGAATGAAATTCATACTGCGTTGTGTGGCGATTTCGATATTGGATGTAATGTATTGGATATTTAATGTGCACCCTCTGCATTGCCCTCCCTCTCCATGATCTTGCTACTCTTGTTTATAACACTGCATTTCCTTTCCTTTGTTTCCCTCTTCCTATGGAATCCAAACAACTACCTACCCCAAATCTACACTGTTACCATACCCCATATCAGAATGAACGTCTGTTCGTATCTTCTCTTCTGAAGATTATTAATATACGATATACCCCATGCCATAATATACATGAAAACAAATCAACCCTTTTCGAATGGGAGGTATACGTATGCTAGTGTTGTTTTGTTTTTGTTTGTCCTGTCGCACGATCGCAAAATTATAAACATCCATTTGTAGCAAGGTATACATATGTGTAGTGTATGTATATATGTATTTTCACTTCAGAAAATTATTTTTGGCTAAAATCTGTTCCTACAGTTTTATTATATGTATAGATACTAGCAGACCCGGCGAACTTCGTCTCGCCCCAATTTAACGCCTTCAGATAAACTCCAGAGTGATAATAAAACACAGATACCTACTTAAAATTTCAATGTAATTTTTTTGAATGGAATCGAAATCAGTAGAGAGCGATGTGATAAGCAATGTTTTTCGATTTGTTTTCCGGCGCAAAAACAAACAACGAAGACCACTTAGGGGGAATACGGTATACCGTATACCCCTTCAAAATGTAAATATGTAGTACAAAAATCATTGGTATTTTATTCGATTCCAAATTTAACTTTAAGGAACATTGTTTATTTGTAAGAAAAAAACTAGCTACCAGCCTAAATATTATAAAATATCTTTCCTCTAAAAAAATCGTTGTAATGTTAACACTATTATTAATGTAATTCAACCAACAATATTATCAACAATTGACTATGGCCTAGCAATTTACGGAAAATGTCCCAAATCATCTATGCATCTTTTAGTAACCCCATATCATGTAGCTGTCAGAACTGCTACTAGAAATTACTCATTGCGCAAAAAATTAACTCTGCAGAAGCCACGCCAATTCATGACGACGTAAAAAGCTATTAAAATACAAAAAGAACAGAAAGTATCCGTCAGCACTATCGAAGACAGTGAGTGGCCTGGATGAAAACCGGCAGCATCCCCATCATCATAAACAAGAATAAAATCCCTCATATCCACCCTGGAACTTAGCTGGCAACTTCACATGCACTGAGCTTACAAAGCATCCTAAAACATCCACCAATCACGAAGTTTTTAAAGCAGAATGTTCTAAAATTGCACACAATTACAAGACAACCGAGTGGCAGTTCCTATTCACCGACGCCTCAAAAACGGATGACGGCGTAGCTTATGCCATTGTTAACGAATATGGCGCAGTCCAAAAGTCTCCTCTCCGAGTTCTCATCAATCTTCACGGCAGAGGCCTATGCCATACTAAAAGCCCTTGAAATTGCAGCTAATGGGAAAACTATTATTTTTACCGATAGTTTGTCTTCAATTACTGCAGTCGAAAACACAAACAACTGCTCCTATATAGTCACAAAAATCCGGGAAAAGTTCACCTCCCAAAATGGAAAAACCATGCTCATCTGGATCCCCGGACACATCGGCATAAAAGGTAACGAATATGCAGACGCTGCCGCAAAGGCAGCGATTAAGGAACCACTGACAACATCTTATGTCTACAGCAAAAAAGATATCAAAAAGTATGTAACCAATAGCTGGAAATTTAAAAGGAAAACCATATGGGACTCATACGAACACATTTATAAAAAATGTAATCCAAGTGGTGAGAAAGGAATATACCCCAACAATATTCCGCATATAATGTTAATAATTTACGTACGGCTAAGAATGGGACACACCAACTTTACACACAACCATCTCTTCACCAGAGAACCTCCACTAATTTGCCACATATGCAAAAGAAGACAACTTTTCACCATGCCATATAATCCAATGCACCGGAATAAAAAAAATATCTAAGCAAATCTCTGACAAATCTCTTCTCGAACTACTCAGTAACATCTCAGAAAATAACAATAAGACTGTACACAAAATTATGTTAAGGTGCTAGTACACGGTATGTAGCGCGCCACGTTGTATGTGGCTCTGACGTAATTTTGACGTCAGCGTATCGGGCCAATGGCTACATAAGGTACTCATACGTATTTTTTTTTTTTTTTTTTTTTTTGTTGCGCCAATGGATGTGGTAATCTTCTAAAGATGCGGTAGCCCGTGCTACCAACATACACGATTCGCAAACCCGAATAATCGATGCCAGGGGTGCGCCTGACGTACTAATCCACACCCTATTTCCTTCAACCACTCTCCCCGCGGGACTGCCGTTAGGTATTACTTCGCGGGGCTGGTTAGCAACTCATGCTAGATCCTCTGGGTCCGCCATTTCGGCTCTTCTGAGTCTTTCAAGTCTCCGTAATTCTTCGTGTACACTCATTATAAAGGAGCATACCTCCAGCCAGTCATCTTCTGACCTTAGCATATGGCTTATTAGACTTTGGGGGTTTGGTAAGTTCGCTCTTCCCTCTGCAAAGCGCCTACAATGGAACATTGCGTGCTCCGTATCTTCTTCTTCGTCTGGGCATTCGGGACAGAAAGGCGAGCTATCGTGACCAAATCGGTGAAGGTATTTCCGATAGCCGCCGTGCCCCGATAAGAACTGCGTAAGGTGGTAGTTGCAGTCCCGTTTGCTCTTTTTGTCCACACCTCGATGGTGGGGATCAGTTTGTGGGTCCACCTGCCTTTTGTCGTGTTATCCCACCTGGCTTGCCATAGTGCCATCGATATTTCCCTCTCTTCTACTTTGACCCTTCTATTAGGGACCTCTTCCCGGTTGGCTGTTTGCCTAAGGTAGATCCTTTGCATCTCGTTGGCAAGAATGTCGATGGGGAACATTCCCGATATAACGCAAGCTGCTTCATCTGAGATTGTTCGAAATCCCCTTATTGTTCGTATTGCGCAGAGCCTATATGCTGACGAGAGCTTTCTCCTTGTTTCGTTTGTTTTTAGAGCCCCCGCCCAGACCGGTGCAGCGTACAGAAGTATTGAGCTTACCACTCTGGATAGTAGAATCCTGCTGGTATATCCAGGTCCACCGATGTTTGGTAGCATTCGGGAAAGAGCTGCTTGCATCTGTGAGGCCTTCCTGCCGGCGTACTGGATGTGGGTTTAAAGTTTAGCCTGTTGTCGAGCATTACTCCCAGGTACATTAGAGACTCCTTAGACCTAATGGTTTGATTCCCAACCCGGAAATTTGCAAACTCCACAGACTTTCGGCTGGTTATCAAGACAGCTTGTGGTCAGCTAGTTCTAAGCCAGCGGACTCCAGCCATTTTTTTATTTTGGCAACTGCTTCATCCGTAGCGGATTCTATCTCGTGAATGTGTTTGGCCACCGTTACCACGGCGATATCGTCAGCGAAACCGATCACCTTAACTCCTTGAGGCAGCGTTAGTCGCAGGACTCCGTCATACATTATATTCCACAGGAGAGGTCCTAGAACAGAGCCTTGTGGTATTCCGTTCTCAGGCTTGTACGTATGAGGCACGATATGAGGCACTCGTGACACATACACATTGTGTGGCTTTTCGACATTCCGTGTACTACCCTTGCACATACGATTTGTACGCTTAAATATAGCAATAAAACAATATAGTACCTAGAGTTCTGGTGCAAGACTGCACACAGGGCAATAAAACTGCGGATAGCATCATCATAAACGAATAACCAACGGCGCAGGGTCGTAAGTCTACAGGCCAGAAGTCCACAATGGACTTTTAACCCACCCAGGTGGGCCATAAATCCACAATATTTCGGGTCATAGTCTCACAATCTCAAAAATGAAGTAGGCCATAAGTCCACAATTATTCGTATGCCATATTATATTGTATTAAAACAAAGTGAAAGGTATGACAATGTTTAGTTTATTATGATTCAAAAGAATAAATAATATATGTTATGTATGTAGGTATATATTATACATACATTATACGTGAACAATTCGCGCGAATTTTTCAAACGCTTTATCTAAAATGGTGCAGGGAAATAACTTCACAGGCAATAATTTCATATGAGAAATAACTTCACCTCGAATGGGAAATAATTTTACTATTTTAAGCGTATTTTCCACTGAAGGTAGGCAATAACTTCAGTTTTTGTGCGAAATAACTTCTCTTAGCTCTTCCTACCTTTAGTAGGAAATATGTAACTTGGCGCAGGGACACAAGTTCCGAACTCCTTTTTTTTTTGATTCGGAACATATGTCCCATACCAGCGGGACGTAAGTCCCATAAAGTCTGGACTTAGATATGTTCTACCAAACATATTTTTCGTAAATTTATGGTGGCGTGACATAAGGCCAAGTGTGATAAGACCAAATCTCTAAACTTGGCCTTATGTAGTTTAGTGAAAGTGACGTAAAGCCAATTTCTTTCAATTGGCATTATGACGCTTTGGTAAAGCGACTTTATTCCACTTTTCACTGCATATCTGCAAGGTAGGTAGATTATTTTAAACGGTAAGTTCTGGCACACTACGTAATAGGAGAAGGAAACTCATGTAAATAATCCAAAGGCATAGCAAAGAAACAATTGCGAAAAGGAGGATCCATTTTAAAGATCCTAAAGGCGTAGCCAAAAAAAATTTTGAGCAAGGGAGGATTGAGGAGGATTTCCGAATTTTTAATTTTCACACCCCAAATCGATCCTCCCTTGCTGTGGACTTATGACCCTGCGCCATAACCAACAGCCAACCTATATGTCCGCCCTTATGTAGCCACCGCGCTACATACGAAAAACGAAATGTGTGCCTTATGTGTACTCTATCTGGTGACGTCAGAGCCACATACACTGGCGACAACTAGGATGAGGCCACACATTTTGCAATCGATTTTCGCTCTTTATGGCTGTTGGAAATTTTGTACCCGGAAACTTTTAATACCTGTTAACAGGTACATATTTTCCCAACAGTAAGTCATAAAATTAAAGGGTAAATAAAAAACTACGGCTGGAATTTCCGAAGATCAAAAAATGAACTACCTAAAAAGCGTATAAAAAGATGCTCAACTAGGATGAGGCCACTGCGAATATTTCGTTGCAGGAGTGCACATTAGCGATTTTTTTCAAAGTTTTGTTAAGTACTGTTAAAAAGAACTGTTTTTATTTAGTTTAAAAAAAAAATGGGTTCCGGAAAGGCTTTGACAGCTACAGAAAGGGGAAAAATAGATGCTTTCAAGGAGTTAGGACTCTCAGGCCGAGAAATTGCAAGGAGGCTTAATAGAAGTAAGACTGTTGTAAACAATTATCTTGGGGATCCCCAACACTATGGGAAAAATCAAAAAGGACGCACGGCAGAAGCAACAACATTGCGAGAAAAGCGGTTAATTCGACGGCTTGCCTCTAATTCGACTCTACCAGCGACTAAAATAAGGGCCAAAAGCGGAGTATCAGCCTGCATAGGAACGGTCCGAACGATAATACGAAGAAGTGGTACTATACAGAGAAGAAAACTTAAAAAGAAACCGGTTTTGAGGCAAGTACACAAGGAGCATCGAATGAATTTTGCAAGAGAACATGTCGCCTGTAGCGATGAATGGAAACGCGTTGTCTTTTCGGATGAAAAAAAGTTTAACCTTGACGGCCCCGATGGTTACAACTTTTATTTCCATGATTTAAGAAAGGAGGAGCTTATTTTGGCAAGACATCACAGCCGTACATCAGGTGTAATGGTGTGGGGAGCTATTACCTACTATGGCACAATCGAGTTGGAGTTTTTGTCCACAACAATGAACGGAAACAACTACAAATGTTTGCTGGAACGGTCATTTCCAAAAGTGAAAAACATTTTCGGACCCCTGCCTTGGATATTCCAACAAGACAATGCCCCTATCCACACTTCCAGGGTTGTTAGAAGGTGGATTCAATCAGAAGATGTGGAACTTTTGCCTTGGCCGCCCTATTCACCGGACTTAAACATAATAGAAAATGTTTGGGCATGGTTATCTCGTAAAGTGTATGAAGGCGGCAGACAATTTGAAGACAAGGACACTTTAATCGAAGCTATTCGTGATGCCTGGACCCAAATTTCTCTTAATTATTAAAAAAAACTCTATTATTCCGTTCCAAACCGTCTTTTAGAGGTCATATCGAAAAATGGCGGGCATACTCATTATTAATGTAGAAAAACATAATAAATAAATGTTTTAAAACCATAAAATGTAAACATTTTATTAATTTTTTGCTTTTTTTCGAAGATTTTGCTTGTGGCCTCATCCTAGTTGAGCATCTTTTTATACGCTTTTTAGGTAGTTCATTTTTTGATCTTCGGAAATTCCAGCCGTAGTTTTTTATTTACCCTTTAATTTTATGACTTACTGTTGGGAAAATATGTACCTGTTAACAGGTATTAAAAGTTTCCGGGTAAAAAATTTCCAACAGCCATAAAGAGCGAAAATCGATTGCAAAATGTGTGGCCTCATCCTAGTTGTCGCCAGTGTATATATGTGGCGCGCTACATACCGTGTACTAGCACCTTTAGCAATTAAAGTAGATGATAAAATTTAATTTTACTTAAAGCCGAAGGCCGTGGTAGCAAGTGCTTATCTCCTTTTATTATTTATATGTAATTTATTTACATACCAATTAACTTGTAATAATAATAATAATAAACAACGAAGACGGTTTGCCAACACGCGAACAGACAAGGTACAGCGACCGTGCGAAAAACAGGAAAATTCGATATTAATCCCACAGACTTCCAATGATTGGCCTTGCGATTTATTGATTGTCATCGCAAAAGTCAATCAAACTGAATCCCCTGAACTGAATTGGAATGGAAGATCAGTTGCAATAATCGGAATTCGTGGGATAAGGATAAGTCTCCTTTGAATTTGCCCTTGATGATCGTCGCTTGAATCACATTGTTCATCAGTTTCTTGACGGACACCCGCGAACCGTTTCAAACTTTTGGATGATTTCGATTACGCAACATGATTATGATCGATAACACCTTCAACTGTAAATTATTCGGTGGAGATCCTGGCACATCAAGCGAGTTCAAAAATTCCGTCGGATAGTTGGTCGCTTTATCCCCGTCGGTCACGCTGTCGACGGATTTGTAGGAATGCAGTTCTCCAGCGATTTGACCTTGAATAATGAAATTCAAGCTATCGACGACCGACGCACGTCCTTATTATTCGCTGCTAATATTGCCCGTTCACTAATCCAATCGAGATTTTTATAATTTTGTGCAATTCCGGGGTACACTTTGTTGATGAGTTCCTCCTTCGACGATGTAACTCGCAAAAATTTGCCGGGAATGATATTAATCCAGTCGAAGCATCAACGGGAATTTGGCCATTGCCAAGCGCCAGCAGGTTAACTTCTCCACCCAAAATGGACGCAAAACGTCTTTTATCACAATGAATTTCACAATTATCCGAAATTTTCCAAGCTTCACAACTAAATTTCCCATCTTTACATGCCCAAAATCATCAAATCATGCGATAAAATGCAAATTTTCGTCGAAAAAAATTCAAATTTTTCGCGTTTTTTCGGAATTTTCAATTTTTTTATTCGAAAAGCCATTCCGGAACAATTCCACACAATATTCCATACAAAAAATCTATTTTCGATTTTTTCAATTTCCCGACTTTTCCGGAGTGTTTTCCCAAAATTTTCTTTCGGAAGAAGCTTCTCCTGGGCTCTAATCGCGTAATTTTTCAAACAATCATCGTCGAGACGATTGAATAAAGCGACGTCGTTTTTAGTTTGCTTCGTATAACATCTCCATCACGTCGTTCAATCGAATCGTTCATCGTTTTCGTTTTGGACAGTTTGAGCAGGACTGTAAACAAACTCTGACAGCAAAAAAATTAAAATAAATTGGATATATGAAATTCGTTTTTTATTTTTTCTTGTTTTTGGAGCTGTTGTTTCATTGAATAGGCGTTAAATTCCAAAATGTAAGTAGATATTTGATTTAAACATTTAAGATGTTAATGAATTATTAAAATTTTTTTGCAAAGGCATTATGTATGCAAGGAATTATGTATGCACTGCGTACAAGTTGACAAGCAAGAAGACGGCCGTCCGGGTCCGATGGGAAAATCTTCCACATTTATAAAAACAAAATAAAGATTGTGTTTGTTTAAACAAAAAGTTGGTTTTGTTTATTTGAAAAAATTAAAATTACAAGCAGCCTATGCTTTGATTACTTAAAATAAACCTTAATGAAACTCAAAAATACACCAAAAACGATGAAACGATTGCAAAAAAGCCATCGTTCAATCGAATCGTTTTGACGACGCCATTTGACAGTTAAATTGTTTACGTGAAGCAATAAAAAACGACGATCGTCCAATAGTTTCAACGATCATCGTATTTTGGTTGTTACTCGAAGTAGAAGCATCGTCGAGACGAAGTCGTTCGATCGTTTTAGCCTTACGCGATTAGACCCCTGGCAATTACGAACAACTGAAAAAAAGTTAGCCAAATCGGCCCAGCCGTTCTCAATTTTCGATTTTTCCAATTTCCCGACTTTTCTGGAGGGTTTTCCCAAAATCATCTTTCAGAAGAACCTTCTCCTGGCGATACGAACAATTGAAAAGAAATTTGAGCCAAATCAGCCCAGCCGTTCTCAATTGATGAATTACTATACATTTTTGCAACCATTTTTATATACATATATAGATAATTTAGAAGGTTATATGATAACTCAAATAAATTTTAATTTTATTTAAAAGAAAAGAAACCGGCAGGCGGAGCCAAGCATAACGAAACAACGAAATGCAAGACAATAAATAATAATTTTGAAATTTTATATGAAAAAGTTGTTGGGTTCAAAAATAAACTTATAACAACCATTACTTTTAGACGCTGGCCGCAGAAGAACTCTCATTGCTAGGAGTGCAGTTGGCCTCTCATTTTCTATTTCATTCTGGATTCAGGACAAAGAAAACCTTAAGAGGGCCTGTAATTGAATGGTGAGTTGCATATTTCTATTCGAACTATTTTTAACTGGATTATTATAGTCAAAGAGCCCGCAGTAGTTTTTGGCTGTGAAAGGTAACCACACGATATGCTTATTTATTATTATTAATATTGTCTTGATGAATGGGATTTTTAATGTTACCCTTCTGGCGGTATATCGTAGCAAAAGAGAGTAGGTAACAGTTTATCAATAATGCGTTATTTTCCAAAAACGGAAATTCCAATTTTGAATAATTTATGTAACCACACAATTTTCTAGTAAAACATAACGGAATAAACATACAACACAAATTTAAGAGTGCAAACGTTTTCCGCTAAAAATGTCCATTTATTTCAGCATCGATCCTTTGAATACCTAATACATCGCACTGAAAACTGTGTTGTCGACAAAAAGTTTACGAATACTCGTCGATGCATTCACACCAAACACAACCTAGTTTTCGTTTGACGTCTCAATTAGCTGTGAAACTAGCTATGAAATGTTTGTGGCGACTAAACTTTTATTTTGGTAACTAAACTCCGCTCGTATTGACATAACTTTACTTGATAATCATTAACTTGTGGTTAAATGCATAAAATAATTCGGCCCTAGCGAGGTATCCGTCGGAACGAAAAATTTTCCGATTGCATACGAATCGGAGGATTTTTGCTTCGAGGTATACATCGGAACAGCTTTTCGGAACTTGGTTCCGACAAATATGTAACGCACACTGGCGTTTTGCGTTTCAGTGCGATCAAGTGCGTTTTTACTGATATTTTTGACAGTTTCATACGAATTTTCTTCCGATGTGCTCCGGAATTTGTTTACGATTTGCAGTGAAGTGTTGATAAATGGAAGTAATATAGAAAATAACATTTCATCAAACTAATTGGTTGTATTTGTTGCTTCAATTAGTGTTTCCAGGGCAAAAACAAACAAAAAACAAGCACTAAATAGGAAAACCGCAATGTAGTACGAAACAACATCATGTCAAATCAATGCGTTATCGCATTTTAATTATTTCTTCCGAAGACGGATACCTCGAATGTAATTTGAGTCTCCGACGCAGTATGCGTTGCGACGGAACCTCGCTAGGGCCGATTAACATAAGCCACAATCAAAATCATAACATCTGAAAATACCATTTAGTTGTGGCAGGTAGTGCTGCCGTTCTAAAATTCTAGAAAAACTGAATAATTCGCTGTTTATGGTGCAACGATAACAAGAGATTCCACATTTGTAAACAAAAAACTAGAAGAAAGGACAGCACTGAGTGAGAGCCATCCTCTCAGCAGTTTTGCTGAACTCACTGAATGTTGCAAAAGGTGTGTCTGCTTCAACAACCCAACGATTGGAAGTCGTTTTCGTGGTGTTTTCATGGAAAACGACTTCAAAAAACTCGTTTTGAAAACTTCAAAATGTATGGGAAAATGTCTGCTTTCAATTAAGTTTTCGAGTGTTCTCGCGAAAACCGAGTTTTCGACTCGGTATGAATACGGTATAAGACTGGTAAGGGCTTGGCGACATGTGAAACGTCTTGGACTTATATAGTTATGTTTCTGGTATTTCATTAATAGGACATTTTTTAGGGGTTATATTTATAGGGCTCTGTACTGTACTGTTATTTAAGACTTGCATCAAGTGGGTACCTTTATTATTCCGTTTTTGGAAAATAACGCATTTTTTATATATGTACTGCTACTCTCTTTAGCTACCACGATATTGGTCTATTATTATTATGTATTTTAAAAGCATATAATTTTATCCGATGAATGCCATCCGTAGTATAAATGCAAAATAATTTGATGGTGTGTTTTTAACTCCAGATATTAATCAATTATGATGATTATCCTTACAGCTAATTTTTAAATTCATATTTTAAAAAAATACAAAAAAAAAAACCTGTCACCTGTACAGTGGGACAAATTACACCTGCCGCCGACTTAAAGTTCCAAACAAAACAAAAAAACGTTTTGTGACGATGTTTGTCGTAAAATCACCCCTATTGTCGTTGTCGTTTACGACTCTAGAAAAAAAAAACGACACGACTGTTTGGTATTGGCGACTAAAAATAAACGACTTTTGTCGCGGCAACAATGATCGACAAATGGCGTCTGAAATGTCAAAAAATGTGGATTGTATTTTTCGACGACGATCGTCGGTATTGCGTGAGGCGTTTTGTGACGACGTGCAAAATCATTCACGAAAGCCTAACGAAAGTGATTCTAATTGGCAATGGGACTGCATAGCCTTATCTCTGAATTGCCTTGGACCATATAAATCTATGCGCACAAGTAATGAGCTATTACACGACGACCCTAATTAAGGCCATAAAATCATTAATATGATGAAAAACAGTACCTGGGTATCGTTTTTTGTATCCCTGCGGATGTGCCACAGGGTGCCGTGACATAAGGCCATATTTCGAAATATGGCCCTATGACGCTTTCGCAAAGCGACATAAGGCCATATTCGAACGCTTTGCGAAAGCGTCATAGGGCCATATTTCGAAATAGACCATATTTTTTTGCCACATAGGGCCATATTTCCATCATGCCCTGAGGCCCTTATTGTGCTCAGTTCAAGTTAAATTTTTAACGATTTGAATCTTAAGACCACAATAAATAAACAGTGGAATAAATCGAGTAAATTTTTGACGTCACAAAATTTGCATTAATAAATCTTTTGTTAGTTTTTATTTTATAAAATGTCGAATAGAGATTCAGAAATGGCATTTTTATTTGTTGGCTGCTATCCCAAATCCGGGGCTCTTTTTGAACATCTGTAATCAAAGCAGACTCCAATTGACGGTCCCACGAGAAAACAGTTTTTCTGCTCCGTTTTTTGGCGGAAGCCATGGGTGCATTTTTTTTGACATTCACGATCGGCGATTCCCCATTTTACTACATGATAAAACGAAAAACACGCAAAACAATATTATTATACGACCAAGCATTTAACCACAGATACTATAGTTCCTCTATTATCTGTGATTTAACATTCGAAAATGCAGAAATAGGTAGGCATAGGCACTCACTATTTGTATGTGTATATTCGGCCCTAGCGAGGTATCCGTCGGAACGGAGAATTCTCCGCAACGCATATTCCGTCGGAGACTCAAATTACATTCGAGGTATCCGACTTCGGAAAGAATAATTGAAATGCGACAACGCATTGATTTGACATGATGTTGTTTCGGGGTTTTTCTTTTAAGTGCTTGTTTTTTCGTTTGTTTTTCCACTGGAAACACAAATTTAAGCAACAAATACAACCAATTACTTTGCTAAAATGTTTTTTTCTTTATTGTTTTCATTTATCAACACTTCACTGCAAATCGTAAACAAATTCCGCAACCAATCACTGTCGGAGCACATCGGAAGAAAATTCGTATGAAACTGTCAAAAATATGAGTAAAAACGCACTTCATCGCACTGAAACGCAAAACGCCAGTGTGCGTTGCATATTTGTCGGAACAAAATTCCGAAAAGCTGTTCCGACGTATACCTCGAAGCAAAAATCCTCCGATTCGTATAAAATCGGATAAATTTCCGTTCCGACGGATACCTCGCTAGGGCCGATTGTTTTGCAATTTCAGCTGCACTTTATAACCGCACAATTGCACGTAGTTTGGTTGCAAGTATTCTTAATCCTATCGCTCGCTGGGTTTTTCCAGCATCTGGACTTACGTCGCTGGACTTGGCGACGCGTCGCCAGTAGCTAATGAGTTCATGAGAATTTTATGATTATACGACCCTTTGCGCAGATATTTTTGTTGGTGGTGTTTCCATGATGAATTTTACCTCAAATTTCCACCGACCATGGAAAAACAAAATAAAAATTATCTTTCAATACATTTTCACGTACGACAATAATAATATTCGCCCCTATTGTCGTCGTCGTTTACGACTCTAAAAAAAAGCGACACGACTGTTTGGTATTGGCGACTGAAAATAAACGACTTTTGTCGTGGCGACGATCGACAATTGGCGTCTGAAATGTCAAAAAATGTGGATTGTATTTTTCGACGACGATCGTCGGTATTTCGTGAGGCGTTTTGTGACGACGTTTGTCGTGGAAATGATACATTTCTGTCGTCGACTATTTTGCGGACGACTGTGTGATAATGTGTTAAAAAAAAGTATGTGTACTTAATTTTTAGTTAACAAAAAGACAATTATAGTTATTTTGCAGAATGGAGATAACAAATAAAAGGCAATTTCTACATTTAGTGATCGAAATGCAGAAAAATATTCCTTTGGCAAAATCATTCACGAAGGCCTAACAAAAGTGAGGTTAATCGGCATAGCCTTATCTCTGAATTGTCTTGGACCATATAAATCTACGCGCTCAAGTAATGAGTTATTACACGACGACCCTAATTAAGGCCATAAAATCATTAATATGATTAAAAATACAGAAAGCGGAAGGATGCAGTACCTGGGTATCGTATTTTTGTATCCTTGCGGATGTGCCACAGGGGTATAAAAAGAGCTGCAACTGATATACCTAGTTTGCAATAAGTTTTAACAACTGCGTGATCAAGTGTTAAAGAAAAGTTTGTGTATTTAATATTTAACTAACGAAAAGATAGTTACATATTCTTTAAAATGAAAATCACAAATAAAAGACAATTTCAACATTTAGTGAAAGAAATGGAGAAAAGGGACTAACAACAAGTGATTTTAATCGGCATATCCTTATCTCTGAATTGTCTTGGACCACCTTCGACTTCGATAGTCTAAAATACATTTAAAATCTGAAAATAATTGTTATTAACACAATGTATGCAATTTAAATTATTTCTACCACCCACTTAATGTCGGGCAAATCCAATGGATTGGATTTGGTTCGAATTTCCTTCCTTAACTTTACCAGCACTTTTTTCTGGTTTTCTTCTTCGTCACTGCCTGGTCACTGCTTTCAAAAAACATGTCACACTATTCATTTTTGATTTGTTTTATTAAATAATTAACCAAGTCACAAACAAAACACCAGACCAAATATAAATTCGTCGACTGTTATGTGTCATAGTTTGTGGAATGTATGTGGGATGTGAGAGTTCAGAGAGTCGAGTCGTTTCAGTTACGCAATACCAAATTCCAAACGACTCGACACGACAAACGTCGCCAGTCGTTTGCGACAGACGACGACGACAATAGGGGTGATTGTCAGATCTGTCAATACTCTAACAATGAGCTTACAATAGCCAACTACCTTACAATTGAAAACTGACCGTGCAGACGGTTGTAAGATTTTGTCCCAAAGTCTTACAATTTCATTGTCAGATGGATGGTTTTCCATTGTATGGTCTGGCAATGACTTTTCTCACAACGTTGTGAGGTCAAAAATTGTGTGTTTACACGGTCGTCTGATATTTGAATATGAAAAATTGGTCGATCTGTTGTCAGACATTGTCAGATAAATTCAAAGTCATGTGGGTTGTTTTTCGTAGCACCGATAATGGATCAAAATATTGCACTTGCGACTATTTTAACTGCTTACATGGTGGAAGACAGCGAGGATGATATATTGCCTCAAAAACGACGTCGTGTTTGGATAAAGGATTGGGTGGCCCGTTGTATGCAAGAAGGATTCTACTCCAAAATCAACACAATTAAGTAGATGAAATTCTAGCTTTGGTGACTCCACACATCAAGACACCAATATGCGCGCGAGCATTCTGGAAATCTAGACGGTTTCATTGGCAGCTTGTCCTAACTTTTTGTCTGTATTTGTCGAGGTGGCTTTTGAATGTGGATCGCGTCGGCAGCGACCTCTTACCACAGTGCTTCTTTGGGTAGTATATACTCTGCGCATCTACAACCCCATTCACTCTGAATTTAAATTTCATCTTCCACTGTTTTTCGTACCTATATTTTCTGAATTATTGTCCATCGTTTAAAAGCAAACTTCGATTTCGCTCCTAAACCACTGGTTATATTGACTGACAATGAAGAAATTGTAAGCAATTGTAAGCTTCCATAAACAACCACATCTGAAAATTTCTAATGAGTCCGACAATGTCCTAATAACAGAGTTCACCAAGTTCAGTCCTCCTAATAACAGAATGTCCAAGCTGTCTCAAAATTTACCCAACCTGACCAATCCTACAGGAAAACTCGGCATTGCTCCTTCCATCACTCGTGAATAAGACCCCGAGATACTTAAACTTCTCCACCTGTTTCAATGGGACTCCACTAACATGCAGAGTGCATTGAACAGGCGTTCTGGAAGCGACCAATACTTCAGATTTGTTCACGTTTACCTTCATCTCAGCTTCAACACAAACGGCGGAGTGCGCGAGTTACGAGCGGCCGCTACCGATCGAAACAAAAAAAAATTAAACAAACAACATTTAAACAAAATCAATGCACGATGTGCTACATTATTACTGACAGCTTATACATAATAACTTAGCTGCTACATATTGTCGTTATAAAGATATTGTTGTCAACCGAAAGTGCCGCTAGTGCAAGATGTGTATTGCCGGATCAACTTGGTTACTGCTGTACTGGATGCATATATGAGGGTAGTACATAGCTCGGTCGGATGGTGACGGTGAGATGATGTTTTATGTAAAAACATATAACTCGCGCTGAAGTTCAGTCTGAGAGGACCGAAGGATGACCAAGTCATCAGCGAAGAGCAAATGACTTATCCTCAGATCTCCCAATTCAAGTCCATATAAGTAATGAAAAGGAGAGGAGACAAGACGCACCCCTGGCGAAGTCCAACACCCACGGTGAAAGGTATTGATTTAACGCCGTTTACCCGAACACAGCTTTTACAGTTTGTGTAGAGAGATTGAATTGCTCTCAAGAGAGAACTGTCAATTCCATACTCCTGTAATACACTCCAGAGTTTACCTCAAGGGACTCGGTCGTATGCTTTCTCCAAATCTACGAAGCATGCGTAAACAGGTGTAGCATACTCCCAAGCCTTCTCAAGTACCATTCTGTGAGTGAATAACTGGTCGGTTGTGCTTCTGACAAATACTTTTCCGGGGAGACTTAAAAGTGATATACCCCTGTAATTGGAGAAATCCCTTTTATCCCCTTTCTTGAAAAGGGGAACAATCACAAAATCTGCCAATCGCTGGGAGTTTCGCCGCATTCCAACGCCACTTTAATGACACGAGAGAGCCATTTGACTCCCTCTTCACCTAAGGCCTTGAGCATTTGACTTCCTCTACCGTGGGACTATTTTCCGCCCTGCTCAAGGCGATGGTTCTGTCATCCTCAATGCCCTGGATTGGATTGAGCAATTTAGAAAAGTTCTCGCTCCATCTGCGCAAGATGTTCTCCTCATTAGACAAAAGTGTACCATCTTTGTATTTGACTCCTTCAATAATGTTCCACTTCCTTCCTCTAAGACGGCGGATGGTCTGCCAGAACACCTCGCTTGCAGATCTGTGATCGCAGCCTAATTTCTCGCCGAACTCCTTCCAAGATTGTTCTTTGGCTACTTTAACAGCCAATTTGCAAGTTCTTCGCCGATTTAATGATTATCATTGCAAAACAGACATTAATAGGGAATTGAATCCGTTTAATCTGGAATGGATAATTTCTGGGAACTACTGGTATTCTTGGAATGAACACTGTGGCCCCTATTGTGACTGTCGATAGTTTTTTTTTTTTTTTTTTAAATACTTCTCTCGGGAAAGGCGAACCTATAACGCTTCAACAGCGCCCCGAGATGCTTGCAGATGTATGTTAGTTCTGCACTTAAATTGCTGCAAATTGTAGTCTTTTGGAAATATATCCCCAGGAAGCTAGTTCCAAAGTTTGCTTGTCCTGTAACAGAAGGAGTTTTGGAAAGTTGATGTCCATTTCTACCATGGAAGTACCAATAGAACAAGCATAGGTCACCGACTTGTCTTCTGTGCACCAACGGTTGTAGATTTGATGTGAGTGTAGAGTTTCCAATAAGTCGTAATAAGTAATAAGGTTAGGTGAATGTTTCGGGGCCGAGCTCCATATATGGGAACAATAACCCCTATTCCCGTTGGCGTTTGTCGTATACGACTCGTGATTCTTGTCGTGTTAAAACGATGTTGAGACTATTTTTTAAAACTTTTGTTAACAATTTTCTTTTCTTTTCTATGTGTTCACCAATATTTCAATTCATTTGTCTCAATAATAAGGTTAGGTGAATGTTTCGGGGCCGAGCTCCATATATGGGAACAATAACCCCTATTCCCGTTGGCGTTTGTCGTATACGACTCGTGATTCTTGTCGTGTTAAAACGATGTTGAGACTATTTTTTAAAACTTTTGTTAACAATTTTCTTTTCTTTTCTATGTGTTCACCAATATTTCAATTCATTTGTCTCAAAAGTTAAAAACACCGACTAAAAAACGAAGTGAAATACTAGTCGTTTACGACAAATGCCAACGGGAATAGGGGTGAATATTCTAGGCCTGGTCTAACCTGTGCTTTGTAGAGAAGGAGAAGTTGCTTGGGGCTAAAGTACCTCTTTGCTCTAAATAGGTAGCTCAACTTAGCGGACGCCGATCTTGCGATATAGGATATGTGGTCCTGCCATGTGATTCCTGAATTGACTCTGAATCCTAGAAGGTGCATTGAGTCCTTGGCACTATTACAAAATTAAAAAAAAAACACGTTTTTTAAATACAAGGCATAAGTGCCTTCTGCAAGAGGCCATCGGTGACCAAGTTAGAAGATACATCGTCGAAACGACATTAGCCTTCTAGAGTTAAACACAATACAGAAGAAACTCTCTCCTTACTGACACCTCCTATAACCGGACATATTCCAAAGAATAAATGGAAAGAATTTCGTTCTCTTTTAAACGGACAAAATACAACTATATATATATATATATATATACAACAACGATACGTGCAGTTCACGACATGTTAAACTTGATCTCAGGCATGAGAATGGGTTTTAACGTTTTAACTTTCTATTGCAAACACTCGTTATAACACTTAATTAAATCTGAATTAGGGTTAATGTTGGTTTAATTGCAGAAAACGTTATTCATAAACTTTTTTTGACGTTAATTTCCATTTAATCAAGTGTCAAAAAATTAAATGCCGACATCGGCATTCAGGAGCAAATTAACTCTGAATTAAATTGTTCATTGACTCAAATCATGGCATATAATAATTATTATGCTATTATTTCATTACCAAATATCGTATTTGTAATTGATTTGTACATTAGCACAACAAAAATTAGTGTTTTCCAAATTTAAATAACAAATTTCCGTCAAAAAAATCTTATGCCAACTGCGTAATACAATTTGCTTAAATCGTCATGGCGTTCTTATCTCATGCACACAACATTCCAGAGAAAAATGTCAGAATTTATCAAATATTTCTACCAATTGCATACTTTTATATGAAATGCTGGTATACTTTTAGGCTTATTGCCTTAATTCATTGATTAGCTGGTATATGAGCAAAAATTCTTTATGAATATGCATTTTTTAAGTCTTAATTAAAATGACATTTTCTCAATTGACGTGAATTAGCTGAGACACTGATAATTAACATATTAAATGAATCTAATGAATAAGGCTGTAACTGTTTTCGAGAAAATTCGTTTAAAAAGTTGAAACATACGTGCGCGCACTTCTCAACGATATGTACGAGTAGTGTCGAATATTTGCAATTAAACGTTGAATTCGCCTGAAAAAATCCGAAAATTTATTTACCTACGTTAAAATTTTAAAGGCCATCAAAATATACAAACTAACGTACATTGTGTTAGATTGTGCGTTTACAATAGGGAAAGTTGCACTGTGTGTGTGTTGTGCTACAGCGATATGGTTTATAATGGTTTTGCATTCCTTTTGGTACTGCATTATACTCGTAGAGGGGTAATATTGATGTCCCTCAATAGGGAGATCTTCGAGTGCTTCGAAACTTGGATATATACTACCCTACAGTTACTCCATAGTGAGCTAGACGAAGAAGAATGTATCTTCTCTCCTTCCGCATGAGTCTCTCCGTTTTGGCTTCGTTAAGGACGGCCATACCTTTTATGTGGTAATACAAATTCCCGGGACCGGCAGTGGTTTTTTTGCCCGCTTCGGCTTTAAGTGTGCAAGGCGAGATACTCATAAAAGGATTGTCTTGATCAAATACAGATACCAAACCTTTTTCTGCTAATTCGTCCATTTTCTCATTGCCTAGAATTCCTTCATGTCCAGGAACCCAGAACAACCCTACTTGTGTATATGTAAGCTATGCCTAGCTATTTGGAGAAGACGCTGGTATGAATCCAACTCTCCAATCTGGGATAAGCGCTCGAGAGGCGTTGTATAGTAAATGGTTGGTCCATGACCAAAGTATTTCTCTAGGATTGTCGAATGTCCCGGTTTGTTAAATTTCCAGTCTACTGATTGGTGGATTCTAATGCTACTAATGGCTGCCGATGATTGATTGTATAAAAATATCTAGCGGAACCAAATTGAGGATAGCCTTATATCCTGTGGTTGGAGCTGTCAGGCGACCACTGCTACAGGTTACTATAGGTCTTAATATAATAGACGTGTGTATCCGGATTTTATTTTTAAGAGATGGCTTTAGAGTGTACCTCTGTAGGGAGTCGCAGTATGAAAAAGAGTGGGAACCCCTGACCTGGCTGTGGTGTCGGACTATACCGTCCACGACCCTCCTCTTTCTATCAGTTCCATCCATGAAATTTTTATGGCCTTTAAAATTTTAACGTAGGTAAATAAATTTTCGGATTTTTTCAGGCGAATTCAACGTTTAATTGCAAATATTCGACACTACTCGTACATATCGTTGAGAAGTGCGCGCACGTATGTTTCAACTTTTTAAACGAATTTTCTCGAAAACAATTAGTCTTACGAAGAAAAGTAATGAAGTAATAAAATATACACTTTTTTCAATAAAAGTAATAGTTAACGAGATATTCACGAAAAACTGTTTATCGTGACCTGTAACGCGGGGTCAACATTTTTAGCGGCACATGTATCGCTGGGGACTTTTGGGATATTGTTTCGAACCACAAAAGGAAGGTTCATGCAAAAATCCAGCTTTCCCCTAATTTTTCCGAAGTTTGGTAAATTTGTTTGTCTTTATTCCCTGAACTATAACGGCCAATTATATGAGTTATTTCAAAGTTAACACAGAGTTAACTGTAAATGTTAATATATGGGAGTGTGTGCGTGACCAAATTCACCCTTATTTACTTTAACATGGCACACATACATAACCACGAAGTAACTTTTCAAAACTGACCCTATGGAAGTCTCTTTTTAGCCCGAAGCTATAGCAGTCTTCTGTGCATTATATGGCTTACTTAGGCTACTGTCTAGAGCAGCCGACGTAAAAGAATGGAATTTAGTAGCAGCTGACATCACCTATCTCTTTTTATCGGCTATTTATCTCTGGGTCATACTCTTCAATTCGTGCATTTTCTGCAAGACTAAAATCGGTCTGGCGGCAATTTAGCAACGGTATTTCCGTCTGGCAAAAAAAGTCTAGTCTATCTGAAAGCCATAGTGTAACGTGTAAAAATTTCAGCTTTGCTAAAATGACGTAAAAATGTGTCGTTTTTGTTGTTGTAAATCAAGGTCTGGCAGGGCTTTAACAACGCCAAAGCCGTCTGGCAGTAATGGATTAACATTTCAAATAGTGAGCATAAGCAAATGGCATAAAAAGAAATCTTGCTATTATCACGTAATTTTACGGTTTTTTTTTACCCCCTTCGCCCCGCTCTCACGAGTAAACGCAACGTCACCTGACTGCCAGACTACCCGCATCCGTACTACACCATAGCATGAAAGGATATGTAAAAAAATGAGCCTTGCTAAAATCACGTGTTTTTTCACGTTGCGAGCTCTTGGACTATTACTCCTGAGCAATTCTCACCCACCCACATCAGAAAAAAAATCATGAAAATCGGACGGAAAATAACAGACGGATGTTACATTTTATAAGTAGTATGGTGTATGGATGACTCTGAGATTCGCAATAAACGAGAAAGTTTCGTGCGACCCTGTCGTGAACTTTTTTTTTTTTGACATGAGATAATCACCTTATCTGGGGGCTAACTATGCACTTCGCCGCGAAGCGCAGTTTGTATCGATTTCGCATTTTGGTACTATGTATTCAGTTCGCCGGCGAAAACTATCGCATTTCGCTTTATTACATCCTATGTAAATGCGAACGCCATTTTATCGATGTGAAATGCGGTAGATAATTTGATGGCAAATTAAGTTGTCAGCGGTGCAATTGCACGGTAATAGACGGCAACGAGAAATAGTATGATTTTCTTTGAAAGTCGACATTCCAAGCGATAGTTTTGCATAGTTGACATGTCGCCGCGAAGCGAACTGAATGAATCGCAAATTATCCGATTCGCTGCGAAGTGCATAGTTAGCCCCCTGGATCCACATTAATATTCGAATGAACAGATATCACAGCAGTGAGCTTGCATTCTCCATAACGCTTCGGGACACTGTTTTAATCCTTTTCATAGATGGAAAGGTACTTTCAACACTAGCTGTGGTCACTGGTAGCATGGCCACAACCATAAGCAAGAAATTTATAGCTCTAAAGTAAGTCTTGTCACATCATGCAATTTCAAAACTTCGGTAGAAGGATCACTCGACGATATTTTTTCGAAGAGCTTGAAACGATGGTAGAACGTCTTCATTGACCATGAATCTGTCCGTAAGATTTTGAATTAACGAATCTATGCAAGGAATTAGTAGAAATGATTCTGGATTGGAACGCGTTGTTTGTTTCAATGAAGTTCTTGGGGCTCTTAATTCAACTTCAAATAAGTCCTCGGCAAGTTGGAACAACGCGGATTGAAAAGCCTCTCTGAAAAATCTTCGGCATTTTCTTTGATGTTCTTAAGAGAATTCAGAACTTCTTTTGTGCGGTTTTCGATTGCAGAAACGAAACCTATGGAATTAATCTGTAGGAAAACTGATAAGGGCAACGTTAAACTGAACAGTTTTTCGCATACAATAAGGGTTACTAGGAAATCACTTTTTTGGACCGCTGCCAAAAGTGTTGATGATTTGTAAGACATTCGCGCACGGTCTGTTTGTTATTTCTTGAAGACTTATTGAGATACCTACATTTGAAGAGCCCTACAAAGGAAATAATACTTTCATGCCTTCAATGAATCTTGTTTCACAAAGGCGTAGAAGTCGAGTTTATCGGCTATCTGGTGGGTGTTTATTTTTGAAATTTTTTAAAGTTATATTTGCGTTTGAATAGTTGCGGAAAAAATTAACTATTTCACTAACTAAACCAAGGCAATTGCGAATTGCAGGAGTTGACGTGGCAGAGCCAGGTTAAAGCGATGGCTTGCACAGTGTACCTGTACATACCTAGTGTTTGGATACTGCATAGTTTCCTTATTTTTATAGATTTGAATTTATATTAGAAAGTTTTATTTTTTTGTTTTTTGTTTAGAATTCGATACAAGTCAAACAGAGCTACACCAAATTTATATATTATATAGATGTAATTCTCATTAATTATCGGAAAATCGAAATTACTTAGAGTACGACTAGAGTTATAAATATTACAGAATCATGGCGATGAATAAATAATGCATATTTATCATTTCTAATAATATGTACGTAAATACAATATTTTTTTTTCAGGTATGATACGTTATCGCTTCATTTAAGGCACTCATCTGCTGTACGAAGATGGTTTGCAAACAATGCCTTATTGAATCCTTCTGGAAGATTAGCGGAATATATACTTATTGCTCCTTCGCCAGAAGTACGGACAGTTTTCGTGAAATTGGTTGTACTTTTCTGTCATTTCGCAATAAACGATGAGCCATTACCAAATATTGAGGGAACAAGTCTTTGCGAACAAATCTTATTAAGTGTTTTAAAATTACTTAAATGTGAAGTAGCTGATTATGGAAAACATTTACCTCATTATTTTAGTTTGTTTAATATGTATGCTGGATTGGGAAAGAAAGAAAAACTGCATCTATTAAAAGTAAACAGCAGTACCATATAAATAATGAACTTCAAATGTTAAATACATTATTTATTTTCAGTTAAATGTTCCAACACTATTTATGCAAGCCGCTCTTGATGAAGGTCCTATTCCCCAAATCAAATACCAATATCCTGAGCTAAATAAATTACATCAAGTCGTATCTCACCTAATACGATGCAGTGATATTTCTGACAGATGTCAGAGTTCAAACCAAAGTGCAAAGCCAATGCCAAATATTTACAAAGATCCAAACATGCAGTTTGAAGAACTAGCTCCGTTATCTCAAGAGGCATTAGAACTACTCTTTGTTCGAACTGGGTAAGTTTATATTGACATTGAATAGCTTAATATTATGCACATATATTTATTTATTTGTATACTTTAGCTCAACGAGAGCTGATTTGAAATTAATTTTTATTAACATTTTTGTCAAATTTGGTGTCGTATTGGTTAGGTTCTCAGAGAAAATCAAATACGACCGAATGTAATTTTTCAGTTTTTATTTCTGTTGGTATCCGTGTGTTTTTGAATGAGTCCGAGTCCATATTAGCACCATCCGTATACTATTTGAGGACGTTTTGGTAGTTTGGTGATTTATTGCTAAACCATAATCTATTTTAAAGGCAGTCTGGAACCAAACAGATCGTGTTAACCTTCAGAAGTTCAAAGAGCATAGTCATTTGTTCTGGGTGTTTACTGAGATTTATCTCTAACATTTGTATAAAACTTGAACTCCGTACCTCTGGAAATACTCGATTTTGAAAATTCTTTCAACCTAGTGAATGTGATACCCTTCGGATCAGTAGATATAATGTTTATTAACTAGGAAGATATGGTAAGAGAGTATGGTTTTAAAGCTAGTCGGTTGATTTAAACATTTTTCAATAGCCGTTTTTTATTATCAGCTATGATTAACCATCCCATCTATCCTCCTTTTAGGACGATGGTCCTCCTTTTTCAAACAAAAAATTTCAAAACCTCCAAACCTCCTTTCTAGCCTTAAATCCTCCGTTTACCCTCCAATCATCCTCCTTTCCTATCGAAATTTTAATATGAATTTTTTCAACGAAAAATCAATTCAAATTTTGAACTTATGAAAGTGTTGAAAATAGAAGTTTACCAAACTCCAATCTTAAAATAGAAATTTAGAATTGATTGAAATTCAGTGTTACATTCAAGTAAAAAAAAACGTCAACAAATTAGCCTAATATAGTCCAGTAGAAATAGGCGGAAAAATGAGCAAAAAAAAAAAATAATTCGTTACAGCACTTTGACAGCGGAATATTGTAGAACAAGCTCTTGTAAAACGGGACAAAAAAATCGAACCGACAGCAGCTATCCGGAGTGCAATGGGGTGCATTTTTAGGGGTTAACAATGGTTTTTCGCGATTTCTGGCTAAACTGTGCAACTCATCAAAAAAAGTTGAACGTAACAGTTGTAGGGAATAAAAAGATCTACAACTTTTGCATTAACCGTTTTTACCTTAACCTTAAAATTTTTCGAAGAAATGGAGGAAACCCGGTTTTTCGGTTTTTAATTCTTTTCTTTGACAGAAAAATATCTATGAAGCTGAAACCTGGACAAACGATTCTTTTTAGTGTTGCGAAAAGGCAGTAATTTTTTTAGACGGAAATATTAAGAGGTTGTTGTTAAATTTAATTTTTAAACAAAAAAAGCGATATTTTTAACTGCGATTCCTCTTAAAACTACACCTGAACTGTAACGAATTTTTTTGTTGTTCGAATCCTATTTCTGCTGGACTAATATTATAAGCCTAATTTTATTACTTTGCTCCCAGAGCAGGATACTTTTTTGACAGCTGAAAAGTTGTTCTCCATCACAATAGTGTCAGAAAATTATCTGAGGATAATTATTTAGAGCAATTTACATACGGCCTTAAAAAGCAATATGAATATGTCGAGCCTGGAATTATATTTGTTTATCAAGTCGCAGCCAGATACGATTCGCCAATAATGTCATTGAGAACAAAATATAATGTGGCTAGTGACAAACAAACTTTTGACGAAGATGAATTTGAGGAAGTAGACTCAGAATAAGATACAGACAATGTATTTCGTATTCAGTATTTTTTTTTCAATTGCAATTTAATTTAAAAATGTTCCTCATCATTGATCCTTCTGTCACCCTCCTTTTGGAGAAAAAAAAAATCCTTTTTTGAAAAATTTTGAAGGAAAACCCTCCTTTTTGACGAAATTGAAATGGGATGGTTAGCTATGATCCATATAGATCATCGATTTACATGCACTTACAACAACAAAATGTGATCCTGCTTTTCATCGAGATCACGAAATTTGATCTGAAAATTAATTCAACTATTTCTTGTTGTTGTTTCGTGGCGTTGTTTATTTCATTCACTAAATGTTGGTGTCCCTGTAATGTTGCCAGACCAAAATATGAAACACAATTATTAACAACTCAAAAAATCAATTAGCATTTATTCTAATTCGAATAAGTTATTACTTATATATATATATATATGTGCTATATATATATAGAAGTAATAGCAGTACAATACGGTTAATTATGATGCATATTTGAACATAGTTTCCCAAAGAAAAATATTGAATGCTAAATGAATGCAGATTTGTATTGATATGGTAACAACCCCGACACAACAAGCGAAATGTCAAACTCAAATATGAGCAAGTGCAATGGAGAAATCATCGCATTGTGACGTCACATTGTACCGTGTGGCTGCAAGATGGCTGGTGACAATACGAAATTTGTCATAATTGGTATTAAATTGTACACTCCGTGCCACTTGATTACGAACAGGCAGTTCTCAGTATCGCTGTTGTTAACAACAGTGTCGCCTCTTCCAACCTTGCTGGCTATGAAACGGATCGATTGTCCTTGTGCCCGGTAAGCTCGGATTTGGCCTATTTCCTCCTTAGTTAATGTCTTTCCATTACCCATTGTTGTGTATTGTATGAAGTTATTACATAAACTAAGCTCCCTAATACTCAAAGTATCCTTTTATTTGACTTTAAACATGGTAACAGTTAGATTTAGCTACTGTTCGTAATCAAGTGGAACGAAAAAAACAGGTAAATTTTATGACCTTTTTGGGAAAAACGTCATAAAAGTTGCATTTATCAACTTAATCCCATTTTTTTTTTTACAATATAAACATAATATATCCTTCATTCCTTGTGCAATTGGTTTTTTCCAGATCAGCTAAGGGTTTGAAAAATATCGTAAAATTAAAATAAAAAACTGCCTGTTCGTAATCAAGTGGCACGGAGTGTATATGTGAAAAACAACTGTTGCCACAACTTAATCAATGATCCAGTTTGTTTTATTTTCATGATCTGATCCGGATCAGATCACGCTGATAATAAAAAACGACTAATGTTCTAATGGTGACATCCTCCGGATCAGTATAGGTTAGTGAAAAGGGGGAGATCGATTTTTAAAGTTCTTTCACTATAGGTTACTTAAGGTAGGGCCGGAAGAAGTAAATGTGTCTATTTTTGATACTCCTCGACCGATTTAAAAAATTCTTTCAGCATTGCATTCTTCATAATAAAATAACATAAGAAGGAAATAGACTTCCGTAAGATCTTGTACAAAAACTTCTCCATAATTAACAACAAAAGAAGTAAAGAGAAAAAATGTCTGTTTAATATTGCTGTGTATAAAGAATAAGAAGTACAGGAAGGGGCATATCGAGAAAACAGTGAGGCTTTTTTCAAAATAGTGCGAGTTACACTAACTCAAATGCATTGACACAGGGGTCACCTGGGGCGCCCAATGTAAGTAAGGACCATTCACATGGGAGCGAACGAACGAATTGATGAAATGCGAACAAACCACTTTTTATGCATTTATAAACAGAAAATTGCACATTTTGTTATTCCAAGAGGAGGATAATTAATTATCCCATCAAAATGTACCTATTAAGAAAACAAGTTTAAAAATAGTTTAAATAACGAAATGTCGAATTTCATACCCGCGAATTGTCAGTCTATTCGCAATCCACATCATTTAAATCGCGTTCCACAAAGTAGCGAATAAAAAATTCGTTCGAACTTAACCTTATTCGAATAGGAGAATATCTTGGAATAATAAAATGTGCAATTTTCTATTTAAAAGTGTTTTTTTCGCATTTCATCAATTCGTTCGTTCGCTCCCATGTGAATGGTCCTTTGGCTGTTTCTTTGAAAGTGATAAAGTAGGAAAATATGTATGGAGTTGAGCTGGTAGGTAGTACTAGGTAATGGTTTTTATCTTCTCACTTTTTACAGAAACCTAAACATTTTAAACGTATATCTAAATAAAAATTTTTAGTTTTGGGTTTATTTTGAATGAAAAAACTTAGTCAAATAAATTTTAGTAATATTTTATCTACATTCCTCTGAAATGAACTGCGTTAGTCAATGTTGTTCTAATTGATAACTTTTCGTTACTTCTTGAAGCAATATAAAAATATCTTGTCTTTATAAATATTTCAATTACTTATCAATTATCATGTTTGAGATAATTCCGAAATGGCTCGAGGTTTTTATGTGTCCTTCGAAGATCATTTTTCCAATCAGTTAATTTTGAGAATTGATAATATACGAGGGGAGTTCAAAATATTCTCGGTATCGACAAGAACAAAAACGCGAATCAAATTAAAAATATTTTTATTTTTCAATATAATCTGCTCTTACATTAATGCATTAAGTTGAGATTAACTTTTCTATACCCTCAAAAAAATGGTTTTCATCCTTCTCTTCAAAATGTTCATTTATTGCGGCCTTGAGCTCTTCATCATCGGTAAATCGCTTCCCACAAAGATTTTTTTTTTAATTTGGGAACAAAAAATAATCACTAGGGGCAAGGTCCGGACTGTAGGGTGGGTGTTCAATATCTTCGAAACCACAATCTCGCAATGCAGCCTTAGAAACATGATCCGTATGCACCGGAGCGTTGTCGTGAAGAAGCAAGACGACAGCAGCCAAGTTTACCCCGTCTTTTTTTTTCTTTATTTCTTCCCGTAAAGGATGCAAAATTGATGCGTAGGATGTGGCGTTTATGGTTTCACCTTTTTTTTTGTACTCTATTAGCAAAATTTCCTTTGAGTCCCAAAACACCGTAGCCATCAACTTAGCAGCAGACGGAGGGACCTGTGCCCTTTTTGTGCCACTGCATAGACTCCTGTTTGATTTCAGCGTCATAATTATGAACTATTAACAATTCTTACCGGATCTTCCCTACACAGCCCCAAAAATTCCTTACAATACAGCTCGGTGCTCAATTTTCGTTATCTTGGTCACGCCAGCCATTGCGATTAGGTTCAAGACAAGACAAAAAGCAAACTAATAATAACAGCCAAATGAAATGTTACAGTAAAACACTTGAATAATGGAATTACTAAAATCCAAAAATTATTTACTCATATTCTTGGAGTATCCCCCCCATACCGAGAATATATTGAACTCCCCTCGTAATGCTGTCATACATCTGTTTTTTTTTTTTTTTTAAATTGTATTATAAGACATATTAGGACTGTTTTATTGGCAATCTATCTCAGTGAAGTAAAGTGGGGATAATATATCTGACCTGTGAAATTAAAACTGTTTACTCTCCTTATTATACTCGTTTTTGCACAATTTAACGCAGCACCGCATGTTGTTTTAAAGTTATTTCATTAAAGTATTGTATTTATTCACTGTTGTTTCACTGTGTTATTAATGTCGTTTTCGATTGGTAATTCAGAAGGGTCCGGAAGAACTCTCCGCGATTCTGAATTCAAATCTAGAAGCAAATTTCTCTTCTTTTCAGTAGAAGAACTGTCAGTTGAGTGCCATCGAACGCTTTCAGAAGCGTTCGAATTGCTTCCGGACGGTTCTGGATTACCAATCGAAAACGACATAAGTTAAATACGTAATTTCACTAGGGGTATTCATGCAACGTCGTAAACTCGTCGTAAACGTCGTAAGTTTACGACGTAGTAAATGAACTGTCAAAATTTGTATGGAAAATCATTTACGACGAGATGGTAAACTTACTACGCGAATTTGTGTGGAAAACCGAGATGGTAAACTTACGACGAGGTTATTGTGACATTTCACACTTGAAATAAAGGCGCGAAATCAGAAAAAAAAACTACTTCGCATGCATTTATAATACTTCTGATCAATTTATTAATAGAAATTGCAGATTTTACTATTCCAAGTGTAGGATAATTAGTTAATCCATCAAATTGTATTAAGAAAACAAGTTTTAAAAGGGTTTAAATAACGAAATTTCCAATTCCAAACAAAGGGAGTTTTCGTTCGCAGCAAAAATATTGGTATTGTAAATTTCGTTATTTAAACCCTTTTAAAACTTGTTTTCTTAATTTGATGGATTAACTAATTATCCTGCACTTGGAATAGTAAAATCTGCAATTTTCTCTTTATAATTATATCAAAAGTGGTTTGTTCGCATTTTATCAATTCGTTCGTTCCCTCTCATGTGAAACAGCTGATTGGTTTACCACCATTTACCACAAACAGCAAATTGGGGCGTTCATGAAACGTTTGTCGTAAACTTACCATTTTACGCAAATGGTAAACTTACGACGTTGCATGAATACCCTTACTATTTTAACGATTTCAAGTTTCAAACAAGGCAAATTTCAGCCGTTTCAGCCCAGCAAAATGACAGATGAGTTTCAATTTCTGTGTTTTTTTTTTTCATATCTTGCGGCCTCACTCACGTACACTGTATATATGTGATATACACTCTTTCTCAGGCTGTGTATTTTAAATGCCTACCATTTTTCCTTTTTCCCATTGCCAAAGAGAAGAAATACGTGAGTGAGACAAATACTACTTCCATACATAGACGGTATAGGAAAACGATACCATTTTTGTGAGAATACTTCTTATTTTCTTATTTTGCATGCTGATATGTTTTTGGGTATTTAAATTGCAACTGCTTATTAACTTTTCTTCTTTCTTTTTTTATATAGGTATATCAAAAAATTAATTGAAGATACAAATGTTGGAGAAGAAGGCTTGAAATTAATTCAATATTGCTGTTGGGAAAACCCGCACTTTTCACGATGTATATTAACTGAACTCCTATGGCAATGCGGTTTCGCATATTGCCAAGATATGCGACATCATACAGACTTATTGCTCCATGTTCTACTGATAGAAGACACATGGCAAAATCACCGAATTCACAATGCCTTGATGGGTGTAGCAGAAGAACGGGGAGGACTACTTGAAACTATTCTTAAAACTAAAACTCATTATCAAAAAAGAGCATACCAAATAATCAAATGCTTAACGCAACTATTCCATAAAAGCCAGGTAGCGCTTACAATGTTGAATTCCAATCAACATATTGCAAAACACTGGGTTATGGCTGTGGAATGGTTACAGGAAGAACTCGACAAACAACGAGGAATTGGATGTCAATATAACTATTCTTGGTCACCCCCTGCTCAAAGTAATGATAGCACTAATGGTTACATATTAGAGAGGTCACAATCTGCTAAGAATACCTGGTCATTGGCTTATGAATTATGCCAAGAAGAGGTACTTAGATGAATAAAATTTAAACAAAATTTCACTTATTCAAATTTTCAGGAGCAAGATGAAACAAATGAGTCTGACACGGATATTAAGAGCGGAGGCTCTATCACACAGTCGTATGTTTTGGAAAACGCTGCTGCTAATTCAGATATGATAGCAGTAACTACGTATTCTACGAAAGAGCTTCGTACTTCGAGTTCTCAAAAATTGCAACCCTGCATACTAGCCGAAGATGTCTCTGAAGCATTAAATGATGTGAATATCGAGGAAAATGTCAGTTTAAATGACGAATACAGTCTAAACTGTGTATATAACTTAAATGAACTTAAGCTGTCACCAAAAGCGGTAAGTAACATCTTCTCTTCTCTATGAATACATATGTTAAAATGACAACTTAATTTCATTATTGTTCTAAAAACGTTAGCACAAAACCTTTGTGAATGAATTAATGAAGTGTCATGCTTTTATTAAGTTCCAAAGTAATAATACAGGCGAAGCTCGGAAGTGCGCTATTCGAATGTTTACAAAACAGGTATAAAATATAACAGAAGTCATGTTTACATACAAAATGGAACTTTAAAGCGATCTTATTTATAGACAATGTTATTTATTAGACCAATGTCAATACCGTTGATTTTAGCGGCTACTTCGCGTAAGTTTTGTAAAACAGAGATTTCGGGAAAATTTCTTTTTTTACCTGAACTAACGGAAAATGTTTGTATACTTCTTCTTAAAGTTCCTCTCCGCTTCGGAGGTTAGAAATCATCTTTTTTATAGTTTGTTTGTTTTTTACTACTCTCATTATTTGTGCAGTCGAAGCCATTCGCTCGGCCATTCCCGCATGTTTGCCAGCCATGGCAGCCTTTGGTTCCCAACCGCTCATCCATCCATCTATCTTCCTTTGTATAATAAGTTGAAGAAGTTTGTATTTGTCGTTTCTTAGGACGTGTCCGAGGTATTCGAGCTTTTTTTTTTTAATAGATACATAAGCTCTCTTTTCATTCCCATTCTTCCCAATACTTCTTCATTTGTTATCCTATCAACCCAGGAAACACGTAATATTCGTCTGTATATCGACATTTCGAAGGCTTCTACTTTTCTTATGGTTGCTCTGTGTAACGTCCAAGTTTCAACTCCATATAAGAGTACCGACCAAAGGTAGCCTTTGACTAATCTTATTTTGGTATTTAAATAGACTTCTCTGCTGCAAAACACTTTTCATTTTGCAACTCTCCTCGGTTGTTCTATTCTGCACTCTATTTCTTTACTAGGATTTGCCTTATTGTTGATCATCGTTCCCAAGTATCTAATGCTATCGACTCGTTCTATGTTTTTGTTGTTTATTTTTAATTCGAAATTCTGTATTTGCGGGTTTCTACTAAGAACTATAAACTTCGTTGTGGTTGTGTTTATTCGTAGTCCGTATTTATTGCTTACAAAATTCAGTTTATTCATCATGTTACTCAACTCGTTTATGTTGCCTGCTATTATGACAGCCTCATCTGCATATCTTATGTTGTTTATGTTAACTCCGTTTACTTTTATTCGCCGTCACTGGGTCATGCCAGGGGCAATAGCATTGGTTGGCGACAATGCTGAGCTATCACAACAAACTGCAGTATGCCGAATTGCAACGATGCTATTCGAGTGCGTGGATCCTTACGCTTACTTTCCAAACTTGTTCGTATGGTATGCGCTTTTGTTTCGTACTTATTTCGCAAGGCCTCAAGATGTGGAGTATTCCAAAACCGTTATTCTCCGGGACGTAGGGTGTTCCATCACAATTAAAATTCGGAACAAGTGGTTCTTTGATATTGAATAACCACTGATTTCTCGTTGACATCTTCGTTAGAGCCCCCGTAACAGCTGGTGAGGCAACATAGTTACAGTTACATCCGAACACTGCATAAAATCTGCATTTGACATGCTTAGCTTAGGTTAAGTTAGGTTTACAGGTTGGCAGAGCAGGGTAATCTTGCCATGCCACACTCAGGTGTGGACCCATTTTGATGCCCTCTGAAAGTGGGGGTTAACCGTTGATGTTGTGATGGTTAGCATCATGTCCCTTCTTCTGGTGGTTACTCGACGCCGTCCAGCCATCCTGATATCCTCAAAAACCTGTATAGATCAGAAAGTGAGACATTCTTGCAGGTCATGGAAGTAATGACTTCCAAGTGTTCTGTTCCTCAAGTGACAGAGACTCGGTCAGTGACAGAGGAAGTTAAGTGTATCCTCATGAATCTCTTCGTCACCGCAGTCTCTACATATATCGTCATCTTTTAGATTTAGTTTCATTGTATGGTTTCTTAGAAAGTTATGACCCGTTAGAGCCGCTACCAATTTTGACAGCGATGAGCTGTCAAACTGTAAAATTTTGATGGTCCGGCCGCTGTCGTATTTTGGGCAAAGCTTCCGTGATACCTCGCAGGTAGTTAGTCCCTTCCACCTGTTGTTGGTTTTCATGCGAATCTTGTTCTCCACTCGCCGTCGTTTTGTTCAATCGTCGAGGCGATGATCGTCTGAAAAGTTACGCGATGAGACCCCAGTTTGTTTAAAACGCAAGAGTGCTGTTCGGGGTGAATCAGGAATTGTTTGCCAAGGAGTATGTGGCAAGACATTCCATTTAACGCCGAAATGCTGTGGACTTGACCAGTACTCAGCTGGAATATTGGATACTGTTGAATATACAGTGCGGTTAACTTGTTTAGACGCACAAGAGTTACGTTTTATTTCTTGTTTTTTTTTCCGTATTATGTGGAACAAAGAAAAAAAAATTATTTGGCAGAAAGGTACATTGATACTCTATAAAACAAACATAGTAATTTCAAACTTGATGATAGACCCATAACGGTAGTTTTACTCATTTTTTCCTATACCATGCAAAAACGTATGCATTTTTTTGGTTCACTTGAATAGACGCACCTGTAAAAAAGTCGAAAAACAACAAAACACCAAATTTGTTTGCAATATTTTTATTTTTTTTAATTATTTTAATCAATTTTCTGTTATTTTAATAATGTTTAAGGCAGTACCATTGGATATAATCTCAAAAATTATATTTTTCCAAATGCCATATGAACTTTTAAAGTATCTAATTTAAGGAGTGCCTGCATGCTTGATTAGGCGGTGGGTTTTTGTAGTTTTGTTAACTTTGGGTATAGAGCATAGATAACAACACAACTTGAGTGGATTTGCTACAAAAAAACACACCAAATTCCATAATTTTGTTTCTAAATTGAGTTCCATAAGACACTAGTCTTTGAATTTTCCGCTTGTTTTGTGGTGTTAAAACTTTTACGATCGTTTCTTTGTAGTTGTTTCCAGAAGATATCCTTTTTTTACAAAGTTTCATATCAAGTCTTCACTTCGAGCAATTTTATAAGGCCTTTCACGATTTGAAAAGCTTTACGAGAGGTAAGCCTTATCTTTTGCCTTTTAGCCAAATTCAAGACATTTTTTCTGCCTATTTTAATAAAATTAATATAAAATAATAGTTGTCTTACTTTTAAATTAACGTTTCACTGCTCTTTGTCCGAGCACTTATTCTTAACTAACCAATTTAACCGGTGCGTCTATTCAAGTGAACCAAAAAAATTCATACGTTTTCGCATGAGTAAAACTACCGTCCATCATCAAGTTTGAAATTATGTTTTGTTTTTTAGTGTATGTACAGTTGCGTTCACGAAAATAGTAGTGCTGCTATACACAAAACTTGAACCAAATGAAACGGTACTTTTTCCGTTGAAAAATATAAGGATGCAAACTTTTTGTTTAGAATTGCAAAGAAGAGAATAAAATTTTCAAAATTCCGTCAAAATTTATTTACTTTTGACTATTTTAGCGAGATGCACTACATTTTTATGAACGCAGCTGTATGTACCTTTCTGCCAAATAGTTTTTTTTCTCTTTGTTCGACGTAATACGAAAAAATTAAAAAAAACCAAGAAATAAAACGTAACTCTTGTGCGTCTAAACAAGTGAACCGCAAAGTATATTGAACAACGAATAACTAATACTAACTTAATCTTACTATTGTTTATATAACTGAATACATATACATATTTGAATTATTACTGTATTTATCTATGCACACTATCATGCATATTGTTGTTCCACTATAGACATTAGACACTTGCTAAAGAACGAATTCAGAGTGTGTTATATCTTGCCCTTCTAACAAAGGTTATGGGCCTAGGGTTCGCGAACCCTTTTAACACATTAAGGGTATTCATGCAACGTCGTAAGTTTACCAATTTCGTAAAATGGTAAGTTTACGACAAACGTTTCATGAACGCCCCAATTAGCTGTTTGTGGTAAATGGTGGTAAACCAATTAATAAAATGCGAACAAACCACTTTTGATACAATTATTAAGAGAAAATTGCACATTTTACTATTCCAAGTGTAGGATAATTAGGTAGTCCATCAAATTGTATTAATAAACCAAGTTTTAAAAGGGTTTAAATAACGAAATTTACAATACTAATATTTTTGCCGCGAACGAAAACTCCCTTTGTTTGGGATTGGAAATTTCGTTATTTAATCTCTTTTAAAACTTGTTTTCTTAATACAATTTGATGGACTAACTAATTATCCTACACTTGGAATAGTAAAATGTGCAATTTCTATTTATAAATTCATCAAAAGTATTATAAATGCATGCAAAGCAATTTTTTCCGATTTCGCGCCTTTATTTCAAGTGTGAAATGTCACAATAACCTCGTCGTAAGTTTACCATCTCGGTTTTCCACACAAATTCGCGTAATAAGTTTACCATCTCGTCATAAATGATTTTCCATACAAATTTTGACAGTTCATTTACCACGTCGTAAACTTACGTAGACGTAATTATGATGGGTGGAAAGTGCAAATCACAAACCAGTAAGAATAGACCGTCGACTCCTCCCACATAACGGACTTTGCCTACAAGCTGCCGGCGGGCCCAGGATTTTTCATGTATTGGTGCTGTACAAAATCAAAGGAGCGCCATTAACGCACGCATACTTGAAAAATCCCAGGCCCATGGTATAGTATGGAAAATCATTGCCGCCATTAATTTTGACATTTACACGTATTCACAGACAGGGTAATTTCTTCCGGGGAGAATCGGGCAGGTGCACGGGAAGTCGGCGGTCTATTCTTACTGGTTTGTGGTGCAAATGCGAAATGTGCTCATCCACAGTAACCTATGGTTGTATGTGAATGCTGAGGAATTGTCAGATACCGCGACCGCGGCTGAAAGGGCGACAAGGAAAGCAAAAGATGAGAAAGCTTTAGCAACGATTCTGCTATATGTAAGTACGTCTCAGTTAAACCACATAAAAAACTGCAAGACATCTAATGTCGTTTTCGAGAAGCGTCCGGAAGAACTCTCCGCGATTCTGAATTCAAATCCAGAAGCAAATTTCTCTTCTTTTCAGTAGAAGAACTGTCAGTTCAGTGCCAATTGAACGCTTTCAGAAGCGTTCGGATTGCTTCCGGACGATTCTGGATTACCAATCGAAATCGACATAAGGAAGCATGGCAATGATTAGAAGAATTACATAGTCCAACCGGCCCAGCTTGAAAAGTAACTTTATTTAAGCAGTTACTTGCTCTAAAAATGAGCAAAAATCAGGCGATGTCGGACCACATGGATGCTTTCTTAGATGTTGTCGAAAAATTAAAAGAAATACAGATAGAGCTGAAAGAGGAACTGTTAACCATCATCATGTTATCTAGCCTCCCGAAATCCTACGAAAATCTTGTAATAGCAATCGAATCGAGAGACCCACTGCCATCCATAACAATTTTGAAAACTAAGTTAATAGAAATAGGACAGAGAAGAGAGAATGACAGAAAGGAAACCGATGTGGAAATAGCATTCATGGCTAAATCTAAAGTGAGACCGAACAAATCTCAACGAATTACGCAAGAGCAGAGTCACCATCAGGCTAGTACAAGTGGTCTAAGGGGCAGATGATTTAAATGTAACCGAAAGGGACACTATGCATCTCAGTGTCATGAGCGAGAAAAACATATTTCATCCAAATCTACATCGAAAGTTGCGGGAAGGGAGAGGTGTTAATCGGAACGCAATATTCAAAAGTAACTCTTCGCTAAGTGCTTTTTGTTTCGCAATTGAAGGCGAATTTCATTTCAATCACTAAAGCCGCTAAAAACAATTTGAGAGTGAAGTTCACTAATAAACAGGCTACAGTAAACAACGAATCGGATAAAATATTCACCCCTATCGTGGAATCCGCCGGGGGAATTATTCACGGAAAAGAATATTTTGGCATCGTGAAAATCGCAAAGTGAACAGTTTCACGTGTGGGTACGGTGAATGAGTTACAATGTATCGTTAAAAAGGTTAGGGGTGAGTGTGTCGTCCCATTTATCGGTTAATAAAGGTCTACCGCAAGGAACAATTCTTGGTGTAATTTTGTTCTTATTATATGTTAACGATATGGTGAAAGTTGGGAAGCACTCAAAGCTAGTCATTTTTGCAGACGACTGTCTTCTGTATATCTGTGGAAGTGTTATAGTGACATGTGTAGAAAATATAAACTCGGATTTAAGAGCTATAAGTGAATGGTTAAAAATGAATCAGCTTATACTAAATACTGATAAAACTAAAGCTAATATCAGACGATATGTGTATACACAAATATTTGTGTATAAATTTGGGAATTCTTGTCAAAAAAATACACAAACAGTCTGAACCACAAATTTTATAAACACAAATGGCATATACAAACGATTTGTGTATTAAAAACACAAATCGTTTGATTGGGTATAGAAAATAATTTATGACGATTTGTGTACCATTTGTGTATGTCCTATAGTTTGTGTATTCTGAAAAATTTCGCATACACAAATTGTTTTGATAATTCAATTCAATGAGGATGAACATGGTGATTTATGACATGGTAATAAGATTTTTGTCATTTGATAATGCAACTACCATTCAAGTTTTCATACTCAAGAACCCAGATAGATATGTATATACATTTTAGCATCTGCACTTTCAATGGAAATACCAAATAAATGGTTTTAAAACTACCGTTACCGTTTTTGTGGGAAAACATGCTTGGCCATGTTATCCATATTATCCTGGTCCATCGACCGGATATTGAACCAGTATAGAGGGGTGCGCTGTTGAGTGCATGATGAATAAGAAAAGAAAGCGCATGGAACTATCCTATGGCAGTGATAGTGACGAATATGACCATGATACGTAAGTATCAAGTATAAAAATAAGGCCGATAAAGAGTGGTTCATGGGTGCCTGAAAGCAGCCCAACGATAAGCAATGTTTACCGGAACACTGCTGTGTTTTCGGTTTTATATCTGTGGGATTCTGCGCTGCTCTTGAAATGTTGAAATGCAATTGGAACTGAGGTTTTTTGTTTTGTGGCACTAGCGCAATTTACAATTGGATTTCTGTGCTATACTGCACTGTACATGGAATATGCAATTGCATCGTTTGAGAGTCACCTGGTCCAGATGGAATTTATCCAACTATGCTGAAACAAGGTTTTAGTCAGCTGAGCAAGCTTGACCTTGGCCTACATACCTTCTCCTTGGCGTATGGTTAAAGTCGTGTTCATACCAAAAATCGGTAAGACCGACTACACTCTCGCCAAAAGTTTCAGACCCATAAGTTTGTCTTCCTTCCTGCTGAAAAGCTTGGAGAGACTAGTTGAGCCACGTGCGCAATGTTGCTCTTCGATCGCATCCTCTTTCTGAGATGCAACATGCCTATCAGCGCGGAAAATCCTGTGAAACTGCGCTTCAGAACCTCGTTGGTAGGATTGAAAGTGCTCTTGATCGGAAGGAGTACGCGTTGGGTATTTTCGTCGATATTGAGGGTGCTTTTGATAATGTGACCTTTGATAGCATGTGCTATGCTCTATGCAGCCAGACATCATGGCATAGATGAAACATTGGTGTTGTGGATTAAAGCAATGCTAATGTACAGGACGTTGATTGCCGAAGCGGATTGTGGCAATGCGTCATGACAGGGATAAACAGAGGCTGCCCTCAAGGTGGTATACTGTATGCTCTCTGCAACTTGACGACTTGTTGGCTTTCGTCTTGCGTTTCACTTTTGAGTAAATACGCGGCCAAAATAACCGCAACACATTCTATTTTCAACTTTGTTAAATTTGAAACCTGACCGAATCAAAGCAATTTTTTATTTATTTTTATTGTATATACGTCAAACACGAGCGAATCAAAAACAATCTGGCCTATACACAAATATGTACACAAATTCCATTTATGTACGATTACATAATTCGTCTGAACCACAAATATGTATACACAAATTGATTTGTGTATGGCCATACACAAATGAAATTTTTATATTTTGATCAAAATACACAAATCGTATGAGCCACAAACATTTGTGAAATACACAAATCGCTTTTGAGTACGATTTCTTTAGAATTTGTGTATTTTATAAACAAATGAAATTTGTGTATCTAAGCTTAAGTGTATCGTTATAAATAATATATTGTCTCATATACCTCCTGTCCTTGTTGATAATGTGCAAATCGAAATTGTGGAAAAAGTGAAGTATCTTGGCATCATCCTTGACAATAAGCTTATCTTATGTGAACATATTGACTATCTATGCAAAAAAATATGTACGAAAATTGGTGTGTTAAGGAGAATAAGACGAAGTGTATCACTGAACTGTGCCGTTAAAGTGTATAACGTGATTTTAAAGCCCCATTTAGAGTATTGTGGTAGTATTCTGTCTGTTTGTCCGCAGTACCAAAAGAATAGTCTTCAAGTCTTACAAAATAAAGCGATGCGAATTATATTAAAAAGACATCGATATACCTCAATAACATTAATGATCAATTCCCTTAACTGGCTAAGAGTAAACCAACAACTCTTCGTGAACGCTATGACTCTAATCTACAAAATAAGAAACGGTACGTGTCCAATTTATCTCCGTGAAAATGTCACAACAAGGGACGATGAAGTATACACTATACAACCTAAGGAGTGTCGGCGATCTCAGAATCCAAAGGGCAAGAACGAATAGAGGCCAGCGAACAATTAACTATACTGGATTCCAAAGATTCAACAGTCTACACAAAGAAATAAAAAACGAAATTTGTATCTATTTAAAAGAAAAATTACAGAATTTGCAAGATCAATAAATTATTAAAATTAATCAATAAAATTAAAAACATTCCTATTTTATGCCCCTATATGTAAGACAACTTAGTTGAGTTGAGTTGTCTTCAATTCAACTCAAGTGTCACACAACCCAAACTAACTAACAACTTATAGACAACCACTACTATCTTTGTTGTGTTTTGACAGACAACTTTTCTATCAAGGTTGTGTATTACAAAACGGACAATACTGAATTTTGAATAAAATAAAACCAAGTGACAACTCAACTTTAGTTGTAGTTGTCTTACATAATAGGGGCATTAAACTTATACGTACTGTAAATCCAAAAGAAAAACTCTTGTAAACTATTTATAAAACGAAAATGGCTTTTCTAAGCCAAATAAAATAAATATCTCTCAATCTATCTATCTGTGTCTTGTTTGTATTGAATACAACCAAGTTGTCTTTTCCCCACTTCAAGATTTTGTCAGATCATCATTTAGAGAACTAATGGATTGGGGACACGATCCCGAAAACCAAAATCCCGAAAATCCAAAATTCCGCAAATCCAAAATCCCGAAAATCCAAAATCCCGAAAACCCACAATCCCGAAAAGCCAAAATCCAGAAAAAAGAATCCGGAAAACGAAATCCCGAAAAATTATATAAAATGAAAAATTGGCGCAAATTTTTTTATATAATTTTTCGGGACGGGCGATCTCATTTTATATTTTGTTTTGAATGTAAAATAGACAAGTGTTCGTCCATTCCATTTACCGTAATAATGTTTTGTAATGTTGCGCTGCAATTCGCAATGTGCATTCAGTTGTGTTGATCTCATACAGCTAGGTTCAAATTTCACTTTCAATCGAAATGAAATCGAAATCGATCGGAAATTAATTTTTGTGTTCTACATTTCACTGTACTCGATTTCGATTTCAAAATTTTCGGAATTGAGAAGAAGTGAAATTGTTGTGTTCCACAAATCGATTTGGACGATTTCCAAGTGATTTCAAATCAATCTTGGTCATTCGATGTGAAATAGTGGAAACGAAAAGACGCGATCAAAACTTGATGAACTTGATAAGCTTATTTCACAAAAAATATATTTAAAACAGGGGTAAACATAAAAATATTGCACAGGAGGGAATATTTATTAATTGTATGGAGCAGCATAAAGATCACACAAGAGGTTTTATGAAGGGTGATGAGTTGTGGCGGAAGATTTGTGGGAAAATTTAAAAAATGAGCTGAACAGTCATGGACATGGTCCACCACAGAAGGATGCGAGTGGATGGAAAAAAGTAAAAAAAAAACAATAAAAACAAAAAATTGATCACTGATAGATATATCTCTGCCTTCGTCTTTTTATTTCTTCCTGTGTAGGTATATTTATTCCTCTCAGTCTGCAATGCCGCAGCAACTAACACAGGGGGGTTATTCCCAAATGCGCGGCGGATCGCTTTTCATGGCGGATTGGTATTTTTGTATTTCCAAAAGCGATTCGATCCATTCGTCACAAGATTTTTGTTTATTTTTTATCCACAATAAATCCGCCAGCAATCCGTCACCTAAATAGCTATCGCTTTTGAATGGATCGAATCGCTTTTTGGAAATACAAAAATACCAATCCGCCATGAAAAGCGATCCGCCGCCAAAAGTGGGTATAAAAGTGGCTATAATTAACGCAGTAACAAAGTGAAGATAGGAAAGTTGAAAATGTTCGTTCATAGATGGCGGTGTTGTAAATAAGAAGGAATTATTTTTCTTTCTTGAACGTTGAGAGCGGCTATTTGTCACTAATGGGTTGTGTTCGTTGATTGTTGTCTGAATTGGTAAATATTTTTCAATTCTCTGATTGGTTGAAATGCATTTATACTTTAATTCTTCATATTCTTACATAATATTATTTAAAATACGAATGAAAATGCTACATAAACTTTGTTGAAAAATGGATATTTATATGTACTGCAATTTGTTGTATTCAAGATAACATAATGCAACGTGAACATTCAATAGATGTAACAGACGCGATTCCTTTTTGAATATTTTAAAGATAATCACCCCTGTGCTGAATTCCGACCGAAATTGAATTCGTGCGGATTTCGAATTTTCTGTGTGATCAGTTCGCTTAATATTTAGTTATTTTTCTACAATAGCTGACTTGATTTGTTTGAATTAAGAAATATGAAATTAGAAAACAGAAGTCAATGCGACTTAAGGCCATCAAAAATGCATGTTTGGTAGGTAGACCGAAAATTCGAAATCGAATAAGCCCCCAGTACTCATTATAAGTTCCGTTTATAATAAAATTATAATAAAACTAATCTTTTAAGACACACGAACAACAAAATTTCATTAACAAACAATTTTCCAAACTAAAAACACTTTTACGATGTCCCAAATGACGGATGTCCGCTGTCTGCAATTTCACGAAAAGTTATTTCGAAAAAATTTCGGAGTTACCGAATCGCTCGAAATGCAGAACACTGAAAACGAGTTCACTCGACTTGCAATTTCGATTTCGATTTCATTTCACTCGATTTCTGGACCCTAGCTGATATAGTGTGATAGCTGACGGACTAGATTTTTGTTAGCCAGTGAACATCGTAATACAAAGTGAGTAGAAAAAGAAAACGTTACGGACTTGCAGGTAGTCCTGCATACTTCCCCTAATTTTTGGTCGGTTTGTAACCTTTTGCAACAAAATCTGCGTGGACACAGAACAACGTAGATGCGTGGTACCGCGGCTGAAAGTTATCGCAGGGCATTCACACTTTTTGCGAAGAGCAAGTCCTTGTGAAAACATGCTTGGCTAAAATAATTGCCGGTGAGACGCAACAACTAAGAAAACGTTATGTGACGAAGGAAAATAAATTTGAAATAAGTTTTCTAACAGGAATTGCGTACAATATGAACTTGTATTATATATTGTTTTGCCATGGATCGTTTTTTATACGTTTTTGTTAATAAGACGAATTGTTTTTGTTAAGTTTTATTTATTTGAAGTTTGTTATTTTGTTTATTTTGTGAGAAGGGATTTTAATTGAGTAGGCTTTGCAAAATAAATTAGTTTAAAAAATCAAAAACAAAAAATAAGAAAATAATTAAACAAAAAGAAAAAAATCATCACTTCAAATCAATTTAATAAATACTAAATAGTTATTAATATTTGCCAGCCCCTTTAGTATACTGAAGATAGTCACACAATTAGGACGAATTAGAGAAGAGCCAAGTAGGCAGAACAGTGCAAAGTTCGAACTGTTGGTGAACGATCAAGATGTAACCATTATAAAATTACAGATTCAAGAAGAGTTCATTTTTATCAAATATCTGTACGAAGCTACTGAAAAGGTAATTTAGTTAGACATGTTTGGTTTAAGTTTAGAAACTTAACCGAAAATGTGTAACATCGTCACATCGGTTCGCGAACGCCTCGGCTTCAAGAGTATTTCGCCAACACAATGGGAATCAGACCCACGACAATTGGGTTACACCTGGGTGCCACCAGGTATAATAAAATCGTCAAAGTTCCAGCGTTACTTTGATAAGATCCCTCAGGAGAAAGTTCCAAAACTCAGTTCAAACGGTAATATGTAAGAACCTTGAATATTTACGTCTCTGTAATTATTCAATCAGCTTATTTACGGGTTTAGTTTGCCCATTTGTATTGGCGCTATTCTACGATACCCGGAGGCCCAGAGCTTAGGTTCAATGAGGGCCGAGGCCTGTGCTAATGTCTCTAATACATACATACAGTTTGTTATTTTGTTTATTTTTTTAAATAAATTTGGCTTATTTTTTTGTTGCTACAATACAATTTTTAGTTTCACTTTCAGGATTTTGGCCTTTCGGAATTTTGGATTTTCGAGACTTTCGGGATTTTGGGCTTTCGGGATTCTGTCCGACCCGAACTAATTTGTTCACATCTCTGACTGTGTGATGTAGCCGCATTCTATTACCCGAATGCGTTAACGGCAACACACGACCATGTCCATGTATACCTTTTCGAAAGGTAGGCGAGGAGTGTCAGTCACCGTCATAGGCATTTTCGTTAATTTTGCACACTTTGGCAATTTTCACACCTTTTAATGTAATCGTTGATATCTCTCTGCATGTTTTTCCACCTAAACTGTCTCCGGATACGCGCATAAGTTCTTTTCACCCCGTGATGACCTCCGAGAGCTGAATTATGAAAATCCCTCAACACGGTTCGAATTGTTTGGTGTTACTCAGTGATGCCATTCTGACCGGATTCCGGTCATATCTAACCGAAATTATTTTACTCTGACTCTAACCGATTTTTGACCGGAATCAACAAATTTGTTAACCGGAAAAATAATATTGTTCTATAGACTAGACATAACTATAGATTTCTCTAATTTAACTGAAACCAATTTATTGAGAATTGATCGCAACGCAAATCATTATCTTAATGTGCAATCGACGAACAACACATAATTATGGATATATAAATCGGAAATAAACACAAGTTCCATCGAAAAGCATAATATCTACAATCATCTGAAAACATGTCCTTTACTGACTTAAAACATGTCATATAAAATTCGTTTCAGTAAATTTTAAACAAACGAAATAATAAAAAGAAATATTCACAAACTCAAGATTCAAGTTGACTACTCAGCTCGAGCGAAACTTTACTAAATTTTAGCTGCTCTCCAATTTTTTTTCTCCAAACATCAGCTAAATGCAAAACCAAAAGTGGGTATAAAAGTGGCTATAATTAAGAGGCCTCTAGCCATATTGTAGAACATAAGGTGGAACTCAAAGCGCCATCTATTTTTGATTTGCGAAGCTCTTATCATGGTGTGAAACCACTTTTCGTCATCCATTTCATTTTTAAAATCAATTCAGGAGGCGGACCTTAGGTGGGATATCATATACATATAATGCTTGGTATGAATTTATTGATCGTATGGGGGATGTTTGGTTTTGGTTGCTGAGAATTGCATTCAAATGAATGTTAGAGTGAGAGGGAAATGTAGGTTCATCATCGACAAAGAATCCATTCTTCATTGATTGCATAATAATTGCTTTCAATGTGCAAGGGAAAATTAAATCAACGATAGGGTAGGAATTTTTCACATATATATTGATGGTATGCGTGGTTGGGTACTTTTGTCTTGGCAAGGGAGATGTGGACGGGGGATAACAACGTGAAGAGAAGTAATACCTATAAAATTGCAGATCGGATACATGACAAGGTAGATATTTTGTATTTCTTTGACTCGTGGATTTTTTGGTAAGGGTAGTTTTATGATTCTAAGGGTATAAAGGGGATGTGGGATAGAGGCATGTGAGGTTGTAAATGCACTAGTGGGCTAGGTAATGGGTAGGAATTAAAATCACACACATCGATCCCATATACATATGTATCTAAATCTACATAAGTACATACATAATTATATTGTACTAACTAAACCCTCAAACTCTTACAACAATCGAGCTCCCAAAAATCAACAAACCCCCAGTACATATATATATATTGGATCCTGTATATTGTCCAGTGAATGTACATACCTACCTATCTACATATAGTTATACATATGTATATTAATTTTGCTTTCTATAGTATGTATGTATTCCCTTTAGCAGAACTCACAATTCCACCTCTTGCTTCATCCCCCCTCAAAATGCTGGTGTATCTTTTGCTACTTGTTCTGGCGATGTTCATTCCAATTCTTTTCCTCTGTCCCCTTCTTCATACGAAAAACCAAACACCTACCATACCATATCTCATAAAAGGTAAGACAACGGCAACAGCGCAAACAAAAATTGCATAATCTTTGTAAATGGCAACAGCGCAATGCTGCTAAATTTGCCTTCAATAACATCCATTTCAGCCAACCCACCATTTCACCGCCTCCGTTTCGTCTCTTTTCCTACCAACCCAAACAAACCATTATCTGCTTTACACCTAATCACGGTGTGACCGGCAAGCACTTTTCAAGATACAAATTTGCTACTACTTTTAGCAATGAAATGGAAAGAATTTCTAAAAATCTGAGAACATTCATCGTTTAAATTAATTTATAAATTTTGTTATGAAGTTTAAGCAATTTTGTTGAAACAAAAAAATATATTTTCAAAAAGAATTTATTAAATGAAGCAACATATTGAAAAGTGCTTCTGTCGACCCCTCTCTCATTTTCATATTTTTATTCAAGAAGCAAAAATTACTTGAATCCAATCCAAGCAAAAATCACTTTGAATGAAGAATCCCCACCTGCTTACACACATATCAACGCACGCATCCTTGATTATCCTTTTAGATCACACTTCAGACTTCACGCCAAACCTGTTTCATTTATAACACGCCTCTATGCAGTTGACAATAAACTACAAATTTATCCCTTATAGCTTGGGATCATTCTGATTGGCTATTCAATTCAGAGGACAGAACTACCGCCATCTAAATGAGAAACTTGGAACTTTTTTCTGAGAATGTGCAGCAACTATGACACATACAGTGTATTTTTCTTGAAAAATATATAAAATTTAAACTCAGTATTTTGCAACAAAATACATGTAAATAAATAATTTTTTGTTTCTATGCAATAGCTGGTATGATACTTTATTGTTTTGAGTAAAAATTGCATCAAATATAAATCAATATATACAGGAAAAATGTTGTTCATTTTTTCAAATAATTGTTTGTTTTCAAACACTTGTTTTTTAAAAACCATGGTGCAATTATACGATTTTTTTCTTCTTAATTGGTGTTTTGCATATTACCTTTTAGATGGACTAGTTATCTTAGACTGTTTCGAACTCCATCATATCATTCGTTGGCAAACAAAAAGTCGGTTTTATGCCAATTTTCCCAAACACAGCTACGAATTCTTTCAATAAAAGAAAAACGAGATATCGCTTACAAACAAGCTTCATTGGATTCCAAGGACAGATTCTGTTCTTTCAAATGCATCCTACATCATTTCAATCGCTCCAGTATTTACTTCTCTAGGAAGGAAACGAAATGCCATTTTTCGCACTTTTGCTCAATTTATGGGTAGAGGCCTCTTAACGCAGTAACAAAGTGGAGATAGGAAAGTTGAAAATGTTCATTCATAGATGGCGGTGTTGTAAATAAGAAGGAATTATTTTTCTTCCTTGAACGTTGAGAGCGGCTATTTGTCACTAATGGGTTGTGTTCGTTGATTGTTGCCTGAATAGGTAAATATTTTTCAATTCTCTGATTGGTTGAAATGCATTTATACTTTAATTCTTCATATTCTTACATAATATTATTTAAAATACGAATGAAAATGCGACATAAACTTTGTTGAAAAATGGATATTTATATGTACTGCAATTTGTTGTATTCAAGATAACATAATGCAACGTGAACATTCAATAGATGTAACAGACGCGATTCCCTTTTGAATATTTTAAAGATAATCACCCCTGTGCTGAATTCCGACCGAAATTGAATTCGTGCGGATTTCGAATTTTCTGTGTGATCAGTTCGCTTAATATTTAGTTATTTTTCTACAATAGCTGACTTGATTTGTTTGAATTAAGAAATATGAAATTAGAAAACAGAAGTCAATGCGACTTAAGGCCATCAAAAATGCATGTTTGTAGGTACATCGAAAATTCGAAATCCGCACGAATTCAATTTCACCCGGAATTGAGCACAGGGGTGAATGTGTGCACATAATTTCTCCGCGTTTTCCCGTAAAGAAGGCGTATTAAAATTTGATGCTCATGTTGGATAAACAAAATAGACCAAAAACATTTTTCAAGCAATTTTTGTTTTGTTTTATTCCACATGCAAACAAAATATTTCTTAAAAAGTTTTATAATAAACCAAGAAATAAAAGATTCACTGAAAAAGTATTTGTTTTTTATAAATTTTTTTTTTAATTCAATCTCATAGGACACGTCCTGCTGCTAACACGCTTGTATTCAGAATGCCGCATTTTCAATTAACCTTTTTCTATCTCTACCGCTCAGTGTTGTTGTCCTGCTCTGTTTCATTAATTTAATTTCATGAGATGATGGATTTTATTGTTTTAAAAATAATAAACATTTGTCTAGAACCGGATATACGGTGGCTCCATCGCATAATCGGACAAGAGTTTTCTTAATATAAATGTGCTGTAAAATTATAAACAAATGTGCTAGATATGTTGTTTTTTCGTTTATATTTAGAATTCATATTATTGTCACTCTCAAACATAAAAAACACATACCAACTTTTTAATGTTAACTGTTAATTTTGAAAGAAAAACAAAAATAACTAAATTTTTTTGCGCTCAACGAATAATCGGACAAAGCAAAGTACCATGCATAATGCCGTTATTTTTCGAGCATGCACTTTAAAGCTTTGTGTTGTTTTCATCTCCATCAGTCAAAAATGGAATTTATAGGTGAACAACATTAAAACTAATTTAAATTTTTAAAATGGCTCCAAAAGGAAAGCAATACTCTGTCGAAATTAGGCCATTAATAGTAAAATTGAACTTGGAGGGAAAAACTGTGAGAAAACTCGCCGAGTTGGTTGGCAAAAGCAAATCCACTGTCCACGACATAATTAAGAGGTTCCGCGATGAGTTTAGACTGGCCAATAAGAGTCGAGAAGGTCAAGGTAAGATTTTAACTGAGCGAGAAGAGCGTTCGGTACTGAAAGGAGTTAAACAAGATCCTTTCGAAACCGCGAAGGAACTGAAAATATCTTTACAAAATCGAACTGGAAAAAATGTTTGTCTTAATACCATTCGCAATACATTACATAAGTACGATTACCATGGTAGAGTTGCCAGAAAGAAGCCTTTTATAAGCCCTACAAACAAAAACAAGAGAATAAAATATGCGAAGGAGTATTTACTAAAAACAGAAAATTTTTTGAATACGGTAATTTTTTTTTTAAATACTTCTCTCGGGAAAGGCGAACCTATAACGCTTCAACAGCGCCCCGAGATGCTTGCAGATGTATGTTAGTTCTGCACTTAAATTGCTGCAAATTGTATACTTCTGGAAATATATCCCCAGGAAGCGAGTTCCAAAGTTTGCTTGTCCTGTAACAGGAGGAGTTTTGGAAAGTTGATGTCCTCGCGGTTGTCAAGTGAACTGTACGGTCATGAGCATTAGCAGCCTGTCTTGTGGGGCACCCAAAAGTTGCATTTCGGGGGATAATGTCTTTGAGTTCCTCGGAACATCTACCATGGAAGTACCTATAGAACAAGCATAGGTCAGCGACTTGTCTTCTGTGCACCAACGGTTGAAGATTCGATGTGAGTGTAGGGTCTCCAATAAGTCGAACTCGTCTCTGTATGCTGTCAAGTAGGTTAAGTGAATGTTTTGGGGCCGAGCTCCATATATGGGAACAATATTCCGGGCCTGGTCTAACCTGAGCTTTGTAGAGAAGCCACTGTAAAGCATGGAGGAGGCTCTGTTATGGTTTGGGGCTGTATGTCGAGTACTGGAGTAGGCAACTTGCATTTTATTGATGGTAAAATGGACAAGATTGTCTACCTCAAAATTTTAAAACAAAATGTTAAGCAAAGTGCAGAGAAATTGGGTATCTCGAACGACTTTGCCTTTTACCAAGGCAACGACCCCAAGCATACATCAGGCGTTGCAAAACTTTGGTTAATACACAACTGCCCTAAACTCATACAAACGCCTGCACAGGGCAGCTACTAGCTAATTAACAGGAAAATGTTAAAGGCATGTTTTATTAATGCACAGAGATTCAATCCTTGGTTTTATAGTTGTTTCCAGTACATACACATTTTTAAATTTATATCTGAAATGTGGATCTCAAAAATTCAATCGAATACTTAATTACTTAAAATACTTAAGAAAAAATACTTCAAATGAATAAAAATACTTCAAGCAGTCAAAAGACTTCAAAAGACTTCAAAACATTGAATGCATTCAAATGACTAAAAGAATGCAAAGAATTAAAAAGACTTCAAAAAGACTTCAAAGAATTCAAGCAATCAAAAAGTATTGTAGTCTTTTGACTTCAAGTCTTTTGACTGCTTCAGGTGATTGCATTACTTAAGACTTCAAAAAATACTGGGATTTCGATTTTGAAGTCAAATAACTTAAGTGAAGTCTAAAGATTTCAAAATTTGAATCTTTAATCAATTTACTGCAATACTCAAAAGATTGCGATTTTTTACAGCTTTAGCAACCAGTATCTTAACCTTTTTTTTCATTTTCTATGATTCTTTCTCAAGTTTAATTTTCTAATCCATTATCATTTTTCATAGCCGTGTTCCAAACCTTTCATCCTTTTTGTCTATACCGTTGTTATTGGTGGAGTGTTTGTTATTCCTTCGTGGTGTTTTCTTCCTCTACTATTCGGTCTTTTCTCTTTATCTTTGTTTATCATTAGCTCTGCCAAGCCTCCCTTTATTTTTTTGTTTTCCTTTTGCGTTTCTTCTGGTGATCTGGGGCCTGTACCACAAAACAACAATTTAACTTTTTAACAAGTAATTTCTTAACATATAAATTTAACAGGCGGAGTTATTTTCTGTACCACCAAATTATTCGCTATGAAAGTTAACAAGGAAAATTTCCCTTAACATTTGTATAATTTTGCAAAACTAAATGGTAATTTAAAGCGTGTGCGCGTTAGGAGAGGAGTTTAGTTTAGGCTAATATACATATAGTTCAAAGCAGAATGCAGATTATTTGCACGATGAGAATGAGGAATTCTCTAGAATAGTGAAATATTCATAAATAGTAGTCTGGAAATTAAAGTAAACGACAACCTAAAGACAAAAAAAAAACTCTTGTCAAATACGCCTGCCGGACGAAAAGCACATAGATATCCCTGAGCAGGATCTGCGACATCCGATAAGAAGTTTAAATCCCTTAATCACATGAAGCGGGCCACTTAGGTACCTATTGTTTAATAAAATAATTACTATAGTTGCCTGTTTAACTACTTGATCAACATTGGAGTTTTTGCTGTTGGAAATTGCTGTTTAGAAACTTTGGATTTGAGATTTTTGTCTTATAAAAGCAAAACAAACATTAAACAGTTTTTAATTATTAGCTAGGTTCCAGAAATCGAAATTGCAAACCGAGTGAATTCGTTTTCAGTGTTCTGCATTCCGACCGATTCGGTAACTCCGAAATTTTTTCGAAATCACTTTTCGTGAAATTGCAAACAGCTAACATCTGTCATTTGGTATTCGTAAAAGTGTTTTTATTTTGGAAAATGTTTTTTTAATAAAATTGTGTTGTTCGTGTGGCTTAAAAGATTATTTTTACTATAATTTTATTATAAACGGATCTTATAATGAGTGCTGATGTGCTAGTTGCTGCACAGGAGAAATAAAAAAATAAAAAGACGAAGGCTGAGAGATATATCAAATCCCTCGGAAATTGCAGATGCTGCGCAAGTTATAAAAGCTAAAAACGAAAGTTTAATTTTGTCAATTATTAGTCGTTTAATAGAGATTCATTTCATACTACCGTCTAAATGTGTATTTCTAATGGTGTTGCAAATTGTTGAACCACACCTTCAGCAATATTCAATTCCTGACACTTTGCAGCTAGCCGCAGTTTTGCGTTTTTCCCGCTCCATAAAATGAATAAATATTCCCTCCTGCGCAGTATTTTTATGTTTTAAATATATATTATTTTTTTAAATAAGCCTATCAAGTTTGTTTTAAATTGCATTTTTTACTTACATTTTTGATCGCGTCTTTTCGTTTCCACTATTTCACATCGAATGACCAAGATCGATTTAAAATCACTTGGAAATCGTCAAAATCGATTTGTGGAACACAACAATTTCACTTTTTCTCAATTCCGAAAATTTCTAAACCGAAATCGAATAAAGTGAAATGTAGAACACAAAAATTCATTTCCGATCGATTTCGAGTGAAAATGAAATGTGGAACCTATTTAGCTGTTTGTCTCAATTCCGAAAATGTTGAAATCGAAATGTTTCATTTCAAGTGAAAGTGAAAAAGGAAGACTCGAAAATGTAAACAACACCAAAAACTGCCTGACCTAATTGTCCTAGAATAAAACTCCTCTAGCTTATATACATAATGATTCTCGTTTAAAAAACATTCCTTTTGTGGCTATTAAATTAACACCAGGAATATTATTATCTAAGTATTATACGATTTACTTTTCTGTTCACAAATATAGTTATGTACGTTATTACACAGAACTTTTGTCATCTTTTATTTTTAGGTTAAAAAGTCGAGCGGAAACACAGTTACAACGCTTCCACTCTTTACACCCCAAGCGGACCAGCTGCCATGTTTACAAACGTCTACAAATATGTCATTGGGTTTAAATAATACATTAAATAAAGAAAATATTGAAAGCACCGACGGAACATAAAAATGATGCGTCATTGCTTACATGAATTCATATATAAGTTATAGGGAATGTAATGTACAATTTTATGTTTTCATATTATCAAAATAAAAATCAATCTAAACTAAAGGAAAGTAAAATAAAATTAATGAACATAATTAAAAAAGAACTTCGCCTATTACTGAAATCACTAATTTACTGGAGTTTTAGCAATTAAAGAATATTTAAAGTTGATTTTTTTATTTTTAGATCTAAATATTGGGCACTGTATAATAATACTCTTACTTTCAAAATAAGTAATTACATATATTTATATTTAGTTATATATAGGTACTTTTTTGTGAGATTCTGAAATGCTTATAACTGTTCGATACATTAAATTACTGCTTCAGTGAATCATTTAAAATATAATATCTTTTTTTAATACTGTTGAACTCTTATTCTTAACAACGCTTTATTTTTTCACAATTGTCATTTTTCTATTCACACCAATTTGAGACTTCATAATACCATTGCGTCGCCTCTAAACACATCATTAGGCAGGGACATAGCATTTGAAGGCATTTAAAATTAAACGTATGTATACTACTGTATAATACTTAATTGTCTTTATAATACTTAATTGTCTTTATATTCACCCCTATTGTCGTCGTCGTCTGTCGCAAACGACTGGAGACGTTTGTCGTGTCGAGTCGTTTGGAATTTGGTATTGCGTAACTGAAACGACTCGACTCTCTGAACTCTCACATCCCACATACATTCCACAAACTATGACACATGGGATTTGACATTTCTGTCGACGAATTTATATTTGATCTGGTGTTTTGTTTGTGACTTGGTTAATTATTTAATAAAACAAATCAAAAATGAATAGTGTGACATGTTTTTTGAAAGCAGTGATGAAGAAGAAAACCAGAAAAAAGTGCTGCTAAAGTTAAGGAAAGAAATTCGAACCAAATCCAATCCATTGGATTTGCCCGACATTAAGTGGGTGATAGAAATAATTTAAATTGCATACATTGTGTTAATAACAATTATTTTCAGATTTTAAATGTATTTTAAACTATCGAAGTCGAAGGTGGTCCAAGACAATTCAGAGATAAGGCTATGTCGTCCCATTGCCGATTAAAATCACGTTTGGTTAGGCCTTCGTGAATGATTTTGCCAAAGGAATATTTTTCTGCATTTTGTTCACTAAATGTAGAAATTGCCTTTTATTTGTTATCTCCATTCTGCAAAATAACTATAATTGTCTTTTTGTTAACTAAAAATTAAGTACACATACTTTTTTTTAACACATTATCACACAGTCGTCCGCAAAATAGTCGACGACAGAAATGTATCATTTCCACGACAAACGTCGTCACAAAACGCCTCACGCAATACCGACGATCGTCGTCGAAAAATACAATCCAAATTTTTTGACATTTCAGACGCCATTTGTCGATCGTCGCCGCAACAAAAGTCGTTTATTTTCAGTCGCCAATACCAAACAATTGTGTCGCTTTTTTTTAGAGTCGTAAACGACGACGACAATAGGGGTGATTAAAGAAAATAGGCACACCTTTTGGTTTGTTATAGTTTTTTCAATGTTCTCTGCGTTATTAAACAGATTACCCTTTCGGATCACGTATGAAAAATAAAAATGTAATGGCTTGGCTTAGCTGTCGCAATTTTGTTCGTTTACCCACGACAGTGATCGCTTATGAGGAAATGTACAAAATTGTTTTGTTCATTTTGAAACGAGAATTCAGTAGCGCATAAAAGTCTTAAGCACTTCGGGTACATCTGTGCAGTTACAAAAAAGTTATGGCTCCTTAAATTCAAAATTTTGAAAATTTATTGTTAATTTTTTTTAATTAAAATGCTTTTTTCTCAAAAATTGTACTTTATAAATTTTAATTTTTTTTATTTTTAAAAATACAAATCAAGAGTATTTCTTAAATTTTGACCTATGTATATATATATAATTGGAGGTCGTTAAAACTAAATCGTATATACAAACATATATATTAATATAATTGGAGGTCGTTAAAACTAAATCGTTAAGCAACTTTTTTACGTACGATCAACAGAAGTTGCAGTAAAAGCAGTTTTTGTCAGACAAAAATGGACAAACAATATACACTTCGCGTCAACTGAATAAGCCCAGTATCCTGATGGCGCTAAATTTTAGCGACCGCACTTCTCTCCACAGCACAGATAAATGCTCGCTAAATTCGTTGTCCAGGATATAGATGGGACACGCACCCATATGTTATTTCCACTGTATTTTCATTTTTGTTATTTTTTAACTTTTTTCCTACTCACTTAAATCGATTATCTAGTATTCCACGAAATAGTCAATTCAAATTTTGTTTTGTTTCGGAAATGTCAAAATTTATCGCCGATTTAATGTACCAGACAATTCTTTCGTGAGCTAAATCAGTGGAAACATTTTCTTGGCCGAGTATAACAAAATTGTACGTAGTATGTATAACACACAATATTGTTAAGCTAATATCACACGATATGTGTATACACAAATATTTGTGTATAAATTTGGGAATTCTTGTCAAAAAAATACACAAACAGTCTGAACCACAAATTTTATAAACACAAATGGCATACACAAACGATTTGTGTATCATTTGTGTATTGAAAACACAAATCGAATTTGTGTAGATACACAAATCGTTTGATCGGGTATAGAAAATAATTTATGACGATTTGTGAAGATTTGTGTACCATTTGTGTATGTCCTATAGTTTGTGTATTCTGAAAAATTTCGCATACACAAATTTCGTGCGCATACACAAATTGTTTTGATAATACAATTAAATGAGGATGGACATGGATAATGGGCATGATTTATGACATGGTAATAAGATTTTTGTCATTTGGTAATGAAACTACCATTCAAGTTTTCATACTCAAGAACCCAGATAGATATGTATATGTATATACATTTTAGCATCTGCACTTTCAATGGAAATACCAAATAAATGGTTTTGAAAATTGAAATTACCGTTAACGTTTTTGTGGTAAAACATGTTTGGGCATGTTATCCATATTATCCTGGTCCATCGACCGGATATTGAACCAGTATACAGAGGTATTGGTGCGGTATTCCGTGCATGATCAATAAGAACAGAAAGCGCATGGAACTATCCTGTGGCAGTGTTAGTGACGAATATGACCATGATACGGTGGTCATGGAGAGAAAGTATAAAAATAAGGCCGATATAGAGTGGTTCATGGGTGCCTGAAAGCTGCTCAACGATAAGCAATATTTACCGGAACACTGTTGTGTTTTCGGTTTTATATCTGTGGGATTCTGCGCTGCTCTTGAAATATTGAAATGCAATTGGAACTGAGGTTTTTGTTTTGTGGCACTAGCGCAATTTACAATTGGATTTCTGTGCTATACTGCACTGTACATGGAATATGCAATTGCATCGTTTGAGTCACCTGGTCCAGATGGAATTTATCTAACTATGCTGGAACAAGGTTTTAGTCAGCTGATGCCGACGTTGAAAATAATTTTCACCGCAAGCTTGGCTTTGGCCTACATACCTTCTCCTTGGCGTATGGTTGAAGTCGTGTTCATACCAAAAATCGGTAAGACCGACTACATTCTCGCCAAAAGTTAAAGATCCATAAGTCTGTCTTCCTTCCTGCTGAAAAGCTTGAGACTGGTTGAGCTGCACGTGCGCAATGTTGCTCTTCGATCGCATCCTCTTTCTGAGATGCAACATGCCTATCAGCGCGGAAAATCCTGTGAAACTGCGCTTCAGAACCTCGTTGGTAAGATATTGAGGGTGCTTTTAATAATGTGACCTTTGATAGCATGTGCTATGCAGCCAGACATCATGGTGTAGATGAAACATTGGTGTTGTGGATTAAAGCAATGCTAATGTACAGGACGTTGATTGCCGAAGCGGATTGTGGCAAATGCGTCATGACAGGGGTAAACAGAGGCTGCCCTCAAGAGCGTGGACTGACTGCTCTCTGCAACTCGACGACTTGATGGCTTTCGTCTTGCGTTTCACTTTTGAGTTAATACGCGGCCAAAATAACCGCAACACATTCTATTTTCAACTTTGTTAAATTTGAAACCTGACCGAATCCAAGCAATTTTTTATTTATTTTTATTGAATATACGTCAAACACGAGCGAATAAAAAACAATCTGACCTATACACAAATATACACAAATTCACAAATGTGTAGAGATACACAAATGGTCTGAACCACAAATTTGTATACACAAATTGATTTATGTATGGAACATTTGTGTATGTTCATACACAAATGAAATTTGTGTATTTGGAACAAAATATACAAATCGTCTGAGCCACAAACATTTGTGGAATACACAAATCGCTTTTGAATACGATTTTCTTAGAATTTGTGTATTTTTTAAACAAATGAAATTTGTGTATGTACATAAATCAAAAATTGATCTATTAAGAGATCAAGTACTAACCGGGCATGTTATAGCTAACAAAATTAAACGAAGTTTTAGAGTGATCAATTCTTACTTAAGAAATAAAGATTCGTATGGAAAAACCTGAAAGGAGGTAAAAAAACGACAACAACAGCAGTTGTTCTAAGAGCAATTTTGAGATGTGCTTCCAATTCTTGTGACTGCCGCAAAAATAAAAGCGAAAGCCGGTGTAAGTGCAATGGTTTCAACAGTTCTAAGAGTAATCAACAGTGCCAATCATTTAAAACGAATAAAAATTTAAAAGAAACCATTACTTAACGAGCAACGGAAATTTATGCGATTAGAATTCTGTAGACTCCATATGAGTTGGAAAAATGAATGGCGTCACGTGGTTTTTTCGGATTAAAAGAAGTTTAATTTTGATGTCCCTGATGGGTTTAATTATTATTTCCACGATGTGAGGAAAGATGAACGTTTTTTAGCGCGACATCATAGTCGAGAAGGTGGTGTTATGGTATAGGGAGCAGTTAGCTATTACGGCACTGTTGAGCTTCAGTTCTAAACCTCAAAAATGACTACAATAAGTTATAAAGGAATTCTGGAAAAACATTTTCCTAAAATTTTCGGACATTTTTGGAACCCAAAATTTGACTTTTCAGCAGGAGAACGCCCCCATCCACACGACGCGTATAGTAAAATATTGGATAGAAAAGCAAAATCTGGAAATGCTTCAATGGCTGCCGTTCTTTCCTGACCTGAACTTATCGAAAATGTTTGGGGATGGTCAGTACGAAACGTTTATGAGTCTGGCCGTCAGTTTGAGGTCAGAGAATCCCAATAAATTAGCATGGAGGGAAATTTTGCTGGACTACTCTTAAGATTCCATGCTGGATCGAATTTATGAAGTCATGAACGCTAAAGGCGGCAGTACCCACTACTAAAAATACCAAATATCAAATCCCTTGGAAATTGCAGATGCTGCGCAAGTTATAAAAGCTAAAAACGAAAGTTGAATTTTGTCAATTATTAGTCGTTTAATAGAGGTTCATTTCATACTACCGTCTAAATGTGTATTTCTAATGGTGTTGCATATTGTTGAACCACACCTTCAACAATATTCAATTCCTGACACTTTGCTGCTAGCCGCAGTTTTGCGTTTTTGCCGCCTCCTGTCGCAGTATTTTTATGTTTACCCCTGTTTTAAATATATTTTTTGTGAAATAAGCCTATCAAGTTTGTTTTAAATTGCATTTTTTACTTACATTTTTGATCACGTCTTTTCGTTTTCACTATTTCACATCGAATGACCAAGATCGATTTGAAATCACTTGGAAATCGTCAAAATCGATTTGTGGAACACAACAATTTCACTTTTTCTCAATTCCGAAAATTTCTAAACCGAAATCGAATAAGTGAAATGTAGAACACAAAAATTAATTTTCGATCGATTTCGATTTCATTTCGAGTGAGAGTGAAATGTGGAACAAACTTGATAGGCTTATTTAAAAAAAAAAAATATATTTTTTTTTAAAACTGGGGTAAACATAAAAATACTACGCAGGAGGGAATATTATTTAATCATTTTATGGAGCGGCAAAAACGCAAAACTGCGGCTAGCTGCAGTGTCAGGAATTGAATATCTATGGTTGAAGGTGTGGTTCAACAATTTGCAACAACATTAGAAATACAGATTTAGACGGTAGTATGCAATGAATCTCTATTAAACGACTAATAATTAACAAAATTAAACTTTCGTTTTTAGCTTTTATAACTTGCGCAGCATCTGCAATTTCCGAGGGATTTGATATATCTCTCAGCCTTCGTCTTTTTATTTTTTTATTTCTCCTGTGCAGCAACTAGCACATCAGCACTCATTATAAGATCCGTTTATAATAAAATTATAGTAAAAATAATCTTTTAAGCCACACGAACAACACAATTTTATTAACAAAAAATTTTCCAAAGTAAAAACACTTTTACGATGTCCCAAATGACAGATGTTAGCTGTTTGCAATTTCACGAAAAGTGATTTCGAAAAAAATTCGGAGTTACCGAATCGGTCGGAATGCAGAACACTGAAAATGAATTCACTCGATTTGCAATTTGCAATTTCGATTTCGATTTCATTTCACTCGATTTCTGGAACCTAGCTGTAAAGTTGATTATTGGTAAGGCGGAATGAAAATACATAAAAATACTTTACCTACCCGTGTTTCGAAGGACTCATACGTCGTCAAATAAACGTAAGTTCAGTACAAATGCACTTCGAAAACGAAAATGTAACTCTGTAATATTTCATACTCGAGACGAACTATGCCAAATAGGTTTATAGCAATTCCAACAGGATACATTTTAACTTCTATATTGTACTAGCGGACCCGGCAAACGTCGTTTTGCCTAATCGTACATTTTTATTTCATTTTTATTTAACCAATGTGCCCAGACTGATTCTGTACTCCGTGTGCTTCGACCGATATTTCCTCGGACGTGTGCCCACGAATTGTATTGTCTAGGCAAATTTTTTCCCATGACTATCGAAGATTAACGTTTGAAATGTATTTTCTTGTTATGAGAGGTGTCACGCCCTTTTGTCCAGTCCCGCCAGGTTTTGTAAAATGCTTCAATCAGGCAATGTTCAGATATCGCGATTTAAATAACTTTGTTGTAAGGGTGGTGCCATGGCCCGTTTTTCAATCCCACCCACATTAGCTCCCATGGGTGTCGAGAAATAGGATTTAAAATGTATATTTTTTTATACGGTAGGTAGCACGCTCCTTTGTCCAATTTTGATCAAACTTTCACAGAAACACCTTTGGACCAATAACAAATATTTTCTTAAAATTTGATTTGAATCAGTTCGGTAGTTTTCTAGATATAAGATTTTTTGGTTTTGTTCGTATGGGAGGTGCCATGCCCTTTTGTCCAATTTTCACCAAATGGATGCTTTAGATTCATCCTTGGACCCACTCAAACACACACAAAATTTCATTAAAATTGGTCCAGCCGTTTAGGAGTTCGATTACAACAAACGTACAGAAGAATTAAATAAGATAGCTGTACCCGCCCGGCTTTGCCCGTGCACAGAAATTGTATTGCTTATAGTTCTTAGATAATAATCTTCTTTCGTAAAATGCGAAAATGAGAAAAATCGATTTTCTGGAATTTTCTTTCTGCGTAATCTGAAATACAGCAATACGAACAAAACAAAAAAATAAACATGAAAATCGGCTCAGCGGTTATCGAGATATAACGTCATCGAGTTTCACACCATAGATGTTTTTTGTATGGGCGGTGCCACGCCCTTTTGTCCAATTTTGACCAATCTTACAGCAACACTCCTAAGCCAATACCTAAAATTGTCTGTAAGTTTCAACTCAATCGATTCGGCTGTTTTCGAGATATAAGATTTGTAATGTTTTTTTTGTATGGGCGGTGTCACGCCCCTTTGGCCAATTTTGACCAATCTTCACAGCAACACTCCTGGGTGCTCCTGGGCCAATGCCCAAGATTGTCTGTAAATTTAAACTCAATCGATTCGGTTCGAGATATAAGATTTTGAATATTTTTTTTGTATGGGAGGAGCCACGCCCCTTTGCCCAATTTTGACCAATCTCCTTCAGTGCACTCCTGGGCTAATATCTCAGATTATCTGTAAATATGGGCGCAATAGAGTCGGTGGTTTTCAAGTTATACGTATCCGAACACATTTTAGAACTCATTTTTTTTTATATATATAGATATACGAAACAATTCAGTTATATTTCTTCATTCACATTTATTTTTTACTGTAATCATCATTTGATTTGTTTGGCGGATAAGGTATAAGGCGCTAACAAATACTGCATTTGAACTGAAAGAAAAAATAGAATGTTAATACCCGAGTTAAAATGAAAATGTAAGACATACTGTCCCTCCTTAAAGTATTCCTTCAAGGTAGTACTGAATTTCTTTGAATATTTGACGAATTCCTTCTTACGTTGTTCCACAGCTTGTTTAGCCGATAAAGTTGGTAAATATACTCCAATGTCATTCACAACATCCAATAGCTTTTTTATTGCACTCGCAATTTCCCTTTAAAAATTTAATTAAGTACGCACATATTTATCTGCATATGTATTACTTACTTGATAGTTTCTAAAAATGTTTTCCTGTCTGTAATCTCATCGGGAATCCTACTTAATATTGCTTTTAGTGCTGTTGATTTTCGGTTAAGTTCTTGAAATGGCTCCTCGCTCCGTAGTAAGTGCTCATTCACTGAAAGGAAACTTGTAAGTCATGAAATCTGTTACGTACATGAAGACATTCATACTGTCTGTATCTGCAGTAGATCCTTCCAATCGAAGAACAACTTCATTGATGTTAATCTTTAGCTCAGCTTTTTCAATCACCTCCAACAACAAATTGTAACAGAACCCTGGATGGTATTGCTCCAAATTAGAAAAAACAGACTGAAGTGAGTGCGAAGCTACGATGTCACGGCATTCCAACTAAATAAGACTAATAATTTACATTACTTCAATATCATAATGCGCAAATGAACAGACCTGAGTAAGAACCGGCTTAAGTATAACGTTTAAAGCCAGTGTAGATGTTACGACCTCTCCCATTTCGTGTTGTATTCTAAAAAAAATAAGTTTTAATGTAATAACAAATTGCAAATTGTTATTATCTTACGACAAAAAAAGTTGTCTCGCCTCTAGCTATTCTAAAGCAAAAGCATAGCCACAGCATAGCAGCAATGAATCACATAAGAAATAGAAAACCTTCCATTTTCCACTGGACTATGGCTGTAGTCGAATTAAACTCAAATACAAGTGACGTGCCTATAAAGTGAAGTTAATGGCCGCGTTCAATGTGCTTATGTCGTTTTCCATAGGGTATTTCGCGAAGCTATCTCTTTCAGAAGTGCGCTTTCTCTTTCACTGAAATGTCAAAAAAACTTGTAGGAAAACAAACGAAATTTTACATGGCGGGAGATAGGATTTGCCCATTTTATTTGTGAAAAGTTATTAATAAAGTGCCAAATACAAATTGAAAACATTGCAGTCTTGAAATTTAGAGTTTCTTAAAAGTGTTTACAAAAGTTCAATAAATAAATTTGTAGAGATTGTTTCAAAAAATCCAAAATTAATTTAAACCCTATCTCCCGCCATATAAAATTTCTTTGTTTTCCTACAAGTTTTTTTAGCTGTCACTTTGTTTTTTTTTTCTCATTTGATACTGACGTTGTCGCGAACTACCCTATTGGGCAAACAGAAGAGTCCGGGAGCGTCCGGAATCAAGAAAATCTCTTCTGAAACCGTTCCAAAAAAATACTCTTCTGTTGATTCTGAGGAGAGAATTTCGCTTCTCGATTTGAAGTCAGAGAATCCACTAGAGAAGCACTTACCCAAGTGCATTTTTAGGCCGTTGTTGGAGACAAGGGTACGTAACGAAATGTCAAAGTTTATATTGCGTCAAGTTGGGTTATGTGGCTCGCTACGCTCGCGGCAAGGACTCTAAACTCCAGTATAATCATTTTCGCACATATGTGTATATAATTACCACATCCCACTTATCTATTGGAACTCCTAAATTGGTCAATGCATGAAGGACTTCAGTTGATTTGTCGAGTAAGCCCTTGATGGCATTTGAACTTTCGACTTGAATTATGGGTTGTTCGAAGAAAATCCTTAATTGTGTATTAACTAATATACGTTTATGGTCATTTCGTGATGTGAGAATAGACCATGCCTGCTGATAGTTGCCGTTATCGATGCTCAAATGCTGTAATAATCGCTCAACCTCACCCGTCACACTCGATTTTAAGTAGTGCAACTTTTGTATCTCGGACAGTGACGAATTATTATGCACGACTGAAAAGATCATGAAACGATCGCCACCTATCGTAAGCACCAGAAAAAATCGGAGGATTGATGCAAGGGAGCCTAATCTCATTAAAATTTAAAGAACCTTTGGTAGTACCCAAATTGCCTTGCTGTTCTTCATGCGATTGGCCTTTAGAATTAACGCTATCATTCCGATTCTTATCTGGCTCTTCAGATGGATGCCCAGGGGAACAGTAATTATCTAACCTATCTAACTCATCCAGCATTGCTGATTTGTGTAACAGGTAAGTTTCCATAACTTTATCATATAAATCTTCATATAATTTCAAAACATCTTCTAGATCAGAACTATCAATATCATCACGATGTTCGCAAATATTTCTAAAATTATCCTCCAAAATACTCAATCTACTGGATATATAGTTCCTCGTTCTAGCATCATCACTCATTTTACCGAAACAAATAAAATCCTTTTCAACCTGAACACACATCTTTCTCAATAATTTCATTGCGGCGATAACTGTTCAGGACCGAAACCTGGAATTCCGGAAAATTAAAACAACGATTTTTTTGTTCAGGAAAAAGAGCATTGCTCAGAACAAACCCGGTAGTTTATTTTGCTGGCTAAAAAGGCTGCTTGCTCGCTTGCGCTGTCTGAAAAGACTGAAATATAAAAGTACATGTTATGTCAAAGTGACAGTCGTACGTGCAGTAGTCCGCTGTCATAATATATTCACCTCCATTACCGCTGTCGTTTGTCGAAAACGACTTTTGTCGTTTCTTGAGTCGTGTCGGTTTTCAATCCTCATTACCTATCACAGACGACCCGCCGAATTTGTTGCAGATTTGTAGACGACTAGAATGTAGTAAAATCTTTTCGATCGATATATGGAATGGAATTGAAATGAATTGAATTGAATTGAATGAAATTGTATGGAATTGTCAAATAGTCTGTTTTTTTTATCCCGAAAATAAATTATTGTGCAAATAAGTTTTTACTTCTCGAAAGATTTCAGTTTTCAAAAGATTTATAAGATGAATAGCATTGAAATGTTTTACAGTTCAGATCGTGACGAAGAAGAAAGCAGTGAAAGGGCAAAAAGAAAGGAATTCATTTTAACACGATCAAAAATAAGAGATCATTCATTTTGTGCAGGAATATGTCCAGTCTGATGGGACAAAGAAGTTGATGGTGTTGGCGGGTTTGTAAGGAGATATATGGCTGACGTTTCAGAGAAATTATCCCATTGTGATGGGATTAGCGTGGAAACTGCCTGCGATGTCGACGGATAGTTCGTATTACAATCACACGATTGTGCCTGAACTATTGAAGTATCTATTTGAAGCCGCTATGGACACACCTTTTGGATTTAAGATTTTTTCGAACGAGAGCAAATTTGCAATAGTTTCGTCTTGAGGCGAAAGTATCGACTGTTTGAAGATGCCTCCTCCGGTTGCATGAGTGATACTCCTTTTTGTAGTGCACTAGTTTTTGATTTACTGGACATTGGCACCTGGGGTGCCAATTTCCGATTCCCAGTGTGAATTTCGGAAATTGGCACCAGGTGCCAATGTCCTACCTAACATAGCAAATTGGCACCGGTTCCAATTTCCGGAATCCTCACTGGAAAACGGAAATTGGCACCCCCAATTTTTAAGCACATCAAAATTAATTTGCGCGCGCAAATTAATTTTGATGTGCTTAAAAACCATCCCTGTTGAAATACCTAATATTTTTTATTCACTATTGGATCCGCCACCAGTCCAGTATCGGTATCTTTACATACGAACAAAACAAAAAAAGACTCATGAAAATCGACCCAGCGGTTATCGAGATATAACATCATCGAGTTTTTTTGTATAGGAGGTATAAGATTTTGAATGTTTATTTTTGTAAGGGAGGTGTCACGCCCCTTTGTCCAATTTTGACCAATCTTCCACTACGGTCAATACCTAAGATTATCTGTAAGTTTGAGCTCAATCGATTCGGTGGTTTTCAAGATATGTATCAAATTTTGAATGTTTTTTTGTATGGGCGTTGCCACGCCCCTTTGTCAGAATTTGACCAATCTCCACAGGAGCACTATACAGCCAATACCTAAGATTATATGTATGTTTGAGCTCAATCGATTCGGTGGTTTTCGAGATTTAAGATTTTGAAAGTTTTCTTTTTGTAAAGGAGGTGCCACGCTCCTTTGTCCAACTTTGACCCATCTTCACAGGAGCACTCTAGGGACAATATGTAAGATTATCTGTAAGTCTGAGTTCAATCGATTTGGTGGTTTTCGAGATATAAGATCTTGAATGTTTTTTTTTGTAAGGGAGGTGCCACGCCCCTTTGACCAATCTTCACAGGAGCACTCTACGGCCAATACCTAAGACTATCTGTATTTGTGGTAACTTGAACAATTTTTTTGATATTTGTTGAAAAAAGTTCAGAAAATTTTTTTAGGTGCCAATTTCCGAAATCCTAGTGGAAAATCGGAAATTGGCACCCGGTGCCAATGTGCTAAGTAATGCCCAAAACACATGTGCAGAAATTCTGAATGATTCACTGCATGCAGTACTGCAGATGAAACACATGTGCAGAATTCAATTTGCAGCGGTTGCTGTCAATGAGGGGGAAAATATGTGAGTGAAACAAAGACGACAAATAATTCCCGTCTCTCTTTTCCTCGTATGCATCAGTAGCTGAATTTAAAAATTCGATGCTGCCAAATCTACTTAATTTAATTCACTGCGTTGCTATGCAGTGGATTTATGCCCAAAACACATGTGCAGAAATTCTGAATGCTTCACTGCATGCAGTACTGCAGATGAAACACATGTGCAGAATTCAATTTGCAGCGGTTGCTGTCAATGATGGGAAAAATATGTGAGTAAAACAAAGACGACAAATAATTCCCGTCTCTCTTTTCCTCGTATGCATCAGTAGCTGAATTTAAAAATTCGATGCTGCCAAGTCTACTTAATTTAATTCACTGCGTTGCTATGCAGTGGATTTAGAAATAGAAACATTTTCCAGTGCTGCGGTGGCTGCAGAATTTACATTTGTTTCACCACATAAGAACATGTGTATTCTAATCCTGCTGCGCAGTGAATTCTGCACGTGTGTTTTGGGCATTAGAAATAGAGACATGTTGCAGTGCTGCGGTGGCTGCAGAATTTACATTTGTTTCACCACATAAGAACATGTGTATTCTAATCCTGCTGCGCAGTGAATTCTGCACGTGTGTTTTGGGCATAATAATGCAAATTGGCACCGGTGCCAATTTCCGATACACCCTAGTTTTTACATACAGAACCTTTCAGTTTATATTTCGAATCTGCCCAAACCTAAACAAAACAAACTAAAATACACAATTCACTATCAAAATTAGTACCTTTTGCCAACCCTTGAGGGAGGAGGGCAATAGCTATTTATCGTTGTAGCAATACAATTCCAAGAACTATCAAAATCGATTTTATTTAACCCCTTGCTGAATCCTTTCACCAAATGAGTATTCTTCTCCATTAATGAAGTAAGAACTTCTGATTGCTTTTTATTTGTTATTTTACATTTTTTTTCAATATTTTTTTTTATGTTTTCAATTATCCATTGGACATACGCAATTAATCTAAATGTTTTGAAAATGAAAATAAACAGCAAATTTTCCACCAAAAACGAACGCCTGCATGTTTGTGTGCGGTCTTCTATACAAAAGAAATAAATTCTGTTTAAAAAAAAACCGAAAACAAACGCGAAAACACAGCCTAATTGAACCACCCGACTACCTGTCGGGAGCGAAATTGCAAACGACAAAAAAGGTCGTTTTTTAGGTCATTAGTCATTAGACAGGTGTCGCTTTTTCTTAGGTAATTAAAGTAAAGTCGTGTGACGACTTCAAAACTAGTACAAATAAGGCATTTGACATTTTCATCCGACCTCTGTCGTGTAAAAACGACAAGCGTAATACCGATTTGGAAGAGTCGTGTATTTTTGAGTGATTGTAATAGACTGTTGAGGTATGTTTCCTTGTAAGCTTGCTGTAGTAGACTATCAAGTTCTGTTTCCTTTGGCATTAGATAAACTTGTATGCTGGCATACGATACAGTAACATTCATATTGTTAAATTAATTTATTTGTAAATTCGTGGTCGTAATAAATGTAATAGTAAAGAAAAATAACGTTGCACTCACTTTTAGTTCGTATCGATTGTTCCTTAGTTGCTTCCAGAAATTTCGACGCCAACGGATAACGGTGTAACAATTCCAACGGCACAATATTTGAATGGCACAATTGACAATTCCAACGGTGTAACAATTCCACACAATATTTGAACGGCACACTCTGATTCCAGTAAAAGCGATCAATTCCAATGGTACAATTTTCCAATCCAGTAGACGATGTTCAGATCAGACGCACAAACTCAAATGGCACAAATGATTTCCACAGCATAAAAAATGAATGCAGGTGTGTATGAATATTGATTCTGTATTAAAAGATCGTACTCACTCGATTAATTTGTTGAATTATTCTTGGTTTAATTCTCCAGTGTCAATCTGATTCCAACAGCACAATACGGTAAATAATGTTTGCCGCTCCAACGGCATACGAATAAAACAGCACAGTTGATTAAACAGCAAAATCTTCAACAGCACATCACACCAGCATACCAGACAAAGCACAGTAAAAGCACAGTGCACGATTACTTCAAATTGTTGGTTATAATTTGTAATATAAATGTTCGGCTTGAACGGACCAAAATGTAGAGTGTAAAATAAAACGCAGTTCCTTAAAACGTTATAAACTGGCTACTTTATTCGACGGTTGGATGATTAATGATTCAATTTCAACTTTGTGTTCTTCGATACATCTTTGACAATCACCCCTATTGTCGTCGTCGTCTGTCGCAAACGACTGGCGACATTTGTCGTGTCGAGTCGTTTAGAATTTGGTATTGCGTAACTGAAACGACTCGACTCTCTGAACTCTCACATCCCACATACATTCCACAAACTATGACACATGGGATTTGACATTTCTGTCGACGAATTTATATTTGGTCTGGTGTTTTGTTTGTGACTTGGTTAATTATTTAATAAAACAAATCAAAAATGAATAGTGTGACATATTTTTTGAAAGCAGTGATGAAGAAGAAAACCAGAAAAAAGTGCTGGTAAAGTTAAGGAAGGAAATTCGAACCAAATCCAATCCATTGGATTTGCCCGACATTAAGTGGGTGATAGAAATAATTTAAATTGCATACATTGTGTTAATAACAAATATTTTCAGATTTTAAATGTATTCTAGACTATCGAAGTCGAAGGTGGTCCAAGACAATTCAGAGATAAGGCTATGTCGTCCCATTGCCGATTAACATCACGTTTGGTTAGGCCTTCGTGAATGATTTTGCCAAAGGAATATTTTTCTGCATTTCGTTCACTAAATGTAGAAATTGCCTTTTATTTGTTATCTCCATTCTGCAAAATAACTATAATTGTCTTTTTGTTAACTAAAAATTAAGTACACATACTTTTTTTTTAACACATTATCACACAGTCGTCCGCAAAATAGTCGACGACAGAAATGTATCATTTCCACGACAAACGTCATCACAAAGCGCCTCACGCAATACCGACGATCGTCGTCGAAAAATACAATCCACATTTTTTGACATTTCAGACGCCATTTGTCGATCGTCGCCGCGACAAAAGTCGTTTATTTTCAGTCGCCAATACCAAACAGTCGTGTCGCTTTTTTTTAGAGTCGTAAACGACGACGACAATAGGGGTGAATTACAATTTGACAACAGAATGATTGACATTAACAATTGACATAAGGTATAATGAGCAATTTGCATAGGTAATGTATAACAGTTACAAATAATATAGTTAACAATAATTATGTTGGTTAAAGTTGTAACAGTGGCCAAGCTTATCTTTTCTCCAACAAGTAAGGCGCTTGCGCGGCAAATCGACGACTTGTTGGCTTTCGTCTTCCGAGTAAATACGCTGCCAAAATATCCGCCACACATTTTATATTCCACTTTGTTAAATTTAAAACCTCACCGAATCCAAGCAATTTTTTATTTATTTTTATTCAATATACTTTAAAGACGAGCGAATCAAAAACAATCTCGCCTATACACAAATAGGTACACAAACTCCATTTGTGTAGAAATAAACAAATTGAGGGATCCCAGGTTCGATCCCCGGAAAAACACAAATTACATCTTAAGGTTTTTTCTACTGCGCCACCTCTCGCGAACGTCTGACAAACATCCGAGAGTATGACTGTCCTGAAAAAGCTTCTCAATTCAGCCGTTCGGACTCGGCATAAAATTGTAGGTCCCTTCCATTCGTTCCAAAAATAGAAACGCACACAAAACGAATGGTTGCGAGAAGCTAGGCCTTGGGTGTCTACCGCCTGTTGCGCCGCCTATTTATTTTTTTTTTTTAAACAAATTGCCTGAACCACAAATCTGTATACACAAATTGATTTGTGCATGGGACATTTGTGTATGGCCATACACAATTTATTGAAATTTGTGTATTTGGAATAAAATGCACAAATCGTCTGAGCCACAAACATTGTGGAATACACAAATCGCTTTTGATTACGACTTTTTTAGAGTTTGTATATTTTATAAACAAATGAAATTTGTGTATATACATAAATCGTCTGATCTAAGCTGAACTGGGAAACATTCTTATCTGAGGTAGCAAAGAATAGTCGGAAACTGAATCTACAAAAAATAAGGTCGCCTGATGAAATCGATGCAACAACCGAAATGGTGAACACAGTTCTAAGCAAAGCATACGATAAGGCATGTCCTCTACGGACAATAAAGAATAGGAAGTCTCCACGATGGTGGACAAAGGATCTCTTCGAAATCCGAAGGAGAACCAGAGCTCTCTTCAATTTGGCAAAAGCCACAAACTCCCAGACAGACTGGGACCTATATAAAGCCGGTCAGTGGAGATTCAAAAAGGCCGTAATCAGTGCCAAACCCACTTCCTGGCGAATGTTCTGTAGCGACATACAAAGCACCACAGAATCAACTAAACTTAGGAAAATAATGTGCAAAGAATCCGCAGTACCGGGATATCTCAAAGACACTTATGGAAACTGGACACAATCCTGTGAAGAAACGCTCAGTCTGCTGCAATAGACTCATTTTCCAGGAATCACTACGAATCAGACAAACCAGTCTAGATTTATTACCGCAACAGCGACAGCTCCAGAAGAACTTATAACCGAAGATAAACTAAATTGGGCAATTGATACATTCTCCCCGTTCAAATCCCCGGGAGGCGACGGGATTTTTCCATTCATGTTCCAGAAAGCTAAAACCATTATTACGCTGGACTTAAAAAGAATTTTTATTCGCAGTGTGGAATGGGGCTTCATTCCCAAAGCCCAGTTGTTTTGCCAAACCGAAGTAGCAACGGTTTCCTAGGGTAATTCTTCGCCGGATCTCCACTAGGGTGTCATTCGTGGAGTTCATGTTTACTCCGAGGTAGGTGAACTCCTTAACTACCTCGAAGTTGTTGCTATCAATAGTGACGTTTTGTCCTAGGCGGTGGACAGATGCTTGTTTGTTTGTTGATAGCATGTACTTAGTCTTTTCCTCATTTACTTGAAGGCCAACGGATTTCGCCTGTTCTTCAATCGCCGTGAACGCTTCTACCACGGCACGCTGGGAGCGACCGATGATGTCGATATCGTCCGCATAGCCCAGTAGCTGTACGGATCTGTTGAAGATAGTGCCTTCCGTGTTGACACCTGTCCTGCGCACTATCTGCTCCAGTACGAGATTGAAGAAGTCGCATGAATCAGTTTTGCCGGAGTTCCGAATTCGGCCATCACCACAGAGCTCCTGACGATGTATGCTATCATACGCGGCTTTGAAGTCGATGAATAGGTGGTGAGTTTCGACTTGAAATTCGTTGATCTTTTCCAGGATTTGCCTCAGTGTGAAAATTTTGTCTATAGTCGATCCGCCGGGCCGGAAGCCACACTGGTACGTGTCGATTAGTGTGTTGCAGAACGGTTTAAGACGTTCACATAGTACGTTGGATAGGATCTTGTATGCAACATTAAGCAGAGATATGCCTCGATAGTTATTGCAAGACATAGGATCGCCTTTTTGTAGAAGGGGCATATGGAGCTGATAGTCCAGTCATCGGGCATGTTTTCTTCCACCGATACTTGGTTGATGATTCGGTGCATGCTCCCTACAAAAACATCACCACCGTATTTAAAGAGCTCCGCTGGTAAACCATCAAAGCCTGCGACTTTGTTGTTCTTAAGCTTTTTTATATCTAGGCCAACTTCTTCTATACTAGGTGGTGGAACTAGTTCTTCATTGACTGGACGCGGGTTCTCTTCTTGCCCTATCACACTCTCTACATGATGCCCATTTAGCAGTTGCTGGAAATGCTGCTTAAACACATCTACTATTCCCTGCGCTTCGGTGACTAGGTTTCCTTCGCTATCTCGAAGAGCCTGCGTTCCGGTTTTGTAGCCAGCAGCCAGTTGCTTGGCTTTTTTATAAAACCTCCGGATGTTATTACGATCGCGCGACTCTTCGATCTCCTTGAGCTGGGAAGCTACGTAAGCCCTCTTCTTTCTACGCAGGATCTTCTTTTCCTCCCTTCTCCTGGCTCGATACTCGGCTTCGATTTCTGCTACCTCCTTGATGATGTTGCGGTACTGGCACCACTGATTGTTGGCGTCTGTGGTAGGTGAGTGCACAGAGGAGAGTTTCATGCTCAGGCGCTCGCTGTAGGCTCTGGCTACTCCAGGTGTGCTAAGGCGTCCAACGTCGAATTTCTTCTTCTGGGCGGTTCGCAGCTTCTTCTCGTTGGACAGCCGAGCTTTGAATTTTGCTGCGACAAGAAAATGGTCAGAGTCGACGTTTGCCCCTCGTAATGTGTGCACGTCGAGGATGTTGGATGCGTGCCTCGCATCGATTAGCACATGGTCGATTTGGTTGGCGGTTCGACCGTCTGGAGAGCGCCAGGTTGCTGTGTGGATCCTTATCCTTGGAAACCTACTTAGCCAGCCCTCCGCACCCCTGAAATTTCTTTAGGCGTTCATTGCTCTGTATCTCAAACAAAACAAGTAGATTTCAACCATTTGGCGAAGAGGCATTTATTAAAATCATTATATGTATAGCAAAATGGTAATTTTAAAATAAAATAAATAAAAATCAGCAAAAGAAAAACAAAAAATTACAATTGTGAAAGTATGTTGTAACCACCGACGACACGAAGAAGGATGAGGATACGAAGGCAAGATCGAAAATTATACTTCTTGTGGATCCAGTCAACTATATCCACATCCAATCAGCCACTACAGCAAAAGCAGTTTGGAACAATCTGGAAAAAGCGTTTCAAGATTCTGGGCTGACAAGAAAGGTGAGTCTTTTACGAACTTTAATTATGACACGACTTGACGAATGCAGCACCGTGGATGAATAGAATACGTCAACAAAATAATATCCACCGCTAATAAGTTGCGAGGAGTCGGCATGGATGTGTCAGACGAATGGGTGGGAACGCTGTTGCTAGCTGGCTTGCCGGATATATACAAGCCCATGATAATGGGGATTGAAAGTTCAGGAGTAGTAATTAGTTTCGACCGTCTGGAGAGCGCCAGGTTGCTGTGTGGATCCTTATCCTTGGAAACCTACTTAGCCAGCCCTCCGCACCCCTGAAATTTCTTTAGGCGTTCATTGCTCTGTATCTCAAACAAAACAAGTAGATTTCAACCATTTGGCGAAGAGGCATTTATTAAAATCATTATATGTATAGCAAAATGGTAATTTTAAAATAAAATAAATAAAAATCAGCAAAAGAAAAACAAAAAATTACAATTGTGAAAGTATGTTGTAACCACCGACGACACGAAGAAGGATGAGGATACGAAGGCAAGATCGAAAATTATACTTCTTGTGGATCCAGTCAACTATATCCACATCCAATCAGCCACTACAGCAAAAGCAGTTTGGAACAATCTGGAAAAAGCGTTTCAAGATTCTGGGCTGACAAGAAAGGTGAGTCTTTTACGAACTTTAATTATGACACGACTTGACGAATGCAGCACCGTGGATGAATAGAATACGTCAACAAAATAATATCCACCGCTAATAAGTTGCGAGGAGTCGGCATGGATGTGTCAGACGAATGGGTGGGAACGCTGTTGCTAGCTGGCTTGCCGGATATATACAAGCCCATGATAATGGGGATTGAAAGTTCAGGAGTAGTAATTAGTTCCGACGCAATCAAAACTAAACTCCTATAGGATGTCAATTCTGTCAATCCCCAAACTTCGTCATCCGTTCTCGCAGCAACTAGACCGAACAATGTAAACAGAAGGGGTCCCAAGAAAATTCGATGTTACGAGTGCAACAATTATGGCCACATAGCCCGCAACTGCCCAAATAAGAAGAAGCAAGTCAAAGTAAGTTTTGGCGAAGATGACCTGAGCAGCTGCAACATCTGCATCATTGGGGAGATTCCTAAAATGGCCGACCGAATCTCCAGGTAGGGTGGGTATCTGGCCGTGCTGAGTTACATCGACAGCGCCCTCTAAGTGTGGTAACAGTCCGTCTGAATTATGAACATCTTATTAGGCATGATTTATGTTTTTGTGATAGGTGAGGTTGAAGTGCGGGGGGCAAGAACCACCCCATCCGGCGAGCAGAGCTGCGCGAACAAGCATGCCACGTCCCTCGCACTCGACATTCTTTTCCCTTCTCTGTCCCACTCATTTCCACTATCCTGCCCACATCCTAACATTCCACTCCAACTGTCACTTTCCAAACCCCTAGCTCCCAGTTGCCTATTACACATTCGCCTTTAATTTGCTTTGTCGATCTCTTCCTCGCCCTGTCTGCTTTTGCTTGCTCCATCATCCTAGCATCGCTGCCCGCTTCGATTGAGCTCCCCAAAGACGTGAATATGGTTCCGAAAATTACAAAAAAAAAAGCAAACACACAAAAGAACTAAAAAAGGTAAAATAACAAACAAAATATACATCAAGTGAAATAAGCAATCGAACCAATGAAAACACATAACGAATATTAACAAAAATATAAATAACTAGCACAAAACGAATAGATAGCAAACAATTTCTACACAAACAAATTTTCGCAACAGGACAAAAGTATACATAACTACAATTACTGCGGAAAAGGACAAGACCACTAATTAAACCTAAACAAATTACAAAGAATAGATGCAATTAAATAATTTACACAAATAACAGATTGAATAATCCACAAAAAAAGGGAACGAAAATGATAATAAATCACAATTCCACGAACTCAAACACCGATGACAACAAAATAATTCTTGTTCCATCAAAAATGCCAGCAATGCCATAACGAAATTTCAATAAAGTGCATATGGGCATTGTAGCATCTTGTCCTATGCCGCCTGCTCTCTGCCGTCTCTGCCGATCAAGTCACAATTACTATTTTATTTTTATTATTTATTTGACTGACATTTTAGACTACTAGTTGGCATGATACTACAGGCATATAGGGCTTTATGCTAGCATACGTGCTTATTGTCCGATTACACTATAATATGCTATTTGGGCATTTTTATCTGTCAAAATCAGCCTGGTCATATGTGGCATTTAGGACATTAGAGCATATGAGATATGCCCATTACATTGTATGACCATATTTTGACAGGAGAACTGTCCGAAATAGGCATTTTTTGACCACTTGGCATACAGTCTAATCTTACCTTGACAATGGTTTTCTCGTGGAAAGGTTCGTGTTGCATATTATCCCGGATCTAAATGATACAATTCTTTCTGGGAAAATAAAGTTTAGTATTCCTGATGAAATCACTTTTATATACGAACCTTGAAAGCGCGAGTTTTTTGAGGATTTTTATATTTACAAGGCATTGAATTGATTGTGGATTTTTGTAGGAATCTTCTTCTTGATCTTCTTTTTTCATTTTTATTGCTTGAATGTAAATTAGAGAATAGGGTATTTCGCGAAGCTATCCCTTTCAGAAGTGTGCTTTCTCTTTCACTGAAATGTCAAAAAAACTTGTAGGAAAGCAAACTAAATTTTGCATGGCGGGAGATAGGTTTTGCCCATTTTATTTGTGAAAAGTTTATAATAAAGTGCCAAATACAAATTGAAAACATTGCAGTCTTGAAATTTAGAGTTTCTTAAAAGTGTTTACAAAAGTTCAATAAATAAATTTGTAGAGATTGTTTCAAAAAATCCAAAATTAATTTAAACCCTATCTCCCGCCACATAAAATTTCGTTTGTTTTCCTACAAGTTTTTTTAGCTGTCACTTTGTTTTTTTTTTCTCATTTGACATGAACTACCCTATTGTGAGATACAATTTTTGCTGCCAAAATCCAATAATTTCTGAAAACAAATTGTGGCGTCTATAAAAACAAAAAAAAAATACACAACTGTCAAGATACCGACAATTCAAGTTAGTTTTCGCATTCACGTAAATTTTAATCCAGACAACTCAAGTCGACTTACCTTGACTAGATTTGTAAATACGGCCATAGACGTCAACTTACTAGTAAGTCGAGAAATTCTTGACTAGATTGGTCGGTGTTGCAGATATAAACGTCAACTGAGAAAACTGTTCACGTGACCAGGACTGCATTCCAGGTTTGACTATTTTAACTAAATTAACAACGATTGTTTATTTAGTTACTTTTTGGAATCTGGGAGAGCCATTGTTACTAATATCATGTTGATATTTCACTTTTCATGTGGTAGTGAGTTGTTGACATTTGAGATAAAAAAAAATCAATCGAAACAAAAATGGATACCTACAGAAATAAATAAAAAGTTAATGATTGCGATTGCCATAAGCAATGAATATTTTATTATATTGTTGTATATATATAACATTATATTGTTGTTGTCTCTTTTCCAGCCCACGCATCACGTGCAAACCGAATCCATGTTTGATTGCAAAAAAAAAATGAATACGTGAATCCATGACAGTTGCTTTGTAAGTATGAGTGAAATGAACCACACTTTTGCCTCTTGTTAATTTAGTTAACTTCCCCTCCTTCGAACTGTCACACCTTGTCAACGCTGTAGTTAAAATAATTAACTACTGGCGAATTTGGAATGCACTCCAGATTTGCCCAATGAAACCTCAGCAACATGCATTTTGAGAGCTGTCAGACTTACTAAACTAGATTAGTGAATACGGCCAATATAAAATCAAATGAACAATTTTGAAAAAGAAATGAATCGCTCCCGCTTTTTGTGTCGAATCTGAGTTGAAGCTCTAGGCAGAAAACGAAGAAATCCGAAAACTTGCGAAATACGCAAAATGCGTATGTAATGAATAGAACTGACTTCGAATTTATTCGCAAAGGGTTAAACCATCATTAATCGAAAAAAAAAGAAACATCGAAGTGACTATTCGCCCGTACATTTTGACAGCTTTTGTACTGAACTGACGTTTACCGATGTTCGATACACGGGTACGTAATCAACGTAACATAATCCTATTTTCATTAAAAACTCTTTATAAATATAAAAGTTTGATCCTAAACATACGGCATAATGTCCGAAAATGATTATACTGGAGTTTAGAGTCCTTGCCGCGAGCGTAGCGAGCCACATACCCCAACTTGACGCAATATAAGATTTGACATTTCGTTACGTACCCGTGTCGCGAACAACGGGCGAATAGGAACAGCCAAGAAACATTCATGCGAAAAGAGGTGGGCCCTGTAAAAAGATTGGCCTTCCTTGTATATCAAAATGCGTCTTTTTAATGACAAACATATGATCTTGATGCCAATTAATTTTCACTATTAATTAAAGACAAAGAGACATTTTGTTTGTTAATTCAGCTATTTCCACTTATCATTCAAATTCTTTGTGAGTTATTGGCAAACGATAAGCAATTTTTCGCTATTTCCACTTGCCATTTTTTTAATTGGCAAAAAAATACGTCAATTGTCAATTTCAAATCGACAAGTGGAAATCTAGCTAGTGTTTGTAGAGAAAAATAGGAGAGAGAGATGAGTTCTCAAATATGTGGGAGTCGTTGCACCGACCTGGGCTACCCACATTTATGTAAAGGAATCTGTATCTAAATAAGGGTTACAAATTATTCAGTGTTATTTAAAATAAATATGATTTTTACCTAAAATCAACTACAGCTACAGCAAGACTGTTGAATACCATCCCTTGTAATTAAAATAGTCCACGGCATCTTCAGCAGCGGGTCTTACCTCTATGTGACAACCATCTTAAAGACACATAGGTACATCAATATACATTAATGTATAATGCTATATTATTATAACAATCCAATCGTTCCAAAAATTACATTATACTTTCCTATTGCGCCGAAACACTGTGGGAAGCCTAATTTTTGGAAACCATTTACGTTTTCCATTACTAGTTCTTCAGTAAGTGGGTAAGCAGATAAATATATTGGCGCTAGCACATTCCATACTTCTTCGCAAAATTGTTTTAATATGTTGCCTACCGTGCATTTTCCTACTCCGAAGAGATTTACAATGCTTCGATATTCTGCAATAGCTACTTTCTTCCGAAGCGGTAAACATTTTCTATAATTCGTGTCCTGTGTTTTTAAGCGTTGAAGATGAGTACATAAAGTCTCAAAATTTTGTCGAGACATTCGGAAGTTTTCCTTAAAAAACTCACCATTGTTTCCTACAACGTCCTTCTCCCATAAAGTGATTGTTCGAATCTGCAAAACAATAATCTTTATCAATTCAGTAAACTTGGTTTTTGTATACTCACCTCCATCCACATTTGTCTCCGTTTCTTTGAAATTGCTTGCTGTATTGCTGTTTTTTCTCTTCTAGCTACCTTAATATTAATTAAGCACTGATGGCGCTTTTTTTCGGTAATAGGGTAGTTCGCGACAACGTCAGTGTCTAATGAGAAAAAAAAAATCAAAGTGACAGCAAAAAAAACTTGTAGGAAAACAAACGAAATTTTATATGGCGGGAGATAGGGTTTAAATTAATTTTGGATTTTTTGAAACAATCTCTACAAATTTATTTATTGAACTTTTGTAAACACTTTTAAGAAACTCTAAATTTCAAGACTGCAATGTTTTCAATTTGTATTTGGCACTTTGTTATAAACTTTTCACAAATAAAATGGGCAAAACCTATATCCCGCCATGTAAAATTTCGTTTGCTTTCCTACAAGTTTAACCTTGTTTAGTTACAAGTATACCCTATAGCGACTTCTCCTTGCCAATGCAACCATTAAAACTTTCATATTAGTTTGGAGAATAAAATGATGGGCTAGTAATATTTGTAAATTACTGCCACTCATGTTTTGTTTTTACTTTTAATTTGGAAAGTACAAATTGTTTAATTTTTTTTTCATTTGTCACACTCTTCGATTTGACAGCTGATGACAACATCTGATGAAACGTCAAATTAATCTCATTTTTAATTTAATATAATAGAGGTAATAATTTAATTTTAAACCTCGCATTTAATCTCGGGGTTAGCGTTCGCTGGAAACATAGCATACAATTTAGTTTCCCTCGCGCAGTGTACTTAACCTTATCGAAAAAGTAACAAATATACCAATTACAGGCCGAACACTCCTATATTCCATTCAGCGACAAAGTTTGCGATTAGGACGCGCTCATTGTCATTGATATAAAAACGTGTTCATAAACAGCTGTTAAAGTTATTATTTTCAAAAGTATCCAAAGTTATTTTCAAAAGGTAATAAATTCGATTTTATGTCCGTTTTTCGATTTGTGTAAAATAAATTAACAAAGTGCACTGCAAATGCCGAAAGTAAGAAAAGAGCGAATCCGGCAGGATGCCCCTAAACAAGGTATTGCGTTGCAAAACGAAGTGGTTACATGGGTTGACAATGTTATATTTTTAGGAATTGTTTTTAACAAAAGTTTTGGACAACATATCCTTAAAAATCCATTAATCATAGTTGATATGATTGAAAAGACTGGATTGCGATCGACAGACATTGCGTTGGAAATTGGGCCCGGAACAGGAAACATGACTGTAAAAGTCCTTGAAAAAGTGAAGAAAGTGTTCGCATGTGAAATTGATAGCAGGTTGGCAGCGGAGTTGCAAAAGCGCGTGCAAAGTACGCCTCTCCAGTCAAAGTTGCAAATTTTGATTGGGGATTTTTTGAAAACCGAATTACCATTCTTCGATGTTTGTATTGCTAATGTACCATATCAAATTAGCTCACCACTTGTTTTTAAGTTATTACTCCATCGTCCGATATTTCGATGTGCAGTGCTAATGTTTCAAAGGGAATTTGCTCAAAGATTGGTCGCAAAACCGGGCGATAAGCTGTATTGTCGATTGAGCATTAATACCCAACTTTTAGCGAAAGTTGACATGCTAATGAATGTTGGTAAAAATAATTTTAGACCTCCCCCAAAAGTAGAATCGTGCGTCGTAAGAATTGAGCCAAAAAATCCTCCACCTGCTATTAACTTTGCAGAGTGGGATGGTCTAACGAGAATAGTATTTACGCGGAAGAATAAAACACTTTCTGCAATATTTAAACAAGATTCTGTTGTTGAATTATTAAAAAACAATTATAGATTGTATTGTTCTTTAAGGAATATGGTTAGTTTAATAGAACAGCTCAGCCTTGCATTGATTTTACTTTTTTTTTAATTTTTAGGAAGTGGGTGATGTTAACACATCGGAATTGGTGGCGACGATTTTGAAGAAGCTGGATATGGATAATTCTCGAGCACGAACAATGGACATAGATGACTTTATGCAACTTTTGTTGACTTTTAATTCTGAAGGACTCCACTTTTCATAATACATACATACATACTATTTTAAATAACTTGTTATAGTTTTCACTTATTTCTATATCGTTTCTAACATCAACAATATTCTTATTGTAGCAGTTTGTTCGTCCCTTTAAACATGAATTTAAATAATTTTCCTCAATTGGAACATGTTTTGGAGCAATATTAGCCCAGGATTGCACTGAAGGAGATTTGTCAAAATTGGAAAAAAAAAACGCTCGAAATCGTATATCTCGAAAACTGCTAAATCGATTAAGCTCAAATTTACAGATAATCTTAGGTATTGGCCCAGGAGTGCACCTCTGGAGAATGGTCAAAATTGGACAAATGGCGTGGCGCCGGCCATACAAAAAAACATTCAAAATCTTATATCTAGAAAACCACCGAATCGATTGAGTTGAAACAATCCTAGGTATTGGCCCGGGAGTGCTCCTCTGAAGATTGGTCAAAATTGGACAAAGGGCGTGGCACCGCCCATGCAAAAAAAAACAAAACAAAATATGTATCGAAAACCGCTGAATCGATTGAGGTGAAACTTACAGACAATCCTAGGTATTGGCCCAGGAGTCCTCTGGAGATTGGTCAAAATTGGACAAATGGCGTGGCGCCGGCCATACAAAAAAAAATTCAAAATCTTATATCTAGAAAACCACCGAATCGATTGAGTTGAAACAATCCTAGGTATTGGCCCAGGAGTGCTCCTCTGAAGATTGGTCAAAATTGGACAAAGGGCGTCCAATACAAAAAAAAAAACATTCAAAATCTTATATCTCGAAAACCACCGAATCGATTGAGTTGAAACCTTCAGACAATCCTAGGTATTGGCCCAGGAGTCCTCCTCTGGAGATTGGTAACAATTGGACAAAGGGCGTGGCACCGCCCATACAAAAAAAACATTCAAAATCTTATATATCGAAAACTTCGAATCGATTGAGCTCAAATTTACAGACAATTCTAGGTATTGGCCCAGGAGTGCTCCTCTGAAGATTGGTCAACATTGGACAAAGGGCGTGGCACCGCCCATACAAAAAAAAAAATCAAAATATTATTTGGTTTGGTTAGTAAGTGATATGACAAGTAGTGATGGTAGAACAAGCATAAGGACTAGGCCACGCACTGAGCGGCAATCTTAAGCGGCAAGTGGCCATTTATTAAGCGGCAATTCCCATAGAAGATATTTTTTGTATAGGAGGTATAAGATATAGAATGTTTTTTTATTGTATGGGAGGTGCCATGCCCCTTTGTCCAATTTTGACCAATCTACACAGGAGCACTCCAGGACCAATACCTAAGGTCATCTGTAAGTTTGAGCTCAATCGATTTGGTGGTTTTCGAGATATGTATACGATTTTTAATGTCTTTTTCTGTATGGGCGTAGCCACGCCCCTTTGTCCGATTTTGACCAAACTTAATAAAATAGCATTTGTGCCAAAAACAAAGATTTTCTTAAAATTAGAGCTCAATCGGTTTTGTGGTTTTTAAGATATACCATGGTTTTAGTATGGGAGGTTCCACGCCCCTTTATCCAATTTTATTTTACATACAAACCTGCTACAAAAGAATACCTTTCCAGCAAAAAAAGAATCATTAAATTTGGTGTTGCCAAACTCGAGATATAAACGTTCAAACATACACATGATGATTTCTTGCCGGCACTAAGGGATGATAATGCTGAACCCAAAAGAAGTAGCAAATTGCCCGAAAAAACGAAGTAGATTTACAAAAAACGAAGCAGACATTTGGCGAAATGGTCAAAATGATAAAGTTAGGTCTTTAATGGGATCTATAGATGGATGTGTAGTGTGACAGAAGCACATAAATGATATTCTATAGTGCATTACATGACATATTTTTTTCCTGATATTTATATTTCGTTGATTTTGTCGTCGTTGTTGATGTATTTAGAGTCAAATTGATCAATATTGTGTATTTTAAATGATATTTTGAACCATAAATAAACGAAGTAGAAATAAGTTGCTACGTAGCAGATGAACAATGATTAAAAAATAAAGTAGATCTACTACATATGAAGTAAATTATCATCTCTGGGCACTATAGCGCGAACCAATTCACTTGGCCAACCGTCGGTTGCGCAGAGAGAGGATTTAAGAGAATATACACGACACAAAACAAAACACAAAAACAAAATACACAGAAACCTGCGCAGTAGAATGGCCAAGTGAATTGGTACGCGATGTACCCTAAAATAATAGAACAGAATTGAAAGCTGAGCGACGCCGCTCTGCCGCTCAGAAACGTCGCTTGCCGCTCAGCGACCGCGTGGCCACACCCACAACCCATACAATTTCATGTTTGAAATATTTTTTCAGAGTTTTGACGCTCTGCCGCTTTGCCGCTCAGTGAGTGGCCTAGCCCTAAGCAGCGTTACCGATGGACAATTTGAAAATGTCTCCAAAAAATGTCGCCCGCCCAAAAAATGCGTCCCACCCAATTTAACGAAAAAAAAACTTTAAATTATATAGTTTCAAAAATAAGAGAATTTATTTTCTAAATGAAATAAATTTTAAGTAAAAAAAAAAACAAAGAAAAAGAAACAGCTCATGTAGAGAGTTCTTCTATATAGCGTGTGCGTTTGTCTTGCAAAAACTCAAAAACGGCTATATCGATTTGGATGATTCTTCTTTTGTTTTGTTGGTATTTAATCAGGGGTGGCTTAGAAAATTCGGAAAACCCCAATTGAAAAGCCGGCAAATCGAAAAAATGTTAATTTCCATTTAATTTCACTCGAAAACCACCAAACCGATTGATCTCAATTTTAGGAGAATCATTGTTACTGGCCCAAAGGAGTTTTTGGGAAGTTTGGTCAATATTGAACAAAGGGGCGTGGCACTTCTCATACAAAAAATTTTTAAAAATCTTATACATATCTCGAAAACCACAGAATAGATTGATGCCAAATTTTAAGAAAATCTTTCGACGTCATATATCTCAAAACCGAAAAGATTGAGCTCAAATATTGAGAAATTCTTTGTTATTGGCCTGAAGGTGTTTCTGTGAGATTTGGTAAAAATTAGATGAGGGGCGTGGCACTTCCCATACAAAAAAACTGGATTTCAAAAGTTATAAGACTGTTAACATTGATGCGCATTGTCAATACAAATTAGATTAGGATTGGAAATCGGGAATGGCACGACCCATACAAGTTATTTAAAACACTATAGCTTTAGCTTTGAAATTTGGTAAATTGGCCTCAATTTTTATATGTAAATAAAAGGCATTGAATGCATTTGAATACGAACGAGTTTCATTTAATCACCAAATGAAACTTAAACTGTAGACAGTGCGGCCAATATTGCCGATCTCAATGAACTGGAGTTGGAAGGTTGATTGGGATTCATAATCGCAGAGATAAGTTTTAGGTGTTACGAAGTTCACCGGATCATCTAGTAGAGGCGTATTTTTTTGGGAAGTGAGTATAACAAAATCAAAAGTGAGTATAACCGTTTTGCATGTAAAACCGAAAGTGAGTATAACAAAACCAAAAGTGGGTATACCAGTTTTGCATGTAAAAGTAAAAGTGAGCTAGCTATAGATTCCCAAAAAAATATGCCTTAGATATGCAAACATGCGAAGAGTTATTAAAGAAGAAAACACACGCAAAATGTATTTCTTTTTTCAAAATTGTTGGGTGTTACTTGGAGAAATAAATTGAAGTTTTGAAAATGCGTCCCAATGTCGCCTGAATTTGTGAAAGGGGTGCAAAAAACGCTTATTTCGAATTGTGGTCGCCACGCGTCCCGACAGAAGAAATGTCGCCCATCGGTAACACTGGGCCTAAGGCGAAGTCGTTTGAGCTCGGCTAAAGTTCAGAAGTGGGATGTAACCCAATGTGCATTTTTATTATTGTTGAATATCAAAAATAAATAGAAATTACAAAAATAGAAGGAAAACTAGAGAGTTATGTTATAACAGTGTACATAAGGATAACAAAAAAACAAAAAAGGCTCAACAAGAGCCAAAGTGCAATGAAAAGAAAAAGAAAAAAAAAAAGAAATAAAGCTGAATTTAACACAAGAAAAGAAGATTGCGTCGTGAATTCAAGGTCAAGCTAACCACAGGAATGAAGGAAACCTTAACAGGTTTGATTTTAGTAGGTGGCATAATTTGATCACGTGACCACGATCGTTGATCGTTGACATGCACATAATTGCGTAGTTCGCTATCGTGGTAGGTAGCTGGACAGATGTCCGTTGCAAAAGCTATAATCAATTTTGGCATCAGTGCCGTAAACAGAAACGGCATCAATATTATTGGAATGGTAATGCGTCATATATAACCGATTTACAAAAGCATTGTTTTCGTGTTAATCTATCCGATGAGTGGGAGCGGGAAGACAGATGTTGAAAAGACAATGGTTTTAATATGTACAGCTGTGTTCATGAAAATAGTAGTGCATCTCTCTAAAATAGTCAAAAGTAAATAAATTTTTACCGAAAGTAACGGAATTTTGAAATTGGTATTCTCTTTTCTGCATTCTAAACTAAAAGTTTGCATCCTTATATTTTTCAACGGAAAAAGTACCGTTTCATTTGGTTCAAGTTTTGTGTAGAGCAGCGCTACTATTTTCATGAACGCAACTGTATATACAATATAGGGGGCGTTCAATGCGCTTTTGCCTAGCTAGTCAACAGCCTCTGATTGGTCGATTTGACTGCAAATCTAGGCAAGTTTCGTGAGGTCGGTCAGCTGTGGGGACTGGAAATTTAGGCAAGAATTTCTGCCTATGTTCTTAGTCGATTTGAGAAATGTCATAAACAGCTGATTGAAATCGAAGAAATTTTCACTCCATTGTTGAACTTTGCTGAGACTTGTATGTGGTTTTGTTAGGAAAAATGATAAAAAATTAAATTTTAAGTTACTATTGACGGTGATCTGTAGGACATCGATTATAGCGAGGAAACGTACAACAAATTGACTACGGGTAATAAAATCAACACGTACATAGGTGTGATAATAATTAAATAAAATGAAATAGGTATTGGTTAAGTAGATATTGGTACTTGCATAAAACCATCCATAGAATCATTCATTTTACACTTCAATAATTTTATATTTTTCTTTAGTAGGTAGCCAATGTGTTGATCAGTTGATGTAAAAACAGCAAGTGAATGTTCAATTCTTAACACAATGTGAAGCATTTGACATTTAACTTAGGAACTAGGCAATTTTCCGTTCAATGATAAACTGTCACCTAAATATTTAGGTGCCTAACCACATTGAACGCGGCCATACATATAATGGAAAGGGGTAAATGCGTCATTTGTATCAATGGTTTGTACATAAAGTATTTTTCCATGTTGGTATGAGGGATGAGTTGGAAGAGAATTGGGTATGCTTGTCCAATTAGTGTATTTGGCAGGGCGGGGTTTGCGCTTTCGGTACACGAAAGGGTAATCTTTTGCACTGTCTGAGAGCTAAATGGTCGTGTTATAACCATGGATTTTGATCTTTGTGACATGACGTGGTGTGTAGAGTGCAACACGAGTATGCCAAGATTTGTCAACGGTATGGGAAAGTTTGCGTGGTACAGTGTGTTTGGCAGGCCAAGGGTTGCGTTTCCGGTATACGGAAGAGTAACCTTATGCACTGCCTGAGGATTAAATGGTGGTATTATGACCATGAAATTTGATCTTCATGACATGAACGAAAGTGTCTTGTGCATGGAGGATGTCAGCGGTTGTTGTCTCTGGCGTAAGAGCTAAGTTAAGTGGCAAGTCCACGTTTGTTGAAATGGGCCATTGTTTGACATTGACTCTAAGGGGTGAGGTTGCGTTTTCGGTACACGAAAAAGTAATCTTATTGCATACTGTCTGAGAGTAAATTTTTATGTTTTAATTTTCGCGAGATGAACGAAAGTGTCCTGTGTATGGAAGATTCCAGCGGTAGTTTTCGCTGGGGTAAGAGCCAAGTTAGGTGGCAAGACTGCGTAGGGGGATAATGCTGCTGGCCTGATGCGTTTTCGGTCTACGGAAACAGCTACAGGCTGAGCTGAGAAGTTGTAAGGAATCGTTGATGAATTAATTTAATTAATTTCCAATTTTAAACTTCAACCGAAATTAAGTAACAGGAAAAGGAAATCGCTATAGGGAATTTTGCGAAACCTCAAATGGATTCGTTTCCATAGAGTACGCCATTTTTTTTTCGCTCAGATTATGGTAACATTTTTAGGCTCTTCTAGTTCATTTGATTTCATTTTGTTAGCGAATATTTTTATTAAATTAAACGCTAAAAATCTAAAACTAATTTTAGAAATAAAAACCTGATTTTTTTAAATAAAATCAAGGGAGCGGGACGTGTTTGAAGGTGGAGCCATATCATGAGCATACATGCGTGAGCGAGATAGCTTTGTGGGAAATGGCAAGGCAGGTTTGGTTTAGCGGATTTATCGGCAGATTGGTTTTACACTTAGGAGTGATCAGACGGCACGTGGTGGATGAATTTTTTTTTTGTATTTTTTTTGTTAAATCGGTGGTTTACTGGGAGTGAGACGCGGAAAAGTTAAGAAAAAGTTTCAGTGTGTGCAGTAACGAGGACGAAAATCGAGGCACGAATGTCAAGTTATTGCCTGATGAAAGTGCATGATTGATTACACGCCGTTCATACATATATATCGTCTGCCCCGTACAAAGTTCCGTCCTGTCTCCCCAGTACAAACAAAAGCCCATGCGATTTTAATTCCCACCTGACCACACAGTCCACACAGTCAAAACATCACCTAAAAAATGTACACCGAAGAAGAAAATCGATCGTGCAATTGGCCGCAAAACCCAAATCGCACATGTGTGTGTGAGATCGACCTGCCGAGACTCAGCCGACAACCAGTGGTGAAATAGTGCCACGCCGTCACTTGTGAGCACGTTCGCCCAGTATCACCAGCTCAAAGGTCGCCGTCTCAGATGCTGGAGCAAAATCCACCTGCAGAGCGATTTTTCCCCCGAAGCAAAGACTCCGGCCAAAGCGAAAAATATTGCAGTTTCAGCAGCAAAGGCTTCAGTCAGTTTTAAACACTGTGCAGCAGCAAGGTCTCCAGCCATTTTTCCTAACCCGAAAGTGTAGCAGCCAAGATTCCAACCTTTTCTATAATATCGGAAGTTCCGCAGCAAAAATTACAACCAGCGTTGTTTCTCTATCGCGCCCTAGAGGGCTCTATTAGCTGTACTAAGTGTGAGGAAAAAAAAGCTAAGTCCAGGTCAATTTTGTTTTGTAAATCATTTATGTTCAAATGAAATTTCTATCTATCTAGTTTAGCGCATCGTCATTTTTGTTTTGCTAACAATTGAAGCAACATACATCCAGGAAGGAATGCGGTGCACCTCATACCAACCCCTTGGATCCCGGATTAAAGGTAACCCAGAACATTAAGTGGGGTAAGTTTTTATTAAAAATTTCGTTTGAACAAAGTGATAGTAGTTTGATTGGACCAGTGACGTGTAGATAGATAGGGAAGAGATAAGAAATCATCGTTAAGAACCAAAGAGAAAGAGAGTACAGTTTTAAATGTCACATTGCTTTCGGGCTAATGCAAATGTAGTTTAAATTTTGTTGGTTGGATAATAATATAACTTTTGCCTATAAATGAAAGATAGATTTGAGAAAGATAAAGATTTAAGATCCTACTATAATTAAACCGTTGAAAATAAATAATATCGAAATTAAGATTAAATTAAATATTAAGGTGCTATCGTGGATAGCTTATTCTTTTTTTTTTTTTTTTGCTGGAATAAATGAATTTATGTATACTATCGACAGTTTTAAAGAAAGTTTTTTTTGTTTTTACGCTGCGCTTGGCTGATGATTTTTTTTTGGAACACTTAGTGGTCACTTTGAAGTGATATACCCTCGTCTTCGCTGGCATTATGCACGTCGTAACAGTCGTTAAAATGTGTTGGTGCTAAATTTAAGGTAGGGTGTGTGGGGCTGTAAAGGAAGAACAGATGCGTGAGATTTAAAAGTGCTTAGAGGTATCTTAAGTTCCGTTTGGGGCTAGATACCCTCTTCATGTTAGGGGTCGTCGTAAAGTGAGCATGTCGGCGGCCAAGGAAACTAAGTTTCGGTTTGGTTAGGGGCGGGTTAGCTCTTGGAGAGAAATAACATCTTACCTCTCCCGCTCTCTCCCACTTTTGGAAGCAATAAGAAGTGGATTATATATAGAACTCGGGCCTCGCAATTTCTATTGTTAGGGATGGATGGTTACCGGTCGCGTTACAATCTTTTGCGACTTTTCTTTTTTTTTTTTGTTTTATTGATCAACAGGCATGTAAAAATACGAAGTAACCCCAGTCTAGGGCCTGTGGCAAGATCCCCACCCTCCGTTGAGCTAGCGCGTGGTGGCGTGTTCATGCCTGAGCCATAGGAGGCCTAGACACCCCTCCTGCTATTCTGCCCGGATTGCCTCAAGGGTCCTGTGACCTTGGGTCATAAGGGTAGACAAATCTAGTGGGGGGTTCGGCTGCATCCAGATATGCAAATTTATATTTTACCTTCTAAAACTAGGCCTTCTTCTGTATGGGTGATAGTACAGCAGAGGGTCGAGTCACGTTTAGACCGGAAAACGTTCCAGTCATCGAGGCATTTCTGTTTGCCGGCGTAAACATATGCACCCTATGATTGGGTTCGGTCCTATACGTATGCAGCCTTTCGTTACAGGTGGCGCCCAACGTGGGGCCCGAAGTTCTATTCATATAAATATGTAATTCACAAAAATTTAAATCAAAAAAAAATATTTATTTTTTCAAACTTTTAGTTCTGGCTTTCTACGTATCCGGTAAATGGGTGCAACTGAGTCCTTAATTATGTCTGTTGTACGGACGATTGCTTTAAGGTAGAGTTTGTAAAAGTGCGTCTTAAAGTGTTTAAATTTGCTAGTTCCTAATCGTGTAGTCCTTATGTCCGGTATATAGGTAGACCTAAGTCCTTATGTACGTCTGTTGCTAAGGCTAACACAGTTTAGGTTTATTCCGTCTTAACTCTTTGAGTCTATGAGTTTATGTCCGGTTTTTGAGTGAAATCTGTTCCTCATTTACGACAGTTGCTAGATTCAAGACGCATATGCGATTTTTGTTCAAGTCAAGCAGTCTTGTTAAGTCCGGTAAATGGGTCGACCCTTGTCCCCATTTACGTCTGTTGCTTAATGTTGCCTGCCTGATCCTTTTGCAAAACTAAGACCGCTTAGTAAACAAACTATTTTCACACTTCCATCTGCTGAAAAAAAAACACAGTCACTTAGATGCTTCAATAACATCTATATCCATAGTGGGATTTTGAGCTCAAATTTCGTATTTATCCTAAATAGGCCCTACACATCCTTAATATTTATGAAGAAGTTTTGAGAACAGCGTTTAGTATTTTTGCATTTTTCTTTTAGTTTGCTTAGACATTCCGACTTCTTCGCCATCCACTTCATTCAACCGTTTTCCCAATTACCACAAGTGGGAAATAAAGTTTGACAATGTGAAGATGACTGTGGATGATTTCCTCTTCCGACTTGGAAGATTAAAGGAATCATATAATGTAACTTGGTGTGATCTTGTCAGCAATTTTCACCATTTTGTTTCGGGCCAAGTCGAAACATGGTTTTGGACTTACCTCAAGAGTAATCCAGGCGTAAACTGGACGACTCTTTGTCTTGCTTTGATAGAGCGGTTCCGTAGTTTAGAATCGGACTTCGAACTGTCTCGAAAAATGTCCGACCGTAGGCAAGGACAGTACGAGCCTTTCGATGTGTTCTTCGCAGACCTTATGCAGCTCAATTCTAGATTGCGTGTACCAAAGTCAAACCGGGAGGTAATTGAGATTATCAAACAGAACGTTAATCGAAAGATAGGGGAACACCTCATAACTTTTAGTACCCACAATATCCCCGAAATGGTACATGTTTGTCGTACGATTGAAAAGTTCATTAATGAGCATGACAATCCGCGGCCTAGAATGCATCAATCTTTTCCTTCGCGTCGGAATATTAGCAAAATTGAACAGGCAGCAGATATTCATACCACACCCTGCGTGTCAGCGGAAGTTGAAGCAGTTGGTTTCCGCCAGAGAAATACAAGCTTATTGAAGTGTTGGAACTGCAAAGAACTTGGACATACCTTTTTTGATTGTGCTACCCCACAGCGAGCTCTATTTTGCTACAAATGTGGCCGTGAGAACACGACAACACCTCAGTGTCAAAATTGTGCGGGAAACTTTCAAAGGAGCAATCATCCAACCGGGGAGGATTGCTCAAGGAACCCCAGCCCGGCAAATTATCAAATGTAACCCCAACACCTCCCATAACAATACTTAAGCGTCCTGACGAGCCTAGTCCTAAAGAAACTGTAGACATTACTACTTCTGCTACAGAACACAACTCTGAGAAAAAGTCTTTTCACGAGCGACTTATGCAATACCACCAAACGAGAAACAGAATCTTCGGAATACCAGCTCGTTCCCCGAAGATAGTCAAAGTTAGGAAACGGTTTGTTGACAAGAAACGACAATGTAAAGCAATTGCTGCTACGACTCTCCAATGTTCTTCGGATGATCCAAGACCGTATGTTACAGTGAAGATTTTTGAGAAGGATTGGCTAGGGTTACTAGACAGTGGCGCTTGTATAAGCTGCTTAGGCGCAGGAAGTGTAGAGTATCTACGAAACAACAAAATTATGTATAAAAAGTTTTCGTCTGCCGTCACAACAGCTGACGGAAAGAAACAGAATATTGTCGGCATAGTAAATGTCAAAATGCTGTTCAGGAATCGAACCGAAGATGTAACCCTTTTTGTCGTTCCATCTTTGACTAAGGAGTTATACCTCGGGGTAGATTTTTGGCGCAAGTTTGAAATAGCCCCAAGTGTTATCTCAGAAATATCTCTGAAACCCTTTAGCTTGGAGAGTATTTGTAGTTTGGATATATCTAGCAACGGACAGTTGAAAAGCGAAGTTCTCACCTTAGCTCATACCTTGTCTGATATGGAATCAAGGAAGTTAGATGCAGCCATCAGTCTGTTCCCGTCCTTCGCGAAGGTTGGTTTAGGTAGAACCCACCTAGAGGAACACACAATTGATACTAGGGACGCGGAGCCAATAAAACAGCGTCATTATCCCGTATCTCCAGCGGTACAAGCCCTTCTGTATGCGCAGTTGGACCGTATGCTTGCTTTGGACGTGATCGAAGAAAGTTCAAGTGCATGGAGCTCCCCAGTTGTTCTAGTAAGAAAAGCTGAGAAGAACCGTATGTGCTTGGACGTTCGAAAGCTCAACCGGGTCACTAAAATGGATGCGTACCCACTGCCGCATATAGAAGGGTTGCTAGGTCGTCTTTCGGATACCTACTTTATTTCAAGTATAGATCTGAAGGATGCCTTTTGGCAAATACCGTTGGAGTAAAGTTCAAGGGACAGGACTGCTTTTACCGTCCCCGGTAGGCCGCTGTATCAGTTCAAAGTGATGCCTTTCGGCCTTTGTAATGCGCCTCAGCGCCTTTGCAGGCTCATGGATAAGGTCATTCCTCACGAACTGAGACAGCGGGTGTTCGTCTATCTGGACGACTTGCTAGTTTTCTCGAGGACGTTTGAGGAGCATATCCAACTTCTTTCCTTAGTCGCAAATAAACTTAAGTCAGCTGGACTTTCGATTAATATCGATAAATCCAAGTTCTGCTACAAAGAATTAAAATATCTCGGGTTTGTTGTGAGAAACGGCATTTTAAAGGTAGATCCTGCCAAGGTGGCTGCCATAAAAGAATTTCCAATACCTAAAACTGCTCGTCAGGTAAGGCGATTCTTAGGAATGTCTGGCTGGTATCGGCGTTTCGTAAAGAACTTTTCTTCTTTAGCGTCTCACCTTTCGGATACCCTTAGGAAAGGAGTTGCGTTTAGGTTCGGCGAAAAGGCAACAGAAGCATTTAACGCCATTAAAGAAATGTTGACCTCGTCACCCGTGTTAGTTAATCCTGATTTTGACAAACAACCCTCTTCAACCGGCATCCGAGCTGTATTATGTCAGGAGGACGAACACGGTGGGGAACGTCCAATATACTTTTATTCGCATAAACTGAACGATGCTCAGAAAAACTACTCTGTCACAGAACGAGAATGCTTGGCGGCAGTAATGGGTATAAACAAGTTCCGACCTTACATAGAAGGATATCAGTTCAAAGTCATCACAGACCATGCGAGTATGAAGTGGCTGATGGGGTTGAAAGACTTGAAAGGAAGATTAGCGCGGTGGAGCTTGGATTTGGAAGCATACACCTTTGAGATCGAGCACCGTAAGGGCAGCTTGAATGTCGTGCCAGATGCGCTTTCGCGTGTTTATGAGGTTGAAGCATTACAGTCTGGTTCCTCGAGTTCAAAGAGAATGCTTGATGTACTGCATATAGATCTGAGAGACCCTGCGTTTCAGTCTGACAAAGCTAACAAAGACCAGTTGCCTGACCTTCTTATCTCGGATGGTTATGTTTACAAAAAAATTAGACATAGTACTGGTAATCCACTCCAAGATGAATTGTCGTGGAAGCTATGGGTTCCGGCAGCGCTTACTAACCATTTGATCTTTTTGGCACATTGTCCGCCAAAGGCCGCACATGGTGGTATAGCAAAGACCCTGTTCAGGCTGCGAGAACGGTTTTACTGGCCGAATATGGCAACCAATGTAAAGCGGTATATCTCTCTTTGCGAGGTGTGCAAAACTACCAAAGCTCCCAACACCATATCTGAGAGCACCGATGGGTAAAGCCTTCAAGGTAGACCGACCCTTCCAGCATGTATATGTGGATTTTTTAGGACCGTATCCTCGTTCCAAACTAGGAAATACTCATATCATCGTGGCTTTGGATCAGCTTACAAAGTTTGTTTTGGTCAAGGTTCTCAGAAGAGCTACCGCGGACACTGCCCTCAAATTTCTACGAGATGAGATATTTCTTATTTTCGGTATCCCGGAAACCGTCCTCACTGACAATGGGAAGCAGTTTTTGAGTAACGAGTTTGGTAACCTGATGAAGTCTTTCGGCATCAACCATTTAAAAACTGCATCATATTCCCCTCAGGCCAATGCTAGCGAGCGTGTAAACAGATCGATACTTTCTGCCATTAGATCATATCTCGATACCGACCAATCTAATTGGGATTTGCATCTGCCTCTTATTGGTAGTGCCCTTAGGACAGCGGTTCATTCGGCCATAGGAATGTCTCCTTATGAAGCAGTCTTTGGGCAACGCATGATCGAGCACGGCAGTGACTATAAAATACTGAGGAAGCTTAATGGGCTAAATGGTTCCGAGATTGATCTCATCCCAAAAGCAGCGAAGATTAATATTTTGCATTCGCACATAAAAAATTCCCTGGAAAAATCACATCAAGTATACGCCCGAGTGTACAACACTCGCAGTGCCAACGTCAAGTATCAGGTAGGTGACTTGGTATACAAGCGGAATTTTGTTCTCAAGCGATGCAAACAAGGGATTAAATGCAAAGCTATGTCCTAAGTTTGTCCAAGCTAGAGTTACAAAAATCATTGGCGGTAATATTTACGAATTGGTGGATAGTTCTGGGAAGCGGCTAGGCGTTTCACACTCGAAAGATATTCGGCGGTAAGAGTTTTGATTCACGTCCGCAAGTATGTATATACATTTGAATCTACATTTGGCAGATTGGTTTTACACTTAGGAGTGATCAGACGTGCCGGTGGATGATTTTTTTTTGTATTTTTTTTGTTAAATCGGTGGTTTACTGGGAGTGAGACGCGGAAAAGTTAAGAAAAAGTTTCAGTGTGTGCAGTAACGAGGACGAAAATCGAGGCACGAATGTCAAGTTATTGCCTGATGAAAGTGCATGATTGATTACACGCCGTTCATACATATATATCGTCTGCCCCGTACAAAGTTCAGTCCTGTCTCCCCAGTACAAACAAAAGCCCATGCGATTTTAATTCCCACCTGACCGCGCCGTCCACACAGTCAAAACATCACCTAAAAAGTGTACACCGAAGAAGAAAATCGATCGTGCAATTGGCCGCAAAACCCAAATCGCACATGTGTGTGTGAGATCGACCTGCCGAGACTCAGCCGACAACCAGTGGTGAAATAGTGCCACGCCGTCACTTGTGAGCACGTTCGCCCAGTATCACCAGCTCAAAGGTCGCCGTCTCAGATGCTGGAGCAAAATCCACCTGCAGAGCGATTTTTCCCCCGAAGCAAAGACTCCGGCCAAAGCGAAAAATATTGCAGTTTCAGCAGCAAAGGCTTCAGTCAGTTTTAAACACTGTGCAGCAGCAAGGTCTCCAGCCATTTTTCCTAACCCGAAAGTGTAGCAGCCAAGATTCCAACCTTTTCTATAATATCGGAAGTTCCGCAGCAAAAATTACAACCAGCGTTGTTTCTCTATCGCGCCCTAGAGGGCTCTATTAGCTGTACTAAGTGTGAGGAAAAAAAAGCTAAGTCCAGGTCAATTTTGTTTTGTAAATCATTTATGTTCAAATGAAATTTCTATCTATCTAGTTTAGCGCATCATTTTTGTTTTGCTAACAATTGAAGCAACATACATCCAGGAAGGAATGCGGTGCACCTCATACCAACCCCTTGGATCCCGGATTAAAGGTAACCCAGAACATTAAGTGGGGTAAGTTTTTATTAAAAATTTCGTTTGAACAAAGTGATAGTAGTTTGATTGGACCAGTGACGTGTAGATAGATAGGGAAGAGATAAGAAATCATCGTTAAGAACCAAAGAGAAAGAGAGTACAGTTTTAAATGTCACATTGCTTTCGGGCTAATGCAAATGTAGTTTAAATTTTGTTGGTTGGATAATAATATAACTTTTGCCTATAAATGAAAGATAGATTTGATAGATTTGAGAAAGATAAAGATTTAAGATCCTACTATAATTAAACCGTTGAATATAAATAATATCGAAATTAAGATTAAATTAAATATTAAGGTGCTAAGAAAGTTTTTTTTGTTTTTACGCTGCGCTTGGCTGATGATTTTTTTTGGAACACTTAGTGGTCACTTTGAAGTGATATACCCTCGTCTTCGCTGGCATTATGCACGTCGTAACAGTCGTTAAAATGTGTTGGTGCTAAATTTAAGGTAGGGTGTGTGGGGCTGTAAAGGAAGAACAGATGCGTGAGATTTAAAAGTGGTTAGAGGTATCTTAAGTTCCGTTTGGGGCTAGATACCCTCTTCATGTTAGGGGTCGTCGTAAAGTGAGCATGTCGGCGGCCAAGGAAACTAAGTTTCGGTTTGGTTAGGGGCGGGTTAGCTCTTGGAGAGAAATAACATCTTACCTCTCCCGCTCTCTCCCACTTTTGGAAGCAATAAGAAGTGGATTATATTGTAATATTCGGCTGGGATTCGAAAAGATAAAACACTATTCTGTTTACCAAACTTTAATAAATCACTTTTTATTACAAGACAATTCACTTAAAATCAACTTTTCCGCTTATTTCAATCTTTTCCACTTATTACAATCTTTTCCACTTATTTTAAATCACTACCGATACTATTCGAACTTTGCTTTACACGGTTTAAAGATAAACTGTCCCCTCGTCGGATTTCGCAACCCTTTTTATACTCCCCACTAAAGCTTCTCGAATATTCTATACTCCAACCGGAACAATCGAGAATGTACTAGTTTCGTTTTAGACCATTCACCATTCGTTGAGTTTAGACGATTCGAAGTTCCGTTGAATAAGTTCGTCTACTTTCCATTAGATGGCGTTATGGTCAATAAGTAGTACTTTTCAATCCACACTACAATATCCCCCTCTTAAACTTGTTCGTCCCGAACAAATGCGTCAACATTTTCCCCAATGTAACGGTGAAGACGATCCACATGGACAACTTTGAGTTTACCTCTTCCTCGTTGGATTCGATAGACCACGTCGTTGATTCGCTTGACTACTCTATAGGGCCCCTCCCAATCTTGTTGCAATCATGCGGTCGCTGGCTATCTTGATCTTATCCCTAGTTTTTCGATGCACGTCCCTGATGGTTTCTCTGAGGTCCGCAACATAATCGTCCTCATCCTTGGGTTCCTCAGTGGGAGATCCGAACATCAACTCACTAGGTAGCCGGACTGTTCGACCAAACAGGATTTCAGATGGTGTATGCCCTGTAGTATTATGCACAGCATTGCGATAGGCTAGTAGAAACATTGGGATCTGTTTATCCCAATCCCTCTGGTCGTCGCATACAACCTTAGATAGGTGTTCATTCAAGGTTCTGTTGAAGCGCTCTACCATCCCATCTGATTGCGGATGGAGCGGCGTTGTTCTCGTCTTTTTAATCCCGAGTAAGTGGCATACTCCTTGAAAAATCTTGGACTCGAAGTTTCGGCCTTGGTCCGAGTGCAATTCCAATGGTACACCAAATCTGCTCACCCAGTTGAAAACAATCTGCTCTATCACGGTTTTGGCTTCTTGGTTAGGAATGGCAAATGCTTCTGGCCACTTACTGAAGTAGTCCATAACCACGAGGATGTAACGATTTCCATTAATCGTTTCAGGAAACGGTCCGGCAATATCAACTGCAATTCTTTCGAAAGGGGCTCCAGCATTGTATTGGTGCATTTTTCCTTGGGTTTTCACTCTCGGGCCTTTGCTGGCCGCACAGGTTACGCACTTTCTGCACCAGTTTTCTACATCATCCCTTGAGTGGATCCAGTAAAAGCGCTCTCGCACCTTTTCGAGCGTCTTATTTATTCCCAAGTGGCCCCCGGATACTCCATCATGCAGTTCTCTTAGAACATCGCTTACTCTCGACCTGGGAACAATAAGCTGCATCACGAACGTTTTTCCATCAGAGCTTTCCCATCTTCTTCTCAAAATGCCGTCCTGCACATGAAGAGAGTCCCATTGCGCCCAGTATGCCTTCAGTTCGGGGCTCCTATTGGATATCTCCTGCCAGTCTGGTTTTCCCTCATGCTCCTTCCAGGCGAGAATCGGCTCGATATCCGGATCTTCCCTTTGAGCCTCCCGGATCTCTCTCGCAGTCCAGCCACCAATGGGTTCAGCTCTCAGCCTCTGTACGGAAACGGCATCTTTTTCCTCCTGACGCACACAATGTTTGCAATCGGCTTTGCAGGGTCGGCGGGAGAGAGCATCTGCATTAGAGTGAAGAGTTCCCTTTCGATGCTGTATCTCGTAGTCATACATCTGCAGCCGTTCGATCCACCTCGCGACTTGTCCCTCAGGATTCTTAAACTGCAGCAGCCACTTTAAAGACGCATGATCGGTGCGAAGAATAAATTTGCTCCCATAAAGGTACTTGTGGAAATGTTTTGTCGCCAGGACTAAAGCGAGAAGTTCCCGTCTGGTCACACAGTAGTTCCTTTCTGGCTTCGAGAGAACTTTACTGAATTAGGAAACTACTTTCTCTTGGCCATCATGCACTTGCGAAAGGACGGCTCCAACTCCCACATTACTAGCGTCTGCGTCCACAATAAATGTTTTTCCAGGAGTGGGGTACGCTAGTATGGGGGCGTCACACAGTTGCTGCTTTAGTTTTTCAAAGCTCTTTTCGCACTCACCTGACCATTTAAATTGTTTTCCCTTTTCCGTCAGTTGATGCAAGCTCTTCGCAATCCCGGCAAAGTCCTTCACGAACCGTCTGTAGTAGGTCGCAAGTCCCAGGAAGCTCCTCAGTTGATGTTTGTCTTTGGGAACCGGCCAGTTTTTCACTGCTTCGACTTTCTCTGGATCAGTCCTGACTCCTTCGGAAGAGATGATGTGTCCGAGGTATTTTACTTCTGGTCTAAAAAGAGCACACTTTTTCGGGTTCAGCTTCAATTGCGCGCCTCGCAGTCTCTGGAACACTTCCTTCAAGTTGTCTCGATGTTCTTCAAACGTTTTGCCTACCACGATGACATCATCTAGATACACCAAACAGGTTTTCCACGTCAGTCCCAGCAAAACGCGCTCCATTAGCCGTTCAAAGGTGGCTGGAGCATTGCACAGTCCAAATGGCATTACTGTGAATTGCCAGAGCCCGTTTCCTGCTGTAAAAGCTGTTTTCTCGCGGTCTTCGGGATGGATCTGCACTTGCCAGTAGCCACTCTTTAAATCAATTGTGGAAAACCATTTGGCGCCGGATAGTGTATCCAGGGTGTCGTCAATCCTTGGCAGAGGGTAGCTATCCTTTTTGGTGACGTTGTTCAGCTGACGATAGTCCACGCAGAATCTCGTGCTGCCGTCTTTCTTCTTGACCAGTACAACCGGTGACGCCCATGGACTTTGCGAACTTTCAATCAGCCCTTCCTTTTCCATCGTCGACACCATTTCTGCAACCTCCGTCTGCTTAGCCAATGGTAGTCGTCTGGGAGGCTGACGAATAGGTCTTGCGTCTCCTGTGTCGATTCGGTGTTGTACGAGATGTGTCCGACCATACTCGCCGCTCTTCGAAGCAAATATATCAGCGAACTCGTTGATTAGTTCCCCCGCCATTTCTTGCTGCTCCTGATTCAACTCACACTGTCCAAATATACTCCTTTTTATCTCTGCCATTTCCGTGGATGTAAGAGGTTTGGCAGGACCCTCATTGGATAATTTTGTGACCGCAGTAATTGGTACGCACTTACCGACCACTTCCCCTTGCTTTAGTTTCAGGCTGCTATGTTCGACATTTAGGACTCGTACGGGAACCATGTTGTTTTTAGGTTCTACAAGCATCTTTCCAACGACGTAGTTTTGATAATGATTTTCTGGATCTGGCTCAACTAGGTAGAATCGGTGGCTCCCAGGATCACCTTCCAGTTTGGTCCAAATAAGTGTTTCTGAAGAAGGTGGTAATATCTCGTCTTCACTCATGACTGTCCTTAGAGCTGTGACATGCTCGTCCCCGTAAATCATGGGAATCTCGACGTTCCTGTACTTTAGTACTTGCAAGCCGATGTCCAGTACTACATCATGTGCCTTCATAAAGTCGATTCCGATGATGCATTCGTCACATATATCGGCCACTAGGAAGGTATGGGAGAATACTAATCCCGCAAGATTTATTGTTAGCAGTACTTCTCCATACACCTTTGCTGTTGCTCCAGTTGCTGTTTTTAGACAGTAGCTGCTGGTGTTGTGCAGCCATGATTGGCGAACGATGTCCCTCCTTATAATGGAAGCGGTGGCACCGGTGTCGATGGTGGCCACATACATTTTCTGGCCGATATGGGCTTCCACTGTCAAACTCTTGTTACCTCGTTTGGTTTGGGAAACTTGAATGGTGGTCCTGGGGGCGTCGATTCCAGAATCCAACTTCTGCCCCGCGAAGTTGGTTCTTACACGTTTCCCGACTGATGATTTTGAGAAGAGTCATCCGCTGGACGCTCAGATGCCCCTTCATTACGACTCCTAGCGCTGCAGTACGGACAACTAGTGTGTCTGGGTGGAGCTCTGCATTGTCGCTGTAGATGTCCAATTTTGTTACAGTTCCAGCAACGAATCGGTCCCCTGCGAGCACTGTTCTGTTCTACGACGTTTGCCCTTTGGCACGAGCATTCGACGGTTGTCATCTCTCTCACACGGTGAAACCCTTGTGATGCTTGGTCAGCAGCTTTCATGGTCAGGGCAAATGCCAGTGCCTCAGGGAGAGTTTTCTTTCCAGCCATTCGTACAGCCATTTGCAGTTGTCGGTCCTCTATGGCTTGGATAAACGCCTCTACAGCCATTTCGTTGATGAGATCCTCGCCAGCATTGGGATACGACAAATGCGCCAGGCGTTCGATATCCGCTTGCAACTGTTGGAGCGTTTCTCCCCGCTTCTGGATTCTACTGCGCAGTTGCACCCTGTATACTTGCTGCATGTGGTCATCACCAAAGCGCATTTCGATAGCCTTCACCAATGCGTCGTAGTTGCGTTGCTTTTCTTCAGAAATAGTTTGAAGCAACTCTGCAGCTGTACCTCGTAGTGCTAGCGTTAGTGCGATGGACTTTTCCTCGTCGTCCCAGCTGTTGGTCATTGCAGCTGCTTCGAACTGCCGCTTATAAATTGGCCATGATGTTTGACCATCGAAAACAGGCGGTTGCATCTCCTTCCTTCTAGGGCAATCAGCAGAATATTCTCGGGCTTTCTGTTTCTTTACTTTATCCAGTTCCCTAGCCAAGTTCTCGAAGTTTGTCTCATGCTCTCTTGCTTGTTCTTGTAATTTTTTATTGATTTCGACAAATTGTGTCTCATGCTGGTTTAATTTGTTATCAATCGCGTCGAATTTTACTTCTAGAACGTTCTTAAATTCTTCCACGGAACATTGTTCAAAATTCACTTTTTTTTTTTTTTTTTTTTTTTTTTTTTTTTTTTTTTTTTTACTTTACTACACTTTATTTCTATTTCTGTACTGCGCAAATTAATTCACTTTTTTTTTTTTTTTTTTTTTCTTTACTTCACAATTTAATTCACTGCTTTTGTTTTTACCACACTTCGCACAGAATAAGTTTTATCCCACTTCTGACACCAATGTAATATTCGGCTGGGATTCGAAAAGATAAAACACTATTCTGTTTACCAAACTTTAATAAATCACTTTTTATTACAAGACAATTCACTTAAAATCAACTTTTCCGCTTATTTCAATCTTTTCCACTTATTACAATCTTTTCCACTTATTTTAAATCACTACCGATACTATTCGAACTTTGCTTTACACGGTTTAAAGATAAACTGTCCCCTCGTCGGATTTCGCAACCCTTTTTATACTCCCCACTAAAGCTTCTCGAATATTCTATACTCCAACCGGAACAATCGAGAATGTACTAGTTTCGTTTTAGACCATTCACCATTCGTTGAGTTTAGACGATTCGAAGTTCCGTTGAATAAGTTCGTCTACTTTCCATTAGATGGCGTTATGGTCAATAAGTAGTACTTTTCAATCCACACTACAATATATAGAACTCGGGCCTCGCAATTTCTATTGTTAGGGATGGATGGTTACCGGTCGCGTTACAATCTTTTGCGACTTTTCTTTTTTTTTTTTGTTTTATTGATCAACAGGCATGTAAAAATACGAAGTAACCCCAGTCTAGGGCCTGTGGCAAGATCCCCACCCTCCGTTGAGCTAGCGCGTGGTGGCGTGTTCATGCCTGAGCCATAGGAGGCTTAGACACCCCTCCTGCTATTCTGCCCGGATTGCCTCAAGGGTCCTGTGACCTTGGGTCATAAGGGTAGACAAATCTAGTGGGGGGGTTCAGCTGCATCCAGATATGCAAATTTATATTTTACCTTCTAAAACTAGGCCTTCTTCTGTATGAGTGATAGTACAGCAGAGGGTCGAGTCACGTTTAGACCGGAAAACGTTCCAGTCATCGAGGCATTTCTGTTTGCCGGCGTAAACATATGCACCCTATGATTGGGTTCGGTCCTATACGTATGCAGCCGCTCGTTACAAAGTTGCGGGCTTGCTGTCACGGGATGTAAGAGAGTCCTGATAAATAGAATCAAGGAATTTGATGCTAAGCGAGTGGACGCAGCCGACAATAACCCAACTAACATGCAGCCAAGTAACACCAGTGTAAGAACAGGGACGAGTGAGCGCAGTGACATCGAACTACCCGAACTACACGATGTCACGACGAGTTCCGAGGTTGGGGTGGTGAACGACGAAACATTGCGGACTAATGAATTGGAACTGATAAGGCGTGAACGGGATCTCATCGAGAAGGAACGAGCAGTTATAGCAAAGGAAAGGGAACTGACGGAAAAACTTAAGAAGCTGTCTGAAAGGAACGCCCTGAATTACGACAGAGCACGCGCGTCTAATGTGCGCTGCAGTATAAGGGAAATCTCGGACGTGCTGCCTTTATTTTCACCGGGAGATGTCTCTTCCATGGCAGCAGGTGGGTGGGTCGACCATATAGAGAGCTTACTTAAAATATACAGGTGGGACGAAAAAGCCCTGCTAATGGCAACGGGATCGAAAATGCAAGGCCCAGCAAGGTTTTGGTAGGCCACGACATGCGAAGCCTGTACGACTTGGGAACAGTTGGCATCAGGACTGAAGAAAAAATTTCCCTCCGGGCAGTACGAGGTAGAAATCCACCAAAAACTGTCGAAAAAGGAACGAATCGCTAGAAAGCTACTGCTTCGAGATGAATATGCTGGGGAAAAGGGCAAATTTGGCCGACCGTTCCATAGTATAATACATCATCACTGGGTTGAATGACCCACAAGTGCGAGTCTGTCGACTGGAAGTTTCAGCAGCATTGCCGAATTGATCAAAAAAATCAAGTGGTATGAAGCCATACAAACAAACTCACGATGCCTCATGAATCCAACTTGGGAACACTGCAAATTGACATCGAACGTGAGCGGACCTACAAGCAACACGTGGACGAATTGGGAATCGAAATCTTTTACCAGTAGACCAGAAGGCTGGCAATGACAGGCCCAACGTCCAACCGTCCAACAGCCCATTTATCTGGGGCTACCTGTTACAATTGCAACAAAATTGGCTATTTGGCCGGGCAGTGCACACAGCCCCGCAAACGAGGATTGCTAGGAAAATGGGATTGCTGCCAAATTCCGGCGAAGGCCGAGAAACATACCATCTTAATCAGTGATGTTATTCCTCACGAATATCTGCACATTTAGCACTCCGTGACTCGTCAGACTGGGAAGCTGCATTCACTTTCAAACAAGTAGAGGAATTTGTCAAAACTACGTAACTTCCCATGCCCTAAACGCAACAAGGACCTCTCGTTATGGACATGTCCAAATCTACAATCAAACAATATTAACTGCTCTGCTCGCGGTAGACGATGAAGGAAATATGTGGGACCAGCGCCAGCGCCGCCTCAACGATCAGCTGGCATAAAGGAACATCGAGAAGGGATGATACGAATACGTTATATATATGCAAATGTTTATTTTTTGATCTTTTTGAATGTAATATTGATATCATATGTTCATAAAATGTTAAGTAAAAAATGTTATACTGACAAAGTTGTATCTAGATTATAGACTGAAGTTCAGGCAAATATATAATTAAGCTTTAACCATATACTAATAACTTTAAACATAAATAACATATATTAAATACTGTTAATTTCAACATGAATTAATCAAAGTAGCTCAATATCGGTCGAACGAAGAATATTGCTAATTGCGGAAATATTATTGGTGGCGATACACAGCGCATGTTGAAAAGCGATAAATGTTGCTTCGTAGTAGTAATATTTGTCATTAGTGACACGTCGCTAGACGTTTGCGCATAGGTACTACGTTTTATTAATTTTTGTGGAAAAATATCACTAATAGCTAGAAATTTCTGGCAATAATTTTGCTCCAATCTGAGAATAGGTTAAAATAAAGTTGCCTATTGCTTATTGACAATTATTGTTAGTTGATCTGACCAGCTCATGTGATCTTTCGCGAAACACAAGCGTTGCTACTTCCAAGCGTCATTAATTGGGGACTTTTTCTTAAGTTTCAGGTGCCTTAAGTGTTTAGCACGGCCAATTGTGCAGGTAACAGTGGATAAGCTGGCCTTAACATTCGATTTCTCCCCAATTTTAGCTGCCGATAAAGCTGAATTTGACGCTATTCTAAGGATACTTCGCGTTTCGCGAAGTGTTAAGGCAGAAGAAGTGGTTCCTTTATATTTTTTTGCGTTATACGAAGGGTTCTTTAAATAATGGCCTACATAATGATCACTTCGCTTTATTTTTCGGGCTATAACACGGCATAAAAGACCTACAGAGCAATAAACATCTATTCTTGCGCTTTCCTCCACTGTTAAACATTTTTTCTTGCCCATTTTTATTAACACTCAATCGAGAACAATTACTTTATAAAATGTACCGTTTAAACCGAAAAAAAAACTATTCAGTTAAAAAAAAAACCGTTGATTTGCTCACTGCTTCTAATCTAATGACCCGATTTATTTCCGCATATTCTTTACTCAATTTAAAGTTTGTCTTCAAAGTTCCGTTAACTAAATCTCTCCTATACACAAATTTTATATTTTGTTGTTAACTAGTCTCTCATTTACCATAGTCGTTTTTTCTAATACATCATGTAACGGGAGAAATATCGATTTTACTTTTCGAAAATGCCTGCTTCTAATCTTATGACTTACAGTGTATACAGGGTGTCCCAGTTAAGAAGGACAATCCTTTAAGGGAAGATTCCTGAAGTTATCCCGACCAAAAATTGTATGGCAGGGGGGGTCTATTTTCATCGTTTTGTTTCCCGTTATAGCCCATCAAAGTAAGTGACCTCTAATTTGGAGGTGTTACCACTTAAAATGCCATAACTTCTAAACTATTATACGTACAAAAATTTTGTTGGGCGTTTTGAGAAGACAATTAAGTAGCGCATAAAAGTCTAAAGCACTTCGGTTACATCTGGGCAGCTACAAAAAAGTTATGGCTCATTAAATTCAAAATTTTGAAAATTAGTTATTACATTTTTTTACTTAAAACGCCTTTTTCTCAAAATGTTGACTTAATAAATTTTCATTTTTTTTATGAAATTTTTATCTTTGAGAAATTTACCAAAAATTATGTTAAGCAACTTTTTTCCGTACGATCAACAAGTTGTAGGTAGTAAAAGCCATTTTTTGTCAGACAAAGGTCAAACAAAATTAAGTGAGAAGTAAGTTAATTATTGTCGAATAGGAAAAAAAAGCTTTACATTGATAAGTTGATCTCCACAAAATGTATTCAATACGTTATTACGCGAAAATAGTGTTTATAAACGGGTTCTGCCATGGAAACGCTTCGGTGGCAAGATAGGAGTACCAACGCCGATACCCAAATCGTAGAAGACCATGTAGGTGAGTATTCGCTCATGCGTATCAGCGCCTTGTTGATACCGGGTCAGCTGCCCCAAATAAAAGCGACGGACGCAGCGTCGGCAGAAGTTGAGGGTGGGATCTTGCGTGCTGTGGAAGTTCAGCATTCAGTCAGGTTCGCCGACTACCTGTGCAGTTGGAACCCCGCCCAGAACCAGGATTCACAGAACTCTACAGAGTAATAAATTACATTACAAAATAAATTCCATTTAGCACCGGTACAGGATTTACCACCAGGACATTCGCAAAAAAGGGTGGAATTTTTCCAGTTGCTATTGCGCAAACAGTCAGAAGACGGGCACTTCCTCAATACATTCTGTGGACTGACGAAGCTCTATTCTCAAACAAAGTCACAAATTTTCAATTCTCCACAATTTGCACCATTGGACAGACCCCAATCCCCTTTTAATACGCACAACATCCTTTCAAAGGTAAGAATTTAATTATTGTGGACAACTTCTTCAAAATGTGTGCTTATTTCAAAAGGAGGTTTAGCGTAAATGTTTGAAAACACTTTAGTAGGCCCGCACGATCTTCCACAAACAGTTAATTCCCATTATTACTTAGAATTTCTTAGAGAACGATTGCCGGAGCGGAGCGGAGCTCCTTGAAGATGGAGCACTTTGTCGCAGTAGCAGCGGGGTAACTCCATACCTCAACCATACTTTTAACGAACTGTGGACTGGTCGAGTTGGCCCCAATCCTTCGCCACCCAGATCTCCTCACCTTAACACCCATGGATCTTTTATTCTGAGTTGCTAGGAAAGAAAAACCTTATTTTTGAGAAATATCGAGTCTTTTTTGACCATTTTTGTCTGACAAAAAATTGCTTTTACTACAACTTCTGTTGATCGTACGGAAAAAAGTTTAAGAGTAAATTTCTCAAAGATAAAAATTTCATAAAAAAAATGAAAATTTATTAAGTCAACATTTTGAGAAAAAGGCATTTTAAGTAAAAAAATGTAATAACTAATTTTAAAAATTTTGAGTTTAAGGAGCCATAACTTTTTTGTAGCTGCCCAGATGTAACCGAAGTACTTTAGACTTTTATGCGCTACTTAATTGTCTTCTCAAAACGCCCAAAACAATTTTTGTACCTATAATAGTTTAGAAGTTATAGCGTTTTAAGTGGTAACACCTCTAAATTAGAGGTTACCTACTTTGATGGGCTATAACGGAAAATACGATGAAAATAGACCCCCCCCTGCCATAAAATTTTTGGTCGTGATAACTTCAGGAATCTTCCCTTAAAGGATTGTCCTTCTTAACTGGGATACCCTGTATACACTCTTGGGTAGATTTTCGGTGCAAGGCATTCCAAACAAATTTGCAATTGAGACTTTTAAAGCGTTTTCTTTCTTTAATAGCTCATTTGGCGTTAACATTTTATAGTAAATTGCAGGTTTATTTATGCCAGCAATTTATCGTCAATCAGCATTCTCCATTAATTATTGTATTCAATGTGATAAAGTATTTGTAGATATGGATAGCATGGAAAATCGATTTTGTGTTCCGCACGAGTACGACGCAAACTCCACAAAGTTGTATTGTAGTAATTTCGTCTCTATTTGTTGTATGGAGAACTCCCTATATTGTTATCTTAATATTGGTGTTTCTGTGCAGTATTATATTTTAGCTTTATTTCTTAACGGAATGTATTAAAGTATAATCGTATTTCACTTACACGAAGTGCTATATAGTTGTGTTATTTTATTTATTTTATTAAAAGGAAGCGCATTGAGAAGTCGTATAGTATTCATAGTTGGTGATTTTTTATATGGGCATTTTAAATGTACTACTTCTAATGTTGAATAAAAAAGTATTAGGTACCTATTTGTGGAATTGTTCATTACTACGGTCTTTAAAAAAAGAAATAAAAAAAGAGTAGACATTTAATACATAAAAACAATAAGGAATCTATCTGGAATACGGAATTAAATTCATTAATGAAGAGCTAAGGTAAGATAACGCATGTGTAGGTATATAACAAATAATGGGCAAGTATGCGTGTAAATCACTGTTCTTTAAGAAGCATCAATTTACAAGTTAAAAAATGGAAATAAGCATCCTGTTTAATAAGAAAATTGTCTGCGACCGGGCAATTGAATTGTTTGTGTTTTGGTTTTAATTTTGGTTGTGCCATAAGCTATACTTTCACGCAATAACGTTAATTGCTCTTTATAAACTTATCACATTTAACTTTATAAAGCATTGGCATTTTATAACTGTTTTTCATACAGCGTAGGTACTTAATCGTTTGCTTTGTTTTGAAATGTTAATAGAATTTATTTTCAGTGAAGATAGTTCTTCTCAGAACCTGAGATTATATTTGTATACATTATTATCGATACCATACAGTAGGTACTTGGATAATATGTATAGGTATCTATGGGAATTTGTTCCATAATCTCCTGAAATGATATGAGACAGAAATGAGATGTAGTACCTACCATTTTCGAGTTATATGATAATTACTAAATATTTATTAAATTTAATTAAATATTTTTCTTATTAAATAACATATATTCAAATTACTCATATTTTGCATTGACACATATCGCTTACCAAAGTGAGAAAAGGTTTCTTCTTTCCGCATGATATGAACCTACCGGTGTAGGTACCTAATTTCATTTTGTTTAGTCGTACAAAGTCAAGACAGCAATTTATATTATAATAGTAATAATTTACTACTAGATAAAGGGAAATGATTTATTAATTAAGAAACGTAAAATGATAACGATTGAATGAAGTGACGAGAATGATTTCATTCTATACTAGGATCTGAATTCATCCCTAGATTGCAAGGAATATAAGATTCTGATTGTTCGTAGCGTCACAAAAGCTGCAACAAACGGATACAAAGTTCGTGGTATTTAAACAAATTTGAAAGGAATAAAACGTTTATCTGGTACATTGGTTAGGTTAGATAAGTAGTTTGAGAAAGAAGATGCTTATTCTTCATCACACTCAACTCTATGTAATGTATAGCGTATAGGTAAACCCATTGCAAGGCCTACCTCTGGAGGCATTCTTCCTTCATTTGTGGGTCCCTATTAAGTGTTTTACATAGTTCTATATATCCTAGAAATAGTAACTATCCAGAGTTCTATTACTGATGTGACAATATTTTAGACAGTGGCAAAGGAATAGGGGGTATATTCTTAGTCCTACTCGTCCTCCAGGTCGTCTGGGTTCAGTGTCAGTTTCAGAGTGTGATTTTTTCATCTGTTCTAATTTTTTTTGTAGGAAATCTATATATATAAAAATGGTGGCAAAAATGTATAGTAATTCATCAATTGAGAACGGCTGCACCGATTTGGCTCAAATTTCTTTTCAGTTGTTCGTAATTGCCAGGAGAAGGTTCTTCTAAAACAAAATTTTGGGAAAACCCTCCGGAAAAGTCGGGAAAACGGAAAAATCAAAAATTGAGAACGGGGTGGCCAATTTGGCTCAAACTTTTTTTCAGTTGTTTTTTAGTTGCCAGGAGAAGGTTTCTCTGAAAGAAAATTTTGGAAAAACCCTCCAAAAAAGTCGGGAAATTGGAAAAATCGAAAATTGATTTTTTGTATGGAATTTTGTGTGCAATTGTTCCGGAATGGCTTTTCGAATGTGAAAATATAAAATTGTTAGTGGAAAACTCGGAAAATTCCGGAAAAACGCAAAAAAATTGAATTTGTTTAGACGAAAGATCTCAAAATGCGTTGGCTGTTGAATCCTCTGGCATTGCTGCCATATTCTTGGAAGGCGGTCGAATTGCACATTCCGCTTTGAAGCTGCCGATGAATATTCTCACGGTTGGCAAGCAAACGTGCACAATGACTAAGAATTCGGCGACACCGAAATTGATGCGAGCATGTAAAATCATCATTTGGGATGAATGCACGATGGCGCATAAACGAGCTTTGGACGCAGTTGATGAAGGATTTACGAGGTGATTCGAGACGATTTGGTGGGGCTATCTCCGCAGATTTTCGTCAAACGCTTCCCGTCATCCCGAAATCAACTGCTAGCGATGAACTTAATGTATGCGTGAAATCGTCGTCTTTGTAGCGGCATGTTAAGAAGTTGAAATTGACCACGAACATGAGAGCCGCATTGCAGAACGACCCATCCGCTGCTGAATTCTAGCTATCGACGCTACCTGCTGGCGCTTGGCAATGGCCAAATTCCCTTTAATGTTTCGACTGGATTGATATCGTCCCGGCATGTTGTTGCGGAATCGGATTCAACCGAAATTGTACAACGGTACGCTGTTGTCCGTCGAGAAACTGATAAACAATGTGATTCAAGCGACGATCATCAAAGGCAAATTTAAACCAGAGGAAGTCTTTATCCCACGAATTACGATTATTCCAACTGATCTTCCATTCCAATTCAAGCGGATTCAGTTCCCCGTTCGATTGGCTTTTGCGATGACAATCAATAAATCGCAAAGCCAATCGTTGAAAGTCTGTGGGATTAATCTAGAATTTCCCTATTTTCGCACGGTCAGCTGTACATACGTTGCCTGTTCGCGTGTTGGCAAGCCGTCTTCGTTGCTTGTTTTGCGCCGGAAAACAAATCGAAAAACATTGTTTATCACATCGCTAGTGATTTCGATTCCATTCAAATAAATCACATTAAAATTTGAACTATCTGTGTTTTATTATCACTCTGGAGTTTATCTGAAGGCGTTAAATTGAGGCGAAACGAAGTTCGACAAATGCGCCAGCCGTTCGATATCCGCTTGCAGCTGCTGGAGCGTTTCTCCCCTCTTCTGGATTCTACTGCGCAGTTGTACCCTGTATACTTGCTGCATGTGGTCATGACCAAAGAGCATTTCGATAGCCTTAACCAATGCGCCGTAGTTGCGTTGTTTTTCTTCGGAGATAGTTTGAGCAATTCTGTAGCTGTACCTCGTAGTGCGAGCGTTAGTGCAATCGACTTTTCTTCGTCTGCTGCTTCGAACTGCCTCTTGTAAATTGGCCATGATGTTTGACCATCGAAAGCAGGCGGTTGCATCTCCTTCCTTCTTGGGCCATCAGCAGAATATTCTCGGGCTTTCTGTTTCTTGACTTTATCCAGTTCTCTAGCCAAGTTCTCGAAGTTTGTCTCATGGTCTCTTGCTAAGTTCTCGAAGTTTGTCTCATGTTTTTATAATTTTTGATTGATTACGTCAAAATGTGTCTCATGCTGATTTAATTTGTTATCAATCGCGTTGAATTTTACTTCTAGAACATTCTTAAATTCTTCCACGGCATCTTATTGTGCAGCGACAATGGAATTATGTAAGAAATCAATCTCGGTGATCTTAAAGTCCTGTAACAGACTCAGAGGAGTAAAGAAAATAAGGCAGGCTCAAATGCGCCATAAGGTTAGCCATAAATGAGAAACAAGTCGAATGCTAGTCAAAATGAATCTAATTTATTTTCCAAAATGTTCTAGGTACTTATATATGTACTAGTTGTCCCTCTTCAGCATTCCCAAATCTATTTTAATAATTGACCCGAATTGAATGAGTTCGATTACTCCTTCAGTCACATCTCGGGCCTATACCACAAAACAACAAGTCTAGTTAAACAGGCAAATTTTAACAATTAACAATATTTTCTGTACCACCAAAACATAAGTTAACTATCGTCTTAACACTTGTTAAAACAATTTCTAACAAGTGGGAAATTTGATGAATTCTCGGTTTCTGTACCACAAAACAACAATTGTTAAAATTGTCTGTTAAATTGTTGCAAAATTCTAACTGATGAATAGAAAATTGTTAGCTCGTAACAAGTTATATTTCTTGATTTGGTATTCGAGATTTTCAAGTGTTTTTTATTTTCTATTAAATTCGAATCGTAATTATAAACTGTTTAATGTTTGTTTTGCTTTTATAAGACAAAAATCCCAAAGCCAAAGTTTCCAAACTGCAATTTCCAGCAGCAAAAACTCCAAGGCTGATCAAGTAGTGAAACAGGCGATTAGTAGGTAGTAGTGGTAGGTAATTATTATTAAACAGTAGGTACCTAAGTGGCCCGCTTCATGTGATTAAGGGATTTAAACTCTCTTATCGCATGTCGCAGGTCCTGCTCATACAACTTCGTTGCTCCCCTCGGGATATCTAAGTGCTTTTCGTCCGGCAGGCGTATTTGACAACAGTTTTCCAGTTTTTCAGACCATTTATGAATATTTCACTATTCTAGAGAATTCCTCATTCTAATCGTGCATATAATCTGTATTCTGCTTTGAAATATATGTATATTAGTCTAAACCCGAGTTTCCCAAAGTGTGCTCCGCTATGAAAATCCAAGTGCTCCGCGGAAAGATGGGAAAAAATGAAAATTCCATCTATGTAATTTTGTGCTTCTGGAACTTGGTCATTTTGTTCGCAGCAATGGAATTTGTGTATAGATTACATAGTACTAAAATGAGTAAAAATAAATCGTGTACTCCAAAACTTCAGAGCTATCAAAATGGAAACGAATCAATCAATCCATGGCATTGATAGCGAAAAGATTTGGTTGTTCTACGAAGCTTGTTTTCGGGGAAATAGTTGTTTCTAAGAAGGCCGGAAGTTTTGAGAACCGCAAAAGGAAGGAAATTGGACGCAAATCTACTCCAAAGTAAGGTTTACCGGACAAGTAGAGCCAATCCATTTTTGATGTCCATACAAATTAGTTAGATAGTTGCACCTAAACTCCATCAAGAACTCACGGCCAGGGCTGTTAGGCGATGTGTCGGAGAACAAAATCCTCGTGGATGTATATTCCACATTATGTCATCAAAAACCTAAGGAAGAGCCGGAATTTCGAAAGACTCCACTTAGAAATACCATTGCAATTTTGGAAAAAAGTTCTTTGGAGTGTCAAATCCAAGTTCAATTTACATATTGGGATCCGATGGAAAAGTGTATGTAAGGGTCCTCCAAACAAAGAATTGATTTCTAACACCACAACGAACCACATTCAATCATCAGTTCGGACTCGGCATAAAATTGTAGGTCCCTTTTATTAGGCCCAAAAAGAAAAACTCACAAAACCAATGGTTGTGAGAAGCTAGGCCTAGGGTGCCTATACGGAGCTGTTGCGCCAAAATATTTATTTATTTTTAAGATGCCGGATTTTAGTGGAAAGTCTTTAGAAAAGATTGACTGCCATTTTAAAAAAATGAAGGCTATTCCACTAAAAATTGGTAGTTTTTATAAGTTTTGGAAACTGGCATTTTAAAGTTTTTCTTATTCTGTGGCAAACTCAAAAATGAATAAAAAATGTTTTTGAATTATTTTTTTTTTAAATACTTATCTACTAAATTTAAATATTTTATAAAATGGTACAAGTCACATCACATACAGTGAGCGTCAAAAGTGAGTAAACACCGATGCTTCTTTGAGTTTTCTTTAGGGTCTGGAAACAGGTCTAAAAACCAACAAAATGTAAAATTTTGTAAAAATTTTGATTACGAAAAAACAATAATTAAACATATTTCATGTCGACAGCAATAAAATGTATCCAAACTCCAAAGACAAATGAAAACCGTTGGTATTCACTCACTTTTGACGCTCACTGTATACATGTTACTTATTTCTTCAATTTAGTAAAATTTAAAAAAATCTGAAAATAGTAATTGCGCTTTCCATAACTACGAAAAATGGGATACGTACGTACGAAGTGCTCCGCGAGGAATTTCTCTCCAAAAAAGTGCTCCGCGACCAAAAAAGATTGGGAACCGCTGGTCTAAACTACTAAACTACTCTCCCAACGCGCACACTCTTTGAATCACCATTTAGTTTTGCAAAATTCTACAACAAGTGTTAAGGGAAATTTTACTTGTTAACTATCATACCGAATAATTTGGTGGTACAGAAACTAACTTCGCCTGTTAAATGTATATGTTAAGAAATTACTTGTTAAAAAGTTAAATTGTTGTTTTGTGGTACAGGCCCCTGGCACTTGCGACGCGATAAGTAAATGCATGACACTTGTGTATCGTAAATTATCGTTTTGTTTACACAACCCGAACACGAGTGAGTTAATGCTTATGCAATGTGAAGTGCATAGCCATTAGGACACTCGTTATCTGTTTTGTGTTTTCCTTAAAATTAAAAAAAAGCAAAAATACCACATCACAGATAATTCTTAAGTCAGTTTTTTTTTCGTGCCGCAATACTTTATGCTTAAATGATTCAATTGCCCAGGGAAAATTTAATTTAATATTTATATAATAATCTATTAACTGACAGCCTACAATTATAAGGATTTTTATATTACTCGAATTTATTATTATATTTTTTAATTTTAGACTTAAATGGGAATCCTATTTTAACTATTGGCTGTTCTCACCCGTTGAATTGCGACTAGTATACCATGGATAAAATATCAACTTCATTCCTCTTTTTATGTGCAGCTGCCAACTTTTTGAGATCATTTTCTCAAACAATCCAAGGTATGTGATTAAATTAGAACGTTTTATACAAATTTGGTTCTCCCATTTGTTATATTATATTCGATAGATCATTCAATCATTAATTAATTTTAAAGTGTCCCGTCTGTCCTTTATAAGGGCTCCGGATGTAGGAAGAGCCTTAGGTTAACCTCTATAACTCTCGACCTATCGCAGCCGACCCTAAATGATCAGGGACAATTTCCATACGAAATGTCGGATTCTGTCTCACCTCATTTTTACCCTACTTAGATGACGCGTGTGGGCGCAGTAGCGCAGTGGTTAGTGTGCTGGACTGCTGTGCGAGGGATCCCAGGTTCGATCCCCGGAAAAACACAAATTACATCTTAGTGTTTTTTCTACTGCGCCACCTCTCGCGAACGTCTGACAAACATCCGAGAGTATAACTGTCATGAAAAAGCTTCTCAATTCAGCCGTTCGGAATCGGCATAAAATTGTAGGTCCCTTCCATTCGTCCCAAAAATAGAAACTCACACAAGTGAATGGTTGCGAGAAGCTAGGCCTAGGGTGTCTACCGCCTGTTGCGCCACCTATTTATTTATTTATTTTTTAGATGACGCGTGTCTCGGATGTCTTGGAGAAACAGGAACAGGAAAATATAAATTATTTTTATTTACCGTTTTGGACTATGTCCAAAATAAAACACCAAATTTAATGCCGTCTAAAAGGCTAAACTACATTCGGCACAAAGTAAAGTACTTGCGCGAAAATGTTTCTCCCTTTCCACACCATTTCAAATCTATATTTTTTTCTCAACTTTTCACAAAGTGTGTTACTTGAAAGTTAGCTGTACCTCCAACTTTCAAGTGTTCACTTTGTGAAAGCACGGAAAACAACTACTACATGCAGACAAAAGTTTTTTAAACAAAATGCCATGAAAAATAACCTTTTTCCACAAAATGGTCGTGTTTTGTTTGGGTTTACTTTCGTGTCAGAGCAAGCTTTTTAAATAAATTTCTTATTAGAAGGGGGCAACTGCGTTTGTGTGTGAGCTTGCACTTTTTCACTTTTTGACTTTTTTCCGAATGTAGTTAAGCCTTTACTCAATATTTGTTTCAACTTGACATAATGATGATGACATATGTTGGAACCAACGCGAAGACGTCTACTAGCAGTCCATATATAAATAAGTCAATGAACAAACTAACATGAGAAGAAAATGAGAAGCATGATTCTTGCGTTAACTTATATTTGGAGCAATAAATAAAAGGACAACCTGTTTTGATGATATTCTTACTTTAAAGGGTTTTATTATATTATAGATGTCATAATGATAGTGAAAACTACAGGGTGTAAGAATAGTGTTACTATACATGAGTTAAATACGTTCTCACATATTTTCTACACTCCCACTAAAATCTATTTCAAGTTCAAGTCGTCATAATGTCGGCCACCATTTCCAAAGGTTTCACGTAGCTTAGATTGATCCGGTCGTCGTTAATCACACTACAATCAGAATGATGTCTTACATCAATGTGTCTTGTCCTAGCATGGTAAGCATTCGTAGATGAAATACAAATGACACTCTGGTCGTCACAGAATGTCGATCTGTTTCATTCACCACTCTAATTTTAAACTCGATGCATTTTTCTTTCACCTCCATTTTTCATTTAAATGAAAACCTTTTGCGTAAAATCATCAAAGAAACCAAACAAATAACGTGCACCACCAAGGGACGTTTGCTCAACTGGTCCCACAGATCCACAGATCTGAAAAAAATACCAATTCTAAAAAGAAAATCGCAGTACGTTTATGCAGATGCTTTCAAAGGCTTCGAGAATGTTTGCCTTCTAAAAATTAACGCATCTGTACCATACGTTAGAATCAGCGAAGTCAATCCACGTGACAGCTCGTCTCGCATGAATGCATGATTAATGCATTTCGGCTTGCATGGCCGTATCGACGATGGTACGCGTACAGTTCATACGACAACCTTTTGTTCACCAACATATTGACTGAGTCTGCCTGCATTGGTGTTCCAGTGTCTACTTTATATATCTTACCTTTTATCTGACTTCCAGTAGCGATTACTCCTTTGTGGTTATCCGAAATATGTTGGCTTTAAATGCGATTATGTAGCTATATTTTGTCATCTGGCTAACCGACAACAGATTCGCATACAAATTTGGGATATAAAGCAAATTAACGCCACCTTTCACCAGAAATTGCATTTGACGTCACATCTAGCTTTGACATCCAAGTTAAGCCTATCTGCATTCTGTAAATGTGACTTGTTCTTTGTTGACCGAACACACATTTCGCAACCAGACTCTGCGCTCTGAAGCTCCCGATTCGATAAACCATTCTGTGCTGTCAGCCTTGCTCGTCGCCGATATGAACGATGTGAAGAGCGCCACATTTCGCTGCTTACTTTTTCGATCCGTTATCTGACCTTTATTGGGACAATTTCTGGCAATGTGCCCGTGTACTTTACATTCGAAGCACTTAGGTCCTAATGCACCGCGTTGATTGCCTTTCTTTACAGCTCCTTTGTCACCACTACTTCTATTATAGAGGGGCACCATTTGCACCTTGATGTATTAAGCGGAAATACAATCGATATCACTGCTCATCGTGCCTCGATTGCCGCGTTGTAGAGCTGTCGTCGAGGCACGATTAGGAGATGAGCAGTGCGGTTTTCGTCCCGACAGAAGCACAACCGACCAGTTCTTCACTCTCAGAATGGTGCTTGAGAAGGCTTGGGAGTATGCTACACCTGCTTCATACATACACCTGGCATGCTTCATAGATTTGGAGAAAGCATATGACCGAATCCCTCGAGGTAAACTCTGGAGTGTATTACACGAGAATTGAAATGACGGTTCTCTCTTGAGAGCCATTCAATCTCTTTACACAAACTGTAAAAGCTGTGTATGGGTAAAGGGCGTTAAATCAATACCTTTCACCATGGGCGTTGCGGACTTCGCCAGGGGTGCGTCTTGTCTCCTCTCCTTTTCATTACTTATATTGACTAGCAGTCTTGGCGAAGAACGTTTCGAATTGGGAGATCTGAGGATAAGTCATTTTCTCTTCGCTGATGACTTGTTTTAGTTAGATAGTTTTATCATGAACATATTCAAATTTGGTACGTCTCTTATTAAGAGTAAAAGCCAAAGCTACTTTTTCAGCTTTTCTATCATCGTAGGACATGAGATCAATAGTTATGTTTGGTCTAGTTGGAAAATATTTCCAAAACCAAGGGATCACCTTATTAAATTAAAAAAATATTTTTTTTTCTTCCAATAGATATCAATCATGTTAATTTGGATCCAGATCCAGAATTTATTGGCACAATAAGCAATGTTACATATCCTGCTGGAAGAGAAGCTATACTTGCATGTACAGTCAGAAATCTAGGAAACAATAAGGTTGAGTAGTACACGCATTGTTGAAATCGATTAAAAATGTACGTTTGACTTAAAGGTAGGATGGCTACGTGCATCTGACCAAACTGTTTTGGCCTTGCAAGGCAGGGTTGTAACACATAATGCAAGGATAAGTGTCACACATGAAAATTTTCATACGTGGAAAATCAGAATAAATAAACTCAGAGAGAGCGATAAAGGATGTTACATGTGCCAAATTAACACGAGCCCTATGAAGAAGCAAATTGGATGCATAGATGTACAAGGTTTGATTAAATTTTTTTACATTTAAACATTTTTTTATTATCAACATTTCATATCTTTAAATTAGTAAGCTTGAAATCAGAGGCAAAGGAATGATGCACTTTTAAGAATTTGAGAAATTAAAAATGTACATGAAATTTTAGTATTTGATATTTTCTTAAATTCTTAAGAAACTAAAACTTAACTCAAAAAACTAGATTAAAGAATACTCAGAAAAACTGAAAAGTGATCTTTTACCCTAAATTGGAGGGCTGAAGCGAACCTAGTCATGAAATATAAAAAATGTAGAAAATAGTTTGGAAAAATAAAATGTTCATTCCAGAAATTAATGGCAGTTCATTTACTCAACCTCAATATATCTTCGATTTGTCTATTTCTGACTTGGTTCGCTCCAGCGCTGTGAGCCCTACAATTATTTCCTAGCCATATGTCACCCGCTTCGCTGCTTCTGTTAACATGTAGATTGTAGGTATCTAATTAAATTAAAGTTTTTTTTTTAATTTGCACGTTTTCGACTTTTCAAATTCGCGTATATGTCATACTTAACCTATTTGCGCTGAGTAGAATTAAAAACTAGTGGCGGGCTTAAACATTCGATCACCTAAACATGAAATGCAGAAACTACATTATGTAGTTTCCAAGAGGGTTTCTTAAGTGGACCGGCCTCCATAGCTCTAGTTTCACCGCCGTCGACTCTAAATAATCCAGGGCAATCCCAATACGGCTAGAGGAGTGATTATGAACTTGATCTAACCATCTTATCATACCATCGGACTCCTGCCCGATGGTATGTTTTCTGTAGCACGTCGGCGTCGTGGGATCCTAGTTGGGGACATCCGTTTAACATGACCAAACCACCGAAGGATGGACCGCTACGGGCGTATTATGGTGGTTCCAATGCGATCTCTAGAGGTCACACCAGCAATATAACGGAACAAACACCGAATTAGGAAGTGACAGCTTAGCTTTGACACCAAGTTCAGTCCTAATAATAGAATGACCAAGCTGTCCCAAAATTGACCCAGCCTGACCAAAACCTTGAGATACTATGTTTACTATTCATAAACGTTGCCTTATTTGTGACTTCATTCATTTTATTTAAATTCTATAATTTTCATTTTCTATTCTTTAAATTCTATGTTTTTTTTTTATATAAAATATATAATAATAAAATATTGAAGAGTTTGTCCTTAAATATGAATGCTATTAAGATAAAACGGGGTCACGTAAAAGGGTGCGTCAACCGTGTTTCGACGACCGTGTTTCGCTTGAACTTCTGGAATTGCGCTTGCAGAAATTGGAAGAAGTGTAGTCAGAGTTCGATTCATTAAGCAACCAGCTCTTCCAATTCGCAGGTGAAGCTGATTACTTTGATCCTGAAACAGATTTTGCGGAGTATGAGTCGAAGTATTATGTGGCTCAATCGACACTTGCCACTTGGTTATTGGCCACTACTTCTTAGCTTGCCGGAAGATCAACGCGAGCAATCTCCAAGGGAATTTGAGGAATACAGCTCCGTAAAGTTGCTAGGCCTGCAGTGGTCACTGGCAAAGGATTCCTTTTCATATAAGGTCAATCTGAGTGATAGTTTACCATTAACGAAGCGGCAAATTCTATCGGAGTCTTCGAAAATAATCGACCCAATTGGTTTTCTAGCTCCAGTCGTCATAGGAATGAAAATCGTCTTTCAAGAGCTTTGGCGAAAAAAGTACAAATGGGATGATGTTATATCATCAAAGCACTCAAAACAGTGGAGCGTCATTCGTCAAGAGCTTCCAGTATTAGAAAATTTGAGTATACCTCGAATCATGTGGACTCGCAAAAATACCGTGGAGTTTCACGTTTCCTGCAGTATACGCAGCCGTGGTATACTGCAGGAGTGTGGACGAAAGTGGTAACATAACCTGCACGATTGTTGCTTCAAAAAGCAGAGTAGCACCTATAAAGGTCATCTCCCTTCCCCGCCTAGAGCTCTGTGCAGCAGTTCTACTAATCCGATTAGTAAATAAACTTAAACACTGGGCGCAGTAGCGCAGTGGTTAGTGTGCTGGACTGCTGTGCGAGGGATCCCAGGTTCGATCCCCGGAAAAACACAAATTACATCTTAGTGTTTTTTTCTACTGTGCCACCTCTCGCGAACGTCTGACAAACATCCGAGAGTATAACTGTCCTGAAAAAGCTTCTCAATTCAGCCGTTCGGAATCGGCATAAAATTGTAGGTTCCTTCCATTCGTCCCAAAAAAAAGAAACTCACACAAACGAATGGTTGCGAGAAGCTAGGGTGTCTACCGCCTGTTGCGCCACCTATTTATTTTATTTTTAAATAAACTTAAAACTTCTTTACAATATAAAGAAATACAAGTTTTCGCGCGGACTGACTCTGCTGTTGTTCTTTATTGGCTCTCGTCGTTGCCAAAAAGATGGTCAGTATTTATTGCAAATTGCACTTCTGAGATATTATCGTCAATACCAAGGAAGTAATGGTATCATGTGCGATCTCAGCACAACCCTGCTGACTGCGAACTCGTGCGTATTCTACCTACTCATTTAATTAATAATGGTGGTCCGGACCATCGTGCTTGCAGAAAGAACGAGCTCAGTGGCCAAATATGGAGTATTTAACTACGGACATCTCAATCGAACATTTAGAAGAACGGAAAAATCCTCCTGCTACGGTTTTAGTGTCGAAAATTAACATTACCAATATAATCGGTGATATGATAAACAATTCGTCTCGATACATTCAAGTTATACGCCTACTTGCACGTGTATATCGGTTTATTACAAATTCGCGGATAAACTCTGTTTCAAAACACCACCAGTGGTTGTCTTCCGATGAACTCTTAAACGCAAAAATTAAAGTGATTCTATTTCATCAATCTCAATGTTTCTCTTCCGAAATAAACACTATAAAGAAAGGGTAATAAGTTGGCAGCTCTTACGCCTTTCTTGGATACTTGTGGAGTCCTTCGCGTCGGTGGCCGTATCCAGGAATCAGACGTCTATTATTCCACAAAACACCCCGTTATAATCGATAAAAACACTCGGTTCGCGAAACTCATCGTCGAATATATTCATAACCGCCATTTGCATGCGGGTGTATCTCAAATGTTCGCTCTCCTTCGACAGGAATATTATATAATCGGGTGCCGTAATCCTTGCGTAAGGTGGTTCAAGAATTCGTACATTGTTTTCGATATCGAAGGGCTTCATCTTCACAACTTATGGCCAATTTACCAGCTGAGCGTATTCAATATTCACGCCCCTTTAGTAGGGTCGGTGTAAATTTCGCGGGACCCATAACTTTACGCTTGGCAAGTTCGTAAAGGCCTATATTGCAATTTTTGTATGCTTCACTACCAAGGCTATACATCTGGAGTTAGTCGGTGATCTCTCTTCGGCTGCCTTCCTCGCAGCTCTCGATCGGCACAAAGCGCAGTCTCGACGAAATGTTTCAGCTTATCATCAGCCAACAGCATAAAGAGAGTTATTAAGGATCATCGCTTGACGTATGAGGAAATGTATGCGTTACTAACTCAAATAGAAGCGTTAATAATCTCACGACCTATGTGGCCGACCTCAGACATGGATCCCATTGCCCTAAGCCCTGCTCACTTTTTGATTGGTGAAACTAATACATGTGTTCCTCGTCCAAATAATTTTAAACAAAATGTTTGTCCTTTAATTAATTGGTCTCTTTTACAGCCATTGAAACAAGGTTTCTGGAAGCGGTGGCATGCTGAATTTTTTAACTTCCCTACAGCAGCGCCCAAAATGGCAAAATGTAAATGCAGACCTGAAGGTAAATGATGTCGTAATGCTGAAAGATCCAAACATTCCGCCATCCAAATGGATCCTCGGACGAGTCAAAAACATTCACACTGGAAGAGACCAACGTGTTCGAGTTGCCACGATAACCACTCAAACTGGCGAATATGTTCGACCTATTGTTAAACTAGCTCCTTTATCTTTTTCTGAAAGACCTGAGTCTTCCAGGAGGGGGCTGAATGTTTAGTATTCATAAAAGTTACTTTATTTGTGACTTCATTCATTTTATTTAAATTCTATAATTTTCATTTTCTATTCTTTAAATTCTATGTTTTTTTTTTGTATAATTAAATTACATCTTCCCAATTATTGTTTATTTACCCTTTGAAAAACAAGTGTTCATTCTCTCTTTAATATTTCTTTTCTTAGTTCTTTTTGGTGTCGAAAACTCAATAAACGAGTGCACGGTCTCTTCTCTTTTTGTCCGTCAACGAGGTAACATCTTAAGCTGTAGAATAAACGTCTAATAGAAATTATAATTTTCGTTCGTGATTCACTTTCGTCGTCGATGACCCGTTCGTAAATTCGCCGTTCCACAACCAATTGCTCTTTAATCACAAACACTGCTTCACAAAACTTCTCCACCTGTTTCAATGGCACTCCACTAACATGCAGAGTCCATTGAACAGGCGATCTGGAGATGTCCATCACTTCAGATTTTTCACGCTTATCTTCATCTTATAGCTTTAACACAAATGGCTATAAACCGATCGAGTGTGCGTTGAAATTCAGTCTGAGAGGACCCAAGGATGTTCAAGTCATCAGCGAAGAGCAAATGGCTTATCCTCAGATCTCCCAATTCGAAACGTTCTTCGCCAAGATTGTGCTGTAACATCCAGTCCATATAAGTAATGAAAAGGAGAGGAGAGGAGACACGAAGACGCAGCCATGGCGATGTCCAACGCCCACGGTGAAAGGTATTGGTTTAACGCCGTTTACCCCAAAACAGCTTGTACAGTTTGTGTAAAGAGATTGAATGCTCTCAAGAGAGAACCATCATTTCCATTCCCCTGTAATACACTGTAGAGATTACCTCGAGGGACTCGGTCGTATGCTTTCTCCAAATCTATGAAGCATGTTTAAACAGGTTTAGCATACTCCCAAGCCTTCTCAAGTACCATTCTAAGAGTGAATAGATGGTCGGTTGTGCTTCTGCTCGGACGAAAACCACACTCATCTTCTGATCATGACTCGACCACAGCTCTCAACGCGTTTCCATTACCTTGGCAAAGACTTTTTCGGGGAGACTTAAAAGTGCCTTGAGCATTTCTGGCCGGAATTCACCCACTCCGGCAGATTTGCTAGCTTTCAAGGATTGTTGTTGGATTTCAAGGATTTTCCGCCCTGGTTAAGGCGAAGGATCTGTCATCATCAATGCCGTGGAATGTATTGAGCAAATCAGAAAAGTGCTCGCTCCATCTGCAGAAGATGTTCCCTTCATTGGAAAGAAGTGTACACTCAGAAAAATTCATCATTCATTCATTTTCAAATGGTCCGCATGTCCATTAAGTGGGTCGCGGGTGTAGGTTGCTCAAGTGGACCCTCCATAGCTCTCGATCCTCCGCCATCGACTCCAAATCATCAAGGGCAATCCCCATACGGATAGAGGAGAGATTATGGACTTGATCTAACCATCTCATCCTAGGTCTACCTAGAGTACGCCTGCCTGATGGTACGGATTCCATAGCACGTCGTGGAATCCTGGTCGGGGACATGCGTTTAACATGACCAAACCACCGAAGCATGGACCGCTCCGTCCGGAGAAGTAGCTGCTCGACATTGAGTTCCTCACGTATTCTGGTATTTCTAATGCGATCTCTACGAGTCACACCAGCAATACAACGGAGAAATCTCATTTCGGCAGCTTGTATTCGCGATCTTATTCTTTCGGTCATTACCCAAACCTCATGACCATAGGTAAGAGTTGGAACAAACACCGAATTAAAGACTGACAACTTAGCTTTGACACCAAGTTCATTCCTCCTAATAACAGAATGACCAAGCTGTCTCAAAATTGACCCAGCCTGACCAATCCTATAGGAAAACTCGGCATTGCTCCTTCCATCACTCGTGAATAAGACCCCGAGATACTTAAACTTCTCCACCTGTTTCAATGGGACTCCACTAACATGCAGAGTGCATTGAACAGGCGTTCTGGAGACGACCATCACTTCAGATTTGTTCACGTTAACCTTCATCTCAGCTTCAACACAAACGGCTACAAACCGATCGAGTGCGCGCTGAAGTTCAGTCTGAGAGGACCCAAGGATGACCAAGTCATCAGCGAATCATTCGCTGATGACACTCAGAAAAATACGAGCTAAAATCAGGAATATCAGTGGCATTCATTTCAAGCCGTTGGTACGTTTTGGACCATTGTCAACTTAAATTAAGCTCGAAAATTCTTAAACCCAGACCAAAAAGTCTTCTTTTGGGATTTTTATTAAGCTTAACAATCTTACTTCAATCCTGTTTAGCGATTATTTTAAGAATGTGGTTCTTACATTATGCCTGAAACAAATTTATTTTGGGTATTCATGATCTAAACCTTAGATCTTAGATACCTACCATCTTATAATATACACTTCGCTTCAACTGAATAAGCACAAACATTTTCTAAGGTACATTGTGCATTTTTTCCAAACATTGTTCTTAAATGTATCATTTGATGATGATTACTGTTTGCTTATGATGTTGAGTAAAGGAATCAGAAAGAATAATTCCAAAAGTACTGTTATTTTTTTCTCTGGCTCTCTTTCAAAGCGTTCCATATGAAAAAATTCAGATTTTTTTTTGCGTCAACTGAATAGACACAAATATTGATATTGGAATTAAAAGTTAATGGAATGAAGTGAAACAAGTTTTTCTTAAAACAGTTTTTTATTGGGTACTTTTAGTAGTGGGTACTGCCGCCTTTAGCGGTTATGACTTCATAAATTCGATCCAGCATGGAATCTTAGAGTAGTCGAGCAAAATTTCCCTCCAGGCTAATTTAATGGGATTCTCTGACCTCAAACTGACGGCCAAACTCATAAACTTTTCGTACTGACCATCCCCAAACATTTTCGATAAGTTCAGGTCAGGAAAGAACGGCGGCCATTTCAGCATTTTCAGATTTTGTCTATCCAATTTTTTACGTTGTCCTGCTGAAAAGTCAAATTTTGGGTTCCAAAAATGTCCGAAAATTTTAGGAAAATGTTTTTCCAGAACTCCTTTATAACTTACTGCAGTCATTTTTGAGGTTTGGAACTCAAGCTCAACAGTGCCGTAATAGCTAACTGCTCCCTATACCATAACACCACCTTCTCGACTATGATGCCGCTCTAAAAAACGTTCATCTTTCCTCACATCGTGGAAATAATAATTAAACGCATCAGGGTCATCAAAATTAAACTTCTTTTAATCCGAACAAAACACGTGACGCCATTCATTTTTCCAACTCATATGGAGTCCACAGAATTCTAATCGCATACATTTCCGTTGCTCGTTAAGTAATGGTTTCTTTTAAATTTTTATTCGTTTTAAATGATTGACACTGTTCATTACTCTTAGAACTGTTGAAACCATTGCACTTACACCGGCATTCACTTTTATTTTTGCCGCAGAGTCACAAGAATTGGAAGCACATCTCAAAATTCCTCTTCGATCAACTGCTGTTGTTGTCGTTTTTTTTATTCCCTTTAAGGTTTTTTCCATACGAATCTTTATTTCTTAAGTAAGAATTGATCACACTAAAATTTCGTTCAATTTTGTTCGCTATAACATGCCCGGTTAGTCCTTGCTCTTAATAGATCAATTTTTGCTCTTTCAACACTAGTATTAAGAGATTTTGATCTACCCATTTTTATTTGAATTTCAGTTTAACGATTAAATTTCGCTTAAAACACTCCAACTGTTGATCTAATGTGTCAATTTCCTCAAAACGTTCATAAACAATGAAGACCTTATGACCTGTCTATGTCTATTCAGTTGACGCAAAAAAATCAGCATTTTTTCATACCGAACGCTTTGCAAGAGTGCCAGAGAAAAAACAGCGGTTCTTTTGGAATTATTCTTTCTGATTTCTTTTCTCAACATCATGGACAAACAGTAATCAGCATCAAATGATACATTTACGAACAATGTTTGTAAAAAATGCACAATGTACCTTAGAAAAGTTTTGTGCTTATTCAGTTGACGCGAAGTGTATCATCACATCATTCATTGACATCAGTAGATAGGTAATAATATTAAATTTTTAATGTTGCCTTATGAGAATTCACTCAGTATATTGCTGCGCTTGTTTCAATCATGAACAAGCTTGAAATAAGATTGTTTCGTCCTTTATTTGTGTTTCAATGTAATCTTTTAAGATTGTTTCGGCTTATTTCAAGAACAAAAAACTAACTCAAGATTTTGGCGAGCTTATTTGTGTTTTAATGTCATCTTTTAAGATTGTTTTGGATTATTTCAAGAACAAAGGGTGTTAATTGCACAGGGTATTTTTTCCCCGTTTATTATCTCTTCGATTGTTACTAACTCCATTCCGTGCCTGGTGTTGTTACGCCATATCCGTCCGAAACTCAGTGCGTCCTGGGAAGTGAGTTTCCGTTAGTATCCCCAGCGTCTCTTTGTGATTCGGTCCAGCTATCGTCTGCTCTTCTTAGCGAAGACATCGGTGTCGGTGCCTTTGAGAGAACTTTTCTTAACCTATACGCTACAGTTGTAGATTCATATGACTCGCAAAAGGTTCTCCGTGAGTTTTTCTTTGCTAATCTGATCTCTTTTTTCAGGATTTTAACGCTCTCCCTGTAGGTTGTCCATTCAATGTGTCCCTCTTTGGCGAGATTCCACCTAGACCTTGAGCTACACGGAAGCTCCGCGATCTTGCATCTTTAAAGTTCTTTACTCAATTTACAATTTGTCTTCAAAGTTCCGTTAGCTAAATCTCTCCTATACACAAATTTTATATTTTGTTGTTAACAAAATAGTCTCTCATTTACCATATTCGTTTTTTTCTAATACATCATGTAACGGGAGAAATATCGATTCATAATGGAAATTCCATTTGAACAGAAAAAGTCAAGCAACTTCTCTCCGTTCGCGTTCTGATTGGGCTCACCGTATTTCCCAACCACGCTGCCGCATGTCGTTAAATCCACACCCACGTGAGGATATAAGAACCCATATCTGCAACCTTTTCAAAGTCTGCATCAACGTCATCTAAGAAATCTGCGTACCCCGACTACAGATTCTGTGCGTACACCTGCACTAGAGCTAGGTCTCTCGCTACTAATAGTATCCACTCCAATACTCTGCCTGTCAGCCTGGGACTTGCGACTATCCCCACTCCCGCCTGAGCAGACATTGAAGTTGCTACTCGCGACATGAAGAGTTTCCATCTATCCGCAAGGTCCACAGTACGAGAGCCCCTTTGTTGACGAGACATATTAGTTGTGTTGTTATGAAAACTCCCCAGCCAGTGGTTGCCAGTAGTTTCCAAGTAGTTGCAACTAGCCAGTTGAGGCACATTTCACATGCTAATTAAAACAACAACCTACTGGCAACTGCTGGCAACAACTCTTGATTTTCTCCCCAGTCGGAGGTTAAGTGAATGTTTTGACTGCTATTATCGAAACGACGTCGTTCGATCGTTTTCATTTTACGCGATCTGGGCCTGTGCTTTGTAGAGAAGGAGAAGTTGCTTGCAGCTAAAGTACCTCTTTGCTCTAAATAGGTAGCTCAAGCGGACGCCGATCTTGCGATATAAGATATGTGGTCCTGCCATGTGATTCCTGAATTGACTGCAACTCCTAGAAGGTGCAGAGTCCTTGAGATGGATTGTATGGTCATCCATTTGGATCTGAGGAACTGTTGAAGCATTTTTCCTGGAAAATGTTTGAGATGTGTCTTGTTTGCATTAAATACAATCAAGTTATCCTTTCCCCACTTCAAGATTTTGTCCAGATCATCATTTAGAGATTTTGTTCACATCTCTGACTGTGTAATGTATCCGCACTCACAAGCCCACTGTTCGAGATGGTGGATATAAGAGTGCTGTCAACTGCAAAGCTGTAGATATTATTATTTGTTGATCCAGGCAAATCGATGATATGGAGAAGAAATAGAGTTGGAGAAAGAATAGATCCTTGAGGCACTCCTGCATTGATAGCAAACGAATTAGATGATACACCATCTACAACAACTTGGATCGATCTTCCCAGAAGAAAATTTTGCATCCATCCGCAGAGTTGTTGTGGTAATCCATAAGACGCTAACTTTCCCAATAGGGCTCTATGCCAGACTCGGTCAAATGCCTTTGATATGTCCAAGGCTACGGCTTTGGATTCGCCGTGTTGTTCAATTGATTGCGTCCATAAGTGCGTTACGTAGCTTAACTGGTCTCCAGTGGAACGACGACTCCGAAATCCGTATTGCCTGTCGCTTATTAATCGGTGGCCTTCTAGATATTTGATTATTTCAACATTTATTGCCTTTTCCATTACTTTTTAGAGCATTGAAAGTAACACTATTGGACGATAGTTTTGTGGCAGACGTTTCCTCCCTTTCTTTGGAATGGGTTGAATGCGAGCGGTCTTCCAGCAAGAAGGAAACGTCGTCTGGGAGTACGACATGCTAAACAGCTTAAATAGTACAGGTGCAAGATCTGGTGCACAGCTTTTGAGTACTATAGCCGGGATTTCGTCCAGTTGCCTTATTACAATCTAGTTCTTTAAGGATGCGTTGAATTATTCGAGGCCGAAATTTCACTTCTGCCATCGATATTTGCACCCTCGGGATATTTGGTGGGTCTAGTTGTTCAGAATCTACGGTGAAATTCTCTGAAAACATGCTAGCGAAAATATCTGATGTGTGCATTAGCAGAACAAAAATCAGTGTTTTCCAAATTTAAATAACAATTTTTCCGTCAAAAAAATCTCTTGACAACAACTGCGTACTTAATACAATTCGTTCTTATCTCATGCACACAACATTCCAGAGGAAAATGTCAGAATTTATGAAATATTTCTACCAAATGCATAATTTTATACGAAATGCTTTTAGGCTTATTGCCTTAAGTTATTCGGCTGGCTTCATCTTGCTGGCAACTGTCCAAATGAACGAGGTTTCAAAAAAACATGTCTATTGTTATAAAATTAATTTAGAGCTTCGCTAAATAGATACCTATGAAGTGGAGAATATTAGCTTCCACAAAGTTGTATACGATTTATTACTGACTGTCTTTATATTTATATGCGATTGAGTATGATGAGATCGGTTATTAATACTATGTACTATCCATTTCAGTTCCTCCCGATATACTTAACGAAGATTCCTCTTCCGATTTGGCTGTACCCGAAGGTGAAGACGTCATACTTACATGCAAGACGACAGGAAATCCTGTTCCGAGAGTTATTTGGAAAAGAGAAGATGGAGAATTTTTGTTACTGAAAAAGCCAGGGAGCAGAGAACTTCTTCGAGGTATTTATATTTTAATAGCTTGTATTCATACTGGTTGACGTAGCTTATTCCACCTTATTGTTATCTTATCATAATGTGACAGTTGGCCGCGGGTAAGTTAATTGGTAATGTGTTCGTATGTTGAATGCTGTTATAATCCGGGCCAATGTCATAAAGCGACCCGTCCAAATATTTTATCATAAAATAAAACCAAAATTCCGATCTTCAGAAATCGAGCTTATATAATTAATTTTGTTGCTTGTTTCTATAATGTAAGCTTATCATAGCAGAAACCACCAACCGACAGGATAAATAAATCGAATTGAATGTGTATCCAGGGCAAATCCTTGTCTGTGCGAAAACTATTATAATTTATATAATAGACATAGACCTCCAACTGCCGTGAACCTATCCGATTCTCTCTGAAAAATTTCTTCAATTACGCTGTTTGTGAATATGTGAAATGACAAAATTAATGGCCGCAAATGCTGCTTTGGTGCTATTGTGCTGCTATTGCGGTAATTTTGTGGTAGGCTATGTAAATAAAACATTTAAGTGACCATTTTTATATGTAGATTGTATAGTTTTTGTTCTTGAGTGTTCAGCGAAATATAATACAAAATTTGAAACGTCTAGGTCTAACCGTTTAGGCTGGACTGTCTCCTTTGCATTGGTTCTAATTTTTTCCAAATGCATCCCCCTTTTCAACTCTTAAGCTTAGTACGCTGCTCGAGCTAAATTTTAGCTCCCATACAAAATTCTCTCAAAAATTTAGCTTATCTAAATTTGTTGTTTTTTTTTCGTGTGATTTTGTGTTGCGTAAAAATAAATAAGGATGAGTTTTTACAGTGAATACATCGACGAGGAATACCTAGGAAGTGATGCATTTAAGTCCAAAGAATTATAGACGAGGAAAAAAGAAAGCGCAACGAAAATAAAATATTTTTCATGTCGATGCATTTTTGAAGGGAATTATTTTCAACGAACATCTGTCTTCTGTGACACTTATATCCATTAGTAATGTGCATAAAGTAATTATTCGGTATTTAGTATTCGATACTTGAAATGAGTATCGATACCGAATACTACTCAAAATAAGTATTCGATACTGATACTCATTTGCTTACTACTAACATGCAGCACTAACTCCATATAAACAATCAGTATCAGTATTTAAAATACACATACATAATGTTACCTGCAAATACAAAGCAACATACACAACACACCCAGCAAACCTCGTCTCCCTCGTTCATTATGTCTCGCAGTCACATACTCATATGATCTTCCATTCTCTTACAATGTACTTGATACTCATACAGTTCCAATTTGATTACTTTTCTCCACACATATTTTAAACCATATTTCCCTAGGAATCAGTACTCAGTAGTCAAGTAATCAAAGTAATCAAAGTATGTACCTACCTACCTATTGATTACTGAGTCTGCATCAAATACCAGAATATGTGTGGAGAAAAGTAATCAAATTGGAACTGTATGAGTATAAGTATCATGTACCATTGTAAGAGAATGGAAGATAGTGAGTGAGTATGTGACTGCGAGACAAAATGAACGAGGGAGACGAGGTTTGTTGGGTGTGTTGTGTATGCAGTTCCAATTTCATGCAGTTTCAATTTGATTACTTTTCTCCACACATATTTTATACCACATTATAACAGGAATCAGTAGTCAAGTAATCAAAGTAATCAAAAAGTACTTTTACCTAATCAGAGTATTGATTACTGAGTCTTATACGAATACCAGGACTCGTTGTATGCAAGCATTTAAGTAATTATGTATATTAACTGATCTTGAATACTTTTAAGAAACAAGATTCAACGAATTTATTGATTACTGATTACTGAGTTTACTTTTTTGGAGGTGAGTAGATTTAAGTACATTTCATTTGTGAATATGTAGGTACAAACAAACCTTTAATTAATAGGTTTAACAATCGCTGATAGATGCGAATGTGTATAAAAGAAAAAGATGTAGCACCTGGTTGCATTTTACGGTGGAAGGATAAGGGAAAGCTAAGTGTGATATTTGTAAAAGTACGTACATATATAGCCCTACATGTATACCTATAGCCTATATACATTTTACTGCGAGACAAAGTACTAGGTATCGAATACCAAATACCGAATACTGAACTTGAAGTAATCAGTACTCATTCGTTACTCAAAAGTAATCAAATTGCACACCACTAATATCCATAGCGCACTACGAGTCAATATTTAGCTAGTATTTTAGCTAATGTTTTGAGAGAAAAATTGGGCAAGATTTTACTTTACTGCCCATTCGAAAATAACGGTTTTTTTGCACAGTCCCATTGATTTCAGTGCCCTAAACACAAATCTGAAAAAAAAGTTGGCGGTCTCTCATCGTTTGGGCGTGGCACGCCCCCAAAGTTCAAAAAATACCATATAAAATAGTACCAAAATTTCAAGAACGGAGTGTCCAATTTTTGTAAAATTAATTTTTTTTATATTTTTATATAAAAGTGCAGTTAACTTATAAAAAAAGTTTCATCAAAATCGGATCATAAAGACTTTTTTTATAAGTTAACTGCACATTTAGGGAATATAAAAAAAAAAAATTTACAAAAATTGGACACTCCATTCCTGAAATTTTGGTACTATTTTGTATGGTATTTTTTGAACTTTGGGGGCGTGCCACGCCCAAACGATGAGAGACCGCCAACTTTTTTTTCGGATTTGTGTTTAGGTTATTTATGTTATTTTCGAATGGGCAGTAAAGTAAAATCTTTAAATTTTTTGTTCTCTGGTTACTTTTTATTTAAGTTGTTCAATGGGGAGAGTACGGTAACTTAGGCGCCAAAAATTGATAACGTTTTTTTGTAGAGGGGTTAAATATAATCACTTTTTACTATGGGAGGGGGGGGTCTATCTCGCTTCATTTAGGCGGGAGGGGAAATTTAAAAAAAATATTACTTAAAATGAGAAAAAAAAATTAATAAAAAACTATGGCAACACTTATAATAAAAGACTATTAGGCCTATTCGGCAAAATCTTTTATTCTGTTATGAATTTTTTGTTATGAATCATAAAAGATCTCGACCATAAAAGATCTTTTATAAATCGTATTCAGGGTTTCGAACTTTTATGAAAATCTGTTATGGAAGTTCGAAACTTGAAAATCTGTTACGAAGCTGTCAAAACAAACCGCAGAATTTTTTTTTATGCATAGACGGTAGGCACCTGATCATATTTGCGCAAAAAACATATTAAAATGCAGTCTGAAAAGAGTATATTTTGAATTATTACAAACTAAATAATTGTGTAGGTAATAAATACTGGAACATATTTTTAGGAAAAGGCCTGATATGAACTGTATCCGTGAAAATGTAGTGTCGCGAGAAACTTGAAATAAATATCCAACTTTACATCGTCATCATTAGAAATACAATTTACCTGAATTTATTTGAAATGAAATGGTTGTATTCGTGTTTTGTAAATTGTTCCAATTTGTTCTTTAGAATTCTAGCATACACCTATCCAAAGAGCTGAATAAAACTCACATAAGGAAGATCAAATGGTTTACTATTTAATCAGTTCCAGCAAAAGTGATCGGTGTCTTCGTCTAAACCAAAAATATTCATTCAATCATTTTCAATGGCCCGCTTATTCATTACATAAGTGGGTTGCGGTGTAGGTTGCTTAAGTGGACCCTCCATAGATCTCGATTCTCCGCCATCGTCTTTAAATCATCAAGGGCAATCCCCATACGGGTAGAGGAGAGATTATGAACTTGATATAACCATCTCATACTGGGTCTACCTAGAGGACGCCTGCCTGATGATGGTACGGATTCCATAGGACGTGGTGCGATCCTGGTTGGGGACATGCGTTTAACATGACCAAACCACGGAAGCATGGATCGCTCCGTCCGGAGAAGTAGCTACTCGACATTGTTTCCTCGCGAATTAAAGTAAAAATATAAATTTCCAAATTATTTTCGATTACCTACATACCCACTAGTTTATACACAATTATTACATTTGTCTTCTTTTGTAAGCATTTCGTTGACGATAAATTATATAGATTATCCCTTTCAATCCAAAACTTTCTAATTAATAAAAATCTTTTATGATAAAAGTCACAAAATTCTGTCTTTTATTCTGTTATGGAAATTCATAACAGAATAACAGGAAAAATGGATAAAAGATTTTGCCGAATAGGCCTATATCATTTTTGAAAGCCCAGAATCTGTTCTTGAATATTATTTTTAAATCAATTTATTTCTGTTAATAGTTTTTGAAAAAACAATTTCAAACTTGAAATTTAAAGACAAAAATTGGGGTGAGTACAATAATTTTGGCGATGAAAAATAATTATGGATTTATGTAGAGGGGTTAAATATAAGCATTTTTTGCTATGTGAGGGTGTTCTAACTAGCTCCGTTTAGGAGGGAGGGGTAATTAAAAAAATTGAAATTTAAAATGAAAATAAAATATCTATTAAAAATCAATGGCAACACTAACAACAAAATACATACTATAGCATTTTTCTTAGCTAGGAATCTCTTCTAAATTGTCTAAGTATATACTCAGCCTTGCACCTATCCCAAAATCCAACAGTGACCCCAAGCAGGGGGGTTGCAGGGGGCAGCATGCCCCCCATACCCATTTCAAGGTGCAAGGGTCTCAATTTGTATTATAAGCGTTGTGACATATAAAAGTAATTTTGCATTTTCTCAAAAATTAGAAGACATAAATCAATCTAGTTTTCAGTGTTCGATTAAGAATTGATTTAGGCAGTAAAAACCACAATCAAATTAAGTATATGTATATATCCTCAATATTGAAAAAATGAGCATATAATATTTTTTTTTTAATTTTTTTCCTTAAATTTCAAGTTTGAAAGCTTTTTTTTCAAAAACTGTTAATACAAATAACTTGATCTAAAAATAATTTTAAAGAACAGACTCTTGGCTTTCAAAAATCCTAAAGTCCTTTATTGTAGGTGTTGCTATTGCTTTTTAATATTTTATTTTCATTTTATGTTTAATTTTTTTTAAATTACCCCTCCCGCCTAAACGAAGCCAGATAGATTTTGATTTCATTTTTTTCATTTCATTTTAGTAGTTAGTAAAAGCCTTGAGATAAAATCTCATTTATGGATTTAGAAATATACTTTTTAGAATATAATGATAGATATAATAGGCGTATTTTTTTGAGACTCTTTACTATACATACTCACTTTTCGAGTCTCAAAAAAGCATCCCTAACTCACTTTTAGCACAGTTTATTTTTATTTGGAAGTTGGTACGCGTGTTTTCAACTTGACATATTAGTTGGAAAAGCGTATGTTCAAAAAATGCATACTCATTGGAGGAACTGAAAATCGTTCTTAAATTGTATCGACTGCAAAGGTTCGTTAACTAAAACCGAATGAACTGTATTTCGAAATTCCAGCCGTATTCATACTGCTGGTAGAGTTCAGGAAAACGTGAAAATGCATGTTGATCGTAGGTATTCTTTCGCTGGGTTTTACCCCATACGTCGCCAGTAACTAGTATCCTTAATTAGTTTACGACCCCGAATGGTGATGGTGCAGATGTTTTATTGCTGGGTGCTACTGCGACTATCTGCGCTGCCAAGCCATATATCCGGTTCTAGACAAATGTTTATAATTTTTAAAACAAAATCCATCATCTTATGAAATTCAATACTATCTAAAAGAAATATTTTGTTTGAGGGTGGAATAAAACAAAACAAAAATTGCTTGAAAAATGTTTTTGCTCTATTTTGTTGATCCAATATGAGCATCAAAATTTAATACGCCTTGTTTACGGGAAAATGCGGTGAAATTATGTGCATACATTCACTCCTGTGCTCAATTCCGGGTGAAATTGAATCCGTGCGGATTTCGAATTTTCGGTGTACCTACCAAACATGCATTTTTGATGACCTTAAGTCGCATTGACTTCTGTTTTCTAATTCCATGTTTCTTAATTCAAACAAATCAAGTCAGCTATTGTAAAAAAAACTAAATATTAAGCGAACTGATCACACAGAAAATTCGAAATTCGCACGAATTCAATTTCGGTCGGAATTTAGAACAGGGGTGATTATCATTAAAATATTCAAAAAGGAATCGCGTCTATTACATCTATTGAATGTTCACGTTGCATTTTGTTACCGTGAATACAACAAATTGCAGTAAGTACATTATTAACATCCATTTTTCAACAAAGTTTATGTAGCATTTTCAATCGTATTTAAAATAATATTATGTAAGAATATGAAGTATTAAAAAGTATAAATGCATTTCAACCAATCAGAGTATTGCAAAATATTTACCAATTCAGACAAGAATCAACGAACACAACCCATTAGTGACAAAAAGCCGCTCTCAACGTTTAAGGAAGAAAAATAATTCCTCCTTACTTACAACACCGCCATCTATGAATGACATTTTCAACTTTCCTATCTCCACTTTATTACTGCGTTATAGCCCACTTTTATACCCACTTTTGGTTTTGCATGTAAAAGGAAAAGTGAGCTAGATATTGATTCCCAAAAAAATACGCCTAATGATGAAAAAATCGAATTCTTAAGAAACATAATTAGGAAAAATATATACACTATTATATAATTATAAGAAAAATAAATACAAATTATAAAAAAAACAAAAGTGAAGTGAATTAATGAATAAATAAAGAGTGAAAAAGCAAGGTTACGTCTGGGTTCTGGAGATGATCTGTAATCGAGCGGATAAAAATATTTAAATTGTTTGTAGATTTAAATCTAGCCGGTAAACTGTTCCAGATTTTGGCACCTCTCACGAAGAAAGATCTGCGAGTGTGCAATGTTGAACTTCTTGGAATATTGATGTTGATTGTACGCGTCGAATTTGAAAATTCAAGTTTAAAAAAAAAAATAGGCGGCGCAACAGGCGGTAGATACCCAAGGCCTAGCTTCTCGCAACCATTCGTTTTGTGTGAGTTTCTATTTTTGGAACGAATGGAAGGGACCTACAATTTTATGCCGAGTCCGAACGGCTGAATTGAGAAGCTTTTTCAGGACAGTCATACTGTCGGATGTTTGTCAGACGTTCGCGAGAGGTGGCGCAGTAGAAAAAACCTTCAGATGTAATTTGTGTTTTTCCGGGGATCGAAACTGGGATCCCTCGCACAGTAGTCCAGCACACTAACCACTGCGCTACTGCGCCCACCAAAATTCAAGTTTATCATATAAATATCCCCCCTCCCATAGTAAAAAATGGATTAAATTTAACTCCTCTACAAAAAACAGTTATCAATTTTTGATGCCTAAGTTCAATTTAATTAATTATGTTCATAGTTTGCTTTAATTATTATTTTCTTTTTCTATTCAACATTATTGATATACCCTATATAGTTTTTCTTATTGTTCTCGATTATCTTTGCTAACCAAACTTGCTTGCTTTTTTTCTCTTAACATTGCTAGCTGGCTTGCACTCTGCAATGCACCAAATTTCTATAAATAGTCCGTCCCAAAGCAAAAGAAAAATCCCAACATGCGCAGTCGCACTTTATAAGGGAAATCTTTCACTTAAGGTATTTTTGACCGCATGAATTTGTTAAAAATGCTTTTCTCTTTCTCTACTTTATCACAAAGTATATGAAAATTCCATTTCAACCCTTTTAATAGTGGGTTTTACGCTGTTGTAATTAAGTTACTCAACACTCTGGCTTTCATTACTAAACACATATTTGAGAAGTGCAACGCCCAGGAAATTTCCCTTTTCTTTGGGGTGGGTAAACGACAAATGTGTATCTTTGGCGTGATTCAATTACTATAGATTACGCATTGCGTATGTTCTCCATTTTGAACGTGACGTCATTTGAGCGTAGAATTTGTGAGTTCAATCGGTTTGGGTTGATTTCAGTATTCGATTGCCTTAATTGCTCCAAATAATATTAAAAAATAATTCAATATTAACATTTTTATTGAAATGGGTGTTTGTGCTGGGTTTGAGTGTAACACCAAAACAGAAAAAAACATAGCTTCTCAAAGGAAAAAACTGTGCTTAAGCAATGGGTACTCTTCTGTTACTACTCTCGCGAATGTCGATGCATCTAGAGTGGATGGATACTCATCCAGAAGAAACATGTTGCTACCTTGCTCTGCCGTGAACGTAACTAAAAGATCGAAGATAAAAGAAAATACACGGCGAAATTTGAAACCTTTCATCCCCATAGCGACCCATATGACCCAAGGCCACAGGACTCCTTGAGTCAGTCCGGGCAGCGGAGATGGAAGGGTGTCCACATCCCCGAGGCACAGGCATGATAGTGCGCACTTGCCAGCTCGTCGGTTGGGGGGGTTCTTGCCAGAAGGATGTAGACGGGGGTTACGTTTCATGTAACCGTTGGAATGCCTAAACATTAATTAATTAAAGAAAAGGGGGCGAAACAAATCTTATTTTAGGACAGTGTATCGGACTACCCAAATCGAAATGGAAAGGAGGCTTGAGATGGAATGGCCTCTTTGGTTAACCCTCCCTTACATGGTAAAGAAATCTGTCATTACCAGCTTCCATGGGTACTATGTACCACTTTTAAATAGTAGCCCCTAAACCGCTATCATCCTGTACTACTTATAGTTATCCGAAATCTCCGGCTTACCTTGGCGCTCCACCCATCACATCCACCAAATTGGTGCGTTTATCATGCCTGCATCTTCTTTCTCATAGTAAACTCTATTGGAATAAAACACTTCCCACCTGACACTCGAATATCATAATAACGATAGTGACATATCCCTGGTACCCTCGCCGGAAGTTCAGAGATTAAAGCAGCATTTCGTTAAAACAATCCTTCACAATTTATTAAGATTAATATGGATTTCAGTTCAGTAATCAGAGTAATCAGTTATTCTATTTCATTTGAATATAATTAAATCCTGAATTTGTTTCGGTTTATACGCAATATTCAGTTATTGAGAAGAACAAACAATCTTTAAAATTAACTATTTTAAGTTCACAAAAAAAGCAATTTAAAATAATCAAAAAGGTATCTCTGTAAATAAAATCGGAATGACCACCAAATAAAATAAGAAAATTTAACATTTAAAAGAACTAAACTAGTATTATTGCATGCGTTAAACAAATCAAGTTATTAGGCAAGATAAAGTAAAAGAAAAATTAATATTCAAGATGTCCTAAAAAACGCAGGCGTATGCGTACTATTTCTTGGACCTACATTCACCCACACGAATAACATTTAAAAATGTGAATACCTTTTCTTTTAATTTTTTTTTTGTATTATTTTGTTGTTGCTCTTAATGCATAATATATAAGTGTTCGCTCATACATAAACTTGTATATAATAGAGTAATTAAAACTCACTTACCCACATTTTGTTTTTGTGTGGTTATTTTTATTAGTTTGCAATCCAGGGGTGAGGTAGACTATTGTCGTTTTCGATTGGTAATCCAGAATCGTCCGGAAGAACTCTCCGCGATTCTGAATTCAAATCCAGAAGCAAATTTCTCTTCTTTTCGGTAGAAGAACTGTCAGTTGAGTGCCAATCGAACGGTTTCAGAAGCGTTCGGATTGCTTCCGGACGATTCTGGATTACCAATCGAAAACGACATATGTGCACATTTTCTCCGTCCCGTGTTCGATGTCGAGGTACATATGTTTATTATGTTTCTAAAGGGCATAAAATCAACAAATTTATATTATATTATTTCGTTAGGATGCAATCAGAGATACCTACAATAGAGAGTGAACTTAATTTATAAAAACTAATCCTGTGCTGCGGTCTAGAGATCCTTTGATGATCGGTATGATGCTGGAGCGATTCGAGGTGGTGGTTCGTTGATGATGCGGTCTTAATGTACGATTGGACGATTGTACGATTTTGCTGGATGATGACGATTAAATTTTGTACGCCAAATGGGGAAAACACTTTCAGACCCGCTGGTGTTAATATGTCATCACAAATGTTGCAAACCACATGCATACGTGACTGTCGTTAATGTTGCGAACGCCCAAGTGGCTGATGTTGCGAATAGAAAAATGCTGGAGCGACAGCTAAGGTACTGCTGAGTTATGCAATCATTGAGATCGATATGGATATCTCTTTTTGGCTCTGCAAGAGACGATGAACTTCTACTTGCACTTACGGAGGATGTGGTTTTGGTCGTAGATTATGTAATCCCTTGCTCTGCAAGAGCCGATGCCCTTCCTCAAATGATTCGACTGTCGCCGACAATGAGGATCAAGGCCACACTTCAAGGTTAACTCTTATTGCGAAGTTACGGTAGGGCGTGTTAGGGTAAAAAAATTGTACGTATAGCGTCGGTTCGACTAAAAGTTACTAGTCGGTATGTAGCGAGTGGCTATTTCCTATTTAATACGGTTCAACTACTATCCCCTCAACTACCATGCTGCGATCATGCGGCGACCTAGACTGGCTAACACCAACTGAACTATTCTTGCCTAAACTCGTCCAAGACGAACAATACAATTTCGCGTGATATCTCTATTGCGGTTTTTTTTGTGCTTTTCATGGTCTTTTGTCTTTTAAATTTTTTTTTCTGTCCTCTCGTACGACTTCACCGTTTTTCCTGAGCAACTATTTCGTCACGCCGTGCTCGTTGTCATATATGATAGGTAAGAGTGACTGCTGTCTTTGGCGTACATAGGGCCATCGCTATGATCTTATGTGCCTACCAATTGTTAAGAGTTTAAAGAAAACTTCAAGTTAATTTTTTTGTTCCCTGTTGCAACACAAATTTTCTCTTCGAGAGAAAGAAAACATGATGTGTGCCTGCACTAAATACGATTTTTAGTCTAAGGCTTCTTTTGCCTAGCATATTTTTAGGATGCAACATCCAAGCTAATCATGATTATTTTGCAATTCTACCGAATTCTATTTCCTACAGAAGAAAAGATGTACTATACTCAAAAACTGCAACAGTTTGTAAGCGGTCAATGTCCATGACTTAACACTATTTTTCATACAAAATGAAAAAAAAATACACTTTTTGAATCATAACAAAACTTTAACAAAATATCTATCGCATCATTACGAATAAAACAAATTAAACATTTTCAGCAAATCCATTTACAATTAACACAAAACAAATTAAAACAAAACTCCACTGGCAAATACTCTCACCATTATTTCACCCTGTCAAAATGAATTCTGTGCTCAAATGACGTAGGTGCGCAGAACGAAAAAAACTGAACATCACCATTGCGCTATCTGTAGTATTTGTATCATTTATCTTTGTCATACGCCAACGAACGGTGCTGTGTGGACAATCAGTCAAGCCTCGATCATCGATCGTGAGAGATGTCTTCGCAAGCAGGGGTATGTTTGTTGTTTGAAATGCGCACATATTTTTTTTAGCTGTTGTCGCTAAGAGAACATAATCCCTAATGTGAAGAGACCTGCTCAAGAAATTTTCACTTAAGTTCGGAGTGGCTATACATACATTATGTTCCGTAATAGCAATTCGTAAAGCTCTCTTTTTTCTATGTATCTACTAATGAGTCATTTGGATCGTCAAGCAGGAAACATATTTGGTAACATTGCATTGTACATATCAAATAAACACTTATCTCTGTTGTTTTGTAACATTTTATGAATGTGGTTTGTGTGAATTTGCTACTTCATTTGGGTTCCCTTTGATTTACAGCATTTTGTTAGCTGTTTAATCGTAGGCTGCATTAAAGGTTCCTGGTACTTTAATCAAAATCACATACGATTTTTAAGTTTGTACGGGAGATGCCACGCCTCTTTTTCTAATCTTCACAGGAATACTTCCGAGCCAATTCCTAAGATTGCCTAAAAGTTTGAGCTCAAAAGCTAGGTGGTTTTCGAGTTCTGCGATCATTGGTGGTGTATAGTCCTATACAAAATGGAAATTTCAATTTTTTCGATTTCCGGTTTTTTATTTGGGGGTTTCCAAATTTTTTTTTGCTAAACCAGCCCTGAATCAACTCGAACAAAACAAACGAAGAAGAATCGAAATTGGCCTAGCCGTTCTGGAGTTTTGCGAGACTAACGCACACCAACTGGTTTTTATATAGGTACTGTTACATACGGCTGGGATTCGAAAAGATAAAACACTATTCTGTTTACTAAACTTTAATAAATCACTTTTATTACAAGACAATATCACTTAAAATCAACTTTTCCACTTCTCACAATCTTTCACTTATTTTATAACACTACCGATACTATTCGAACTTTACTTCACACAGTTTAAAAATAAATCATTGACATACTACACATGGACTGTTAGCAGTTAATTTTTCGTTGAAGCAAACATAAGCACTAGCCCTTTTGGTTCAAGGCGGTGAGAAACGAAAACACTCAAATGTCATCGAGCAATTCGGGCGATTTGGTTTGTGTCGACGTTTGTGTGCTGAGTGTGCCATACTGCCATCTGTTATAGAACGTTCGAAATAATTTGAATAAGTCGTTATTTTTGCGCAGTTGCAATGTTTCTACAATGGATGGCACTGTGTTCTATGTAAAAAATAGCAAAGGCGCGCAGAAGTTGAAACCTCTTTCCTACTTTCGCCGCACTGAACCAAAAGGGCTAGTGCTTATGTTCGCTTCATTTTTCCTAGCAAGTTTGTATGAAACTGTCATTTCACTAGCAGTCCATCTATAGTATGTCAATGAAATAAACTGTCCTCTCGTTGGATTTCGCAACCCTTTTTTACTCCCCACTAAAGCTTCTCGAATATAATATACTCCAACTGGAACAATCGAGAATGTACTAGTTTCGTTTTAGACCATTCACCATTCGCTGAGATTCGAAGTTTCGAAGTTTCGTTAAATAAGTTCGTCTACTTTGCATTAGATGGCGTGTGGTCAGTAAGTAGTACTTTTTAATCCATACTACAATATACCCCTCTTAAACTTGTTCGTCCTGAACAAATGCGTCAACATTTTCCCCAATGTAACGATGAAGACGATCCACATGGACAACTTTGAGTTTGCCTCTTCCTCGTTGGATTCGATAGACCACGTCGTTGATGCGCTTTACTACTCTATAGGGTCCCTCCCAATCTTGTTGCAACTTAGGTGACATACCTTTTTTTCTATGGGGATTGTACAGCCATACCAAATTTCCTTCCTCGAATCCTGTAGTTGTTGCTTTGGCATCATACCTCGTCTTCATGCGGTCGCTGGCTATCTTGATTTTATCCCGAGTTCTGTGACGCACGTCCCTGATGGTTACTCTGAGGTCGGTTACATAATCGTCCCAATTCTTAGGTTCCTCAGTTGGAGATCAGAACATCAACTCACTAGGTAGCCGGACTGTTCGACCAAACAGGATTTCAGATGGTGTATGTCCCGTAGTGTTATGGACAGCATTGCGAAAGGCTAGTAGAAACATTGGAATCTGTTTATCCCAATTCCTCTGGTCGTCGCCTACAACCTTAGATAGGTGTTCATTTAAGGTTCTATTGAAGCGTTCTACCATCCCATCGGATTGCAGATGGAGCGGCGTTGTTCTCGTCTTTTTAATCCCAAGTAATTGGCATACACCTTGAAAAATCCTGGACTCGAAGTTTCGCCCTTGGTCCGAATACAATTCCAATGGTGCACCAAATCTGCTTACCCAGTTGAAAACAATCTGCTGTACCACGGTTTTGGCTTCTTGATTAGGGATAGCAAATGCTCCTGGCCACTTACTGAAGTAATCCATAATAACGAGGATATAATGATTTTCGTCAATCGTTTCAGGAAACGGTCCGGCAATATCAACTGCAATTCTTTCAAAAGGGACTCCAGCGTTATATTGGTGCATTTTGCCTTGAGTTTTCACTCTCGGACCTTTGCTGGCCGCACACGTTACGCACTTTCTGCACCAGTTTTCTACATCATCCCTTGAGTGGATCCAGTAAAATCGCACCTTTTCGAGCGTCTTATTTATTCCCAAGTGGGCCCCAGATACTCCATCATGAGGTTCCTTTAGTACTTCACTTACTCTCGACCTGGGAACAATAAGCTGCATCACGAACGACTTTCCATCCGAGCTTTCCTATCTTCTCCTCAAAATGCCGTCTTGCACATGAAGAGAGTCCCATTGCGCCCAGAATGCCTTCATCTCGGGGCTCCTATTGGATATCTCCTGCCAGTCTGGTTTTCCGTCATGCTCTTTCCAGGCGAGAATCGGCTCGATATCCGGATTATCTATTTGAGCCAACCGGATCTCTCTCGCAGTCCAGCCACTAATGGGCTCAGCTCTCAGCGTCTGCACGGAAACGGCATCTTTTTCCTCCTGACGCACGCAATGTTTGCAATCGGATTTGCAAGGCCGGCGGGAGAGAGCATCTGCATTAGAGTGAAGAGTTCCCTTTCGATGCTGTATTTCGTAGTCGTACATCTGCAGCCGTTCGATCCACCTCGCGACTTGTCCCTCAGGATTCTTAAACTGCAACAGCCACTTTAAAAATGCATGATCGGTGCGAAGAATAAATTTGCTCCCATAAAGGTACTTGTGGAAGTGTTTTGTCGCCAGGACTAAAGCGAGAAGATCCCGTCTGGTTACACAGTAGTTCCCTTCTGGCTTGGAGATAACTTTGCTGAAGTAGGAAACTACTTTCTCTTGGCCATCATGCACTTGCGAAAGGACGGCTCCAACTCCCACATTACTAGGGTCTGCGTCCACAATAAATGTTTTTCCAGGAGTGGGTACGCTAGTATGGGGGCGTCACACAGTTGCTGCTTTAGTTTTCCATAGCTCTTTTCGCACTCACCTGACCATTTAAATTGATTTCCCTTTTCCGTTAATTAATGCAAGCTCTTCGCAATCCCGGCAAATTCCTTCACAAACCGTCTGTAGTAGGTCGCAACTCGCAAGTCCCAGGAAGCTCCTCAGTTGATGTTTGTCTTTGGGAACCAGCCAGTTTTTCACTGCTTCGACTTTCTCTGGATCAGTCCTGACTCCTTCGGAAGAGATGATGTGCCCGAGATATTTTACTTCTGGTCTAAAAAGAGCACACTTTTTCGGGTTCAGCTTCAATTGCGCGCCTCGCAGCCTCTGGAACACTTCCTTCAAATTATCTCGATGTTCTTCGAATGTTTTTCCTACCACGATGACATCGTCTAGGTACACCAAACAGGTTTTCCACGTTAGTCCCAGCATTGCACAGTCCAAATGACATTACAGTGAATTGCCAGAGCCCGTTTCCTACTGTAAAAGCTGTTTTCTCGTGGTCTTCGGGATGGATATGTACTTGCCAGTAGCCACTCTTCAAATCAATGCTGGAAAACCATTTGGCGCCGGATAGTGTACCCAGGGTATCGTCAATCCTTGGCAGAGGGTAGCTATCCTTTTTCGTGACGTTGTTCAGCTGATAGTCGACGCAGAATCTCGTGCTGCCGTCTTTCTTCTTAACCAGTACAACCGGTGACGCCCATGGACATTTCGAACATTCAATCAGTCCTTCCTTTTCCACCGTCGACACCATTTCTGCAACCTCCGTCTGCTTAGCCAATTATAGTCCTCTGGGAGGCTGACGAATAGGTCTTGCGTCTCCTGTGTCGATTCGGTGGTGTACAAGATGTATCCGACCATACTCGCCGCTCTTCGAAGCAAATATATCAGCGAACTCGTTGATTAGGTCGCCCGCCATGGCTTGCTGTTCCTGATTCAACTCACTCTGTCCAAATATATTTCTTTTTATCTCTGCCATTTACGTGGATGTAAGAGGTTCGGTAGGACACGCATTGGATAATTTTTTGACCGCAGTAATTGGTACGCACTTACCGACCACTTCCCCTTGCTTCAGTTTCAGGCTGCTATGTTCGACATTTAGGACTCGTACGGGAACCATGTTGTTTTTAGGTTCTACAAACATCTTTCCAACGACGTAGTTTTGATAATGGTTTTCTGGATCTGGCTCAACTAAATAAAATCGGTGGCTCCCAGGATCACCTTCCAGCTTTGTCCAAATAAGAGTTTCTGAAGAAGGTGGTAATATATCGTCTTCATTCATGACTGGCCTTAGAGCTGTGATATGCTCGTCCCCGTAAATCAGGGGAATCTCGACGTTCCTGTACTTTAGTACTTGCAAGCCGATGTCCAGTACTACATCATGCGCCTTCCTAAAGTCGATTCCTATGATGCATTCGTGACATATGTCGGCCACTAGGAAGGTATGGGAGAAGACTAATCCCGCAAGATTTATTGTTAGCAGTACTTCTCCATACACCTTTGTTGTTGCTCTAGTTGCTGTTTTAAGACAGTAGCTGCTGGTGTTGTGCAGCCATGATTGGCGAACGATGTCCCTCCTTATAATGGAAGCGGTGGCACCGGTGTGGATGGTGGCCACATGCTTTTTCTGGCCGATATGGGCTTCCACTGTTAAACTCGTATTACCTCGTTTGGTCTGGGAAACTTGAATTGTGGTCCTGGGGGCGTCGATTCCAGAATCCAACATCTGCACCACGAAGTTGGTTCTTACACGTTTCCCGACTGATAATTTTGAGAAGAGTCATCCGCTGGACGCTCCGATGCCTCGTCATTACGACTAGAACTGCAATGCGGACAACTAGGCTGTCTGGGTGGAGCTCTGCCCTGTCTCTGTAGGTGTCCTATCTTGTTGCAGTTCCAGCATCGGATCGGTGACCTGCGAGCACTGTTTCGTTCTACGACTTCTGCACTTTGACACGAGCATTGGAAGGTTGTTAAGTCTCTCACGCGGTGAAACCCTTGTGATGCTTGGCCAGCAGCTTTCATTGTCAGGGCAAATGCCAGTGCCTCAGGGAGAGTTTTCCAGCCATTTCCAGTTGTCTGTCCTCTATGGCTTGGGTAAACGCCTCCACAGCCATTTCGTTGATGACATCCTCGCCGGCATTAGGATACGACAAATGCGCGAGCCCTTCAAAATCCGCTTGCAGCTGCTGGAGTGTTTCTCCCCGCTTCTGGATTCTACTGCGCAGTTGTACCCTGTATACTTGCTGCATATGCATATCACCAAAGCGCATTTCGATAGCCTTAACCAATGCCTCGTAGTTGCATTGTTTTTCTTCGGAGATAGTTTGAAGCAACTCTGCAGCTGTGCCTCGCAGTGCCAGCGTTAGTGCAATCAACTTTTCCTCGTCAGTCAGCAGAATATTCTCGGGCTTTCTGTTTCTTGACTTTATCCAGTTCTCTAGCCAAGTTCTCGAAGTTTGTCTCATGCTCTTGTAATGTTTGATTGATATCGTCAAACTTTGTATCTACTTTCTCAATTTGTGTCTCATACTGGTTGAATTTATCTTCAATCGCGTCGAATTTTACTTCTAGAACATTCTTGAACTCTTCGACGGCATCTTTTTGTGCCGCGACAATGGAATTCTTCTGCTCTGCAAATTTAAATCCAATAGAATTCTTCTGTTCTTCTAGAGAATTCTTCTGGTCTGCGAATTTAGATTCCATAGAATTCTTCTGTTCTGTAAACTTAGATTCGATAGAATTCTTCTGTTCTTCTAGAGAATTCCTCTGTTCATCTAGAGAATTCTTCTGTTCTGCGAACTTAGATTCCATAGAATTCTTCTGTTCTTCTAGCTTGGCGAGGAGTAATGCCATCATAGCAGAAATGTCAACGCCTGTACTTACTTGTGCTTCTTGTTCTTCTGCCACTTCGAATTGCATGGATTTTGGATCTCCTCCCTCTCGACAGCTTCCTGCAGACGTAGTATGAGGTCACTTTTGCCCCCGGCTGTGGAGAGATGCCGTTTATCCAGCTCAGTTTTTAACTGAGGTATGCTTAGTTGTAGTAATGCCAATGTGCGAACCATATTTACTAATTCACTTTTTTTTTTTGTTTTTTTACTACACTTTCACAGAATTCAAATTCACTTCACTTTATTTAATTTTGTTTCTGAACTGAAAATTAATTCACTGTTCTTTTTTTTTAATTCACAATTTTTCACCGTTTTTCTTTTTACAACACACAGTTTACACACAGAATACGTTTTATCCCACTTCTGACACCAATGTTACGTTCGGCTGGGATTCGAAAAGATAAAACACTATTCTGTTTACTAAACTTTAATAAATCACTTTTATTACAAGACAATATCACTTAAAATTAACTTTTCCACTTCCTACAATCTTTCACTTATTTTATAACACTACCGATACTATTCGAACTTTACTTTACACGGTTTAAAAATAAACTGTCCTCTCGTCGGATTTCGCAACCCTTTTTATACTCCCCACTAAAGCTTCTCGAATATTCTATACCCCAACCGGAACAATCGAGAATGTACTAGTTTCATTTTAAACCATTCACCATTCGTTGAGATTCGAAGTTTCGTAGTTTCGAAGTTTGTAGTTTCGAAGATTCGTAGTTTCGAAGTTTCGTTTAATAAGTTCGTCTACTTTCCTATAGATGGCGCTGTGGTCAATAAGTAGTACTTTTCAATCCACACTACATTTACATATACCTACGAGTAAAGTAATAATGTGTAACTTAAATAAACAAATAAACAGTTGGCATAGCAGATCGATATATATACATACTAGCTGTACCCGCCCAGCTTTGCCCGTGCACAGGAATTGTATTGCTTAGGTCTTAGATAATAATGTTCTTTTATAAAATGGGAAAAATTAGAATAAATCTATTTTCTGGAATTTTCTTTCTGCCTAAACCTGAAATATACCGCAATTCGAAAAAAAAAAAACAAAAAAAGAATCATGAAAATCATATAAGAAGATGTTTTTTGTATGGGAAGCGTCACCCCCGTTTGTCCAATTTTGGCGATATCGATAATGGATGTAATGTATTGGATCGTAATGTGCACCCTCTTCATCGTCTTCCCTCTCCTTGATCATGCTACTTGTTTGTAATGCTGTATTTCCTTTCCTTTGTTTCCCTCTTCCTATGGAATCCGAACAACTACCTACCCCAACCCCACACTGTTACCATACACCATATCGAATGAAATTCTGAAATGAAACCTGTTTTGTATTATATGTACGTCTCTTCTCTTATGAAGATTATTAATACTATACCCCATGCCATACTGCCGCACGCACCCCATCCCATACATACCTACATATACAACTCACCACTGCGAAAACAAATAGTGTTGTTTTGTTTGTCCTGTCGCATCGCACGATCGTAAAAGTACAAACATCCATTTGTAGCAAGGTATATGTGTATGTATATATTTTCACTTCAAAAAATACATACGTCATATCAGAACGAAATTCCTACTGCGTTGCGTGGCGATATGCGATAATGGATGCAATGTATTGGATACATAATGTGCACTCTCTGCATCGCCCTCCCACTCCATGATCTTGCTACTTGTTTATAATACTGCATTTCCTTTCCTTTGTTTCCCTCTTCCTATGGAATACAAACAACTACCTACCCCAACCCTACACTGTTACCATACCACATATCGAATGAAATTCTGAAATGTTTTGTATTTTACGTCTCTCCTCTCCACAGCCATTTCGTTGATGACATCCTCGCCGGCATTAGGATACGACAAATGCGCGAGCCCTTCAAAATCCGCTTGCAGCTGCTGGAGTGTTTCTCCCCGCTTCTGGATTCTACTGCGCAGTTGTACCCTGTATACTTGCTGCATATGCATATCACCAAAGCGCATTTCGATAGCCTTAACCAATGCCTCGTAGTTGCATTGTTTTTCTTCGGAGATAGTTTGAAGCAACTCTGCAGCTGTGCCTCGCAGTGCCAGCGTTAGTGCAATCAACTTTTCCTCGTCAGTCAGCAGAATATTCTCGGGCTTTCTGTTTCTTGACTTTATCCAGTTCTCTAGCCAAGTTCTCGAAGTTTGTCTCATGCTCTTGTAATGTTTGATTGATATCGTCAAACTTTGTATCTACTTTCTCAATTTGTGTCTCATACTGGTTGAATTTATCTTCAATCGCGTCGAATTTTACTTCTAGAACATTCTTGAACTCTTCGACGGCATCTTTTTGTGCCGCGACAATGGAATTCTTCTGCTCTGCAAATTTAAATCCAATAGAATTCTTCTGTTCTTCTAGAGAATTCTTCTGGTCTGCGAATTTAGATTCCATAGAATTCTTCTGTTCTGTAAACTTAGATTCGATAGAATTCTTCTGTTCTTCTAGAGAATTCCTCTGTTCATCTAGAGAATTCTTCTGTTCTGCGAACTTAGATTCCATAGAATTCTTCTGTTCTTCTAGCTTGGCGAGGAGTAATGCCATCATAGCAGAAATGTCAACGCCTGTACTTACTTGTGCTTCTTGTTCTTCTGCCACTTCGAATTGCATGGATTTTGGATCTCCTCCCTCTCGACAGCTTCCTGCAGACGTAGTATGAGGTCACTTTTGCCCCCGGCTGTGGAGAGATGCCGTTTATCCAGCTCAGTTTTTAACTGAGGTATGCTTAGTTGTAGTAATGCCAATGTGCGAACCATATTTACTAATTCACTTTTTTTTTTTGTTTTTTTACTACACTTTCACAGAATTCAAATTCACTTCACTTTATTTAATTTTGTTTCTGAACTGAAAATTAATTCACTGTTCTTTTTTTTTAATTCACAATTTTTCACCGTTTTTCTTTTTACAACACACAGTTTACACACAGAATACGTTTTATCCCACTTCTGACACCAATGTTACGTTCGGCTGGGATTCGAAAAGATAAAACACTATTCTGTTTACTAAACTTTAATAAATCACTTTTATTACAAGACAATATCACTTAAAATTAACTTTTCCACTTCCTACAATCTTTCACTTATTTTATAACACTACCGATACTATTCGAACTTTACTTTACACGGTTTAAAAATAAACTGTCCTCTCGTCGGATTTCGCAACCCTTTTTATACTCCCCACTAAAGCTTCTCGAATATTCTATACCCCAACCGGAACAATCGAGAATGTACTAGTTTCATTTTAAACCATTCACCATTCGTTGAGATTCGAAGTTTCGTAGTTTCGAAGTTTGTAGTTTCGAAGATTCGTAGTTTCGAAGTTTCGTTTAATAAGTTCGTCTACTTTCCTATAGATGGCGCTGTGGTCAATAAGTAGTACTTTTCAATCCACACTACATTTACATATACCTACGAGTAAAGTAATAATGTGTAACTTAAATAAACAAATAAACAGTTGGCATAGCAGATCGATATATATACATACTAGCTGTACCCGCCCAGCTTTGCCCGTGCACAGGAATTGTATTGCTTAGGTCTTAGATAATAATGTTCTTTTATAAAATGGGAAAAATTAGAATAAATCTATTTTCTGGAATTTTCTTTCTGCCTAAACCTGAAATATACCGCAATTCGAAAAAAAAAAAACAAAAAAAGAATCATGAAAATCATATAAGAAGATGTTTTTTGTATGGGAAGCGTCACCCCCGTTTGTCCAATTTTGGCGATATCGATAATGGATGTAATGTATTGGATCGTAATGTGCACCCTCTTCATCGTCTTCCCTCTCCTTGATCATGCTACTTGTTTGTAATGCTGTATTTCCTTTCCTTTGTTTCCCTCTTCCTATGGAATCCGAACAACTACCTACCCCAACCCCACACTGTTACCATACACCATATCGAATGAAATTCTGAAATGAAACCTGTTTTGTATTATATGTACGTCTCTTCTCTTATGAAGATTATTAATACTATACCCCATGCCATACTGCCGCACGCACCCCATCCCATACATACCTACATATACAACTCACCACTGCGAAAACAAATAGTGTTGTTTTGTTTGTCCTGTCGCATCGCACGATCGTAAAAGTACAAACATCCATTTGTAGCAAGGTATATGTGTATGTATATATTTTCACTTCAAAAAATACATACGTCATATCAGAACGAAATTCCTACTGCGTTGCGTGGCGATATGCGATAATGGATGCAATGTATTGGATACATAATGTGCACTCTCTGCATCGCCCTCCCACTCCATGATCTTGCTACTTGTTTATAATACTGCATTTCCTTTCCTTTGTTTCCCTCTTCCTATGGAATACAAACAACTACCTACCCCAACCCTACACTGTTACCATACCACATATCGAATGAAATTCTGAAATGTTTTGTATTTTACGTCTCTCCTCTTAGGCTACGTCCATAGTGAAACCAGCTTCTCGCTTTCTCACCCTAGAAAGCTGGTTACCGGCGTCAACAAGAATTAAAAATGCATTCCGGTAAAAGCTGGTAAGCGAGAAGCTGGTTCACTATGGACGTAGCCTTATGAAGATTACTAATATACCCCATGCCATACTGCAGAACGCACGACGCACCCCATACCCATCCTGCATGCATCGGACATACTATCATAATATACATACATACCTACATATATAACTGACCATAGCATTCACTGCGAAAACAAATCAACCCTTTTCGAATGTGTAGTATACGTATTGTTTTTGTTTGACGATCGCAAAAGTATAAACATCCATTTGTAGCAAGGTATAATGTGTATGTATATATTTTTACTTCAGAAAATACATTTTGGCTAAAAACTGTTCCTAAAGACGTGGCTATGAACGACGTAGCCTATAGCAGTCTTACAGTCTTAAGGAACATTTAAAAAAAAAAATTCATCGAAATCTGTCCAGTAGTTTTTGAGTTTTTAGCTGACAAAGAAAATTCCTACAGTTTTATTATATGTATAGATATAGATATAGATAAGCATTAGACCTAGCTTCTATAGCTGAGCTCGAACTTTCCTCATATTTTTTCGAGTAATTTCTAAACGCTCAGAAGCATCTCCAACGTCTAGGTTAGTTTGATAACATGAACTAGTTTTCAATAATTGTAGATTCTGGATATTTAAAAACAACGTAATGCCCGTGACACACATGTGGTTTCGATACCATGGTATCAATACTATGGCATCGTCAATACCATGCTAGGTGACGCTCTATAAACGTAGTATTGTTTGACAGTTGCCATTCTCGGGCAGTCATTTAATTCGAATTCTTTGAAATTGAGACTGTTTAAGGTTTGTGATGGATCTGCTGAGCTTAGTTACAAAAATTATCACTATCATATATTTAAAAATAAATATTTTCAAATTAACTTCAAAATGACAGTAAGTTTAAGTAAAACTATGCTCCACTTCATGAGAGTGGCGCTGTAGATACTACGCTCAAACTACATTGCTCGCCTGGTATTAGCGTGGTATACCCTGACAGACGTGTGGTTCATCTCGATACCATGGTATCGAAACCATTATGTGTGTCACAAGCATAACCCTGTTTTTCTCTTCCACAAAATTTGATTTAAAATAAACAATAATAAATACATATATAAAGACAATACATAACGTCTCTTATTTCCAGTTGAATCTTACTCGGGTTCGTCGTTAAAGCTTGTGCGATTGGAAAGACGACAAATGGGAGCTTATTTATGCATAGCATCGAACGATGTTCCCCCTGCTGTAAGCAAGCGAATATCTCTTAGCGTACAATGTAAGTATAATAATTAAATTCGTAATTGTTCATTTTGAGTTCTTTTTGCTTGAAATACTTGACATAAATGAGTTATCCAAGTTCAGCTTGCACAACTTTGCCATTAATTGTGAAATACAACATTATTTAAATGTCCACCACGTGACATGCTGCAATCCTTTTGATGAAGTAATTTTCGATGACTTTTCCGCACATTTCGGCTAGAATCTACCAAATTTTGAAACATCTCTAAAGCTAAGTACACACGATTGTCAGATCTTACAATATTGTCAGATCTGTTAATGTTCTGACAATGACTGACAAATTGTCAGTGACAATGGGCTTACGATAGCCAATTACCTTCCAATACAAAATTGTCTGTTCAGACGGCTGTAAGATTTTGTCCCAAAGCCTCTCAATTTCATTGTGAGATGGATGTCTTACAATGGTCTGACGGGTTGAAGATTGGGTGTTCACACGGTTGGAAGATATTTGAATATGAAAAATTGGACGATATGTTGTCAGACATTGTCAGATAAATTCAAAGTCGTGTGGGTTGTTTTTTGTAGTACGGATAATGGAACAAAATATTATATTGTTGAGATTTTAACTGCCTACGTGTTAGAAGGGGGCGCAGTAGCGCAGTGGTAAAAACACAAATTACATCTTAGTGTTTTTTTCTACTGCGCCACCTCTCGCGAACGTCTGACAAACATCCGAGAGTATAACTGTCCTGAAAAAGCTTCTCAATTCAGCCGTTCGGAATCGGCATAAAATTGTAGGTCCCTTCCATTCGTCCCAAAAATAGAAACTCACACAAACGAATGGTTGCGAGAAGCTAGGCCTAGGGTGTCTACCGCCTGTTGCGCCACCTATTTTTTTTTTTTTACGTGTTAGAAGACTGCGAGGATGATGAATTGATACAAAAACGACGCAATATTTTTAAGAAGGACACAATCCGATGAAATTCTAGCTTTGGTGACTCCACACATCAAGACACCAATATGAACGCGATCCAGGAAATCGAGACGGTTTCATTGGCAACTTGACCCAACTTTTTTTTTTCTTTATTACCTCTACCTCTGACCACAGGGCTTCTTTGGGCAGTTTATACTCTGCGCATCCAACAACCCCATTCACTCTGTACTTTCTTCCTGTTAAATTTTTTTTTCGACTTTTGCAATTCCAATTGGAATTCCAATTTCCAAAGTTGTTCATATCAATATCTTCTGAATTATTTTCCATCGTTTAAAAGCAAACTTCGATTTCGCTCCTAAACCACTGGTTATATTGTCTGACGATGAAGAAATTGTAAGCAATGTAAAGCAATCAGCTTCCATAAACAACGACATCTGACAATATCCAATGAGTCTTACAATGTCCTAATTGTCTGATAATAAAAAAAATTGTGTGTGCAGACTTGTTCAGATGGATGTCTTACAATGGGCTGACAATGACATTTCTGACAATATTGTAAGACAAATTGTAAGTTCAGACGGTTGTAAGACATTTGGGACAGATTTTTCACTGACAGATCTGACAATTAGGCCTATTCGGCAAAATCTTTTATTCTGTTATGAATTTTCTGTTATGAATCATAAAAGATCTCGACCATAAAAGATCTTTTATAAATCGTATTCAGGGTTTCGAACTTTTATGAAAATCTGTTATGAAAGTTCGAAACTTGAAAATCTGTTACGAAGCTGTCAAAACAAACCGCAGAGTTTTTTTTTATACATAGACGGTAGGCACCTGATCATTTTTGTGCAAAAAACATATTAAAATGCAGTCTGAAAAAAGGATGTTTTGAATTATTACAAACTAAATAATTGTGTAATAAATACTGGAACATCTTTTTAGGAAAAAGACAACAAAAAACCACGACGAGGCAAAAAGAAGTATATTGCTCTTACATGGAGCAAAATGCAATTAGAAAACTCTATTTCAAATCAGTAACCAACTGAATCGATCTCGATGTACTGGGTTGCGATATACAAAAAATGTGTTCCTATTGATGCCTGATATGAACTGTATCCGTAAAAATGTTGTGTCGCGAGAAACTTGAAATAAATTAAATACCCAACTTTACATCGTCATTAGAAATACAATTTACCTGCATTTGAAATGAAATGGTTGTATTCGTGTTTTGTAAATTGTTCCAATTTGTTCATTATAATTCTAGCGAGTAAAACGTACATTAGGAAGATCAAATGGATTACTATTTAATCTTAGTTCCAGCAAAAGTAATCTGTGTGGGTGTCTTCGTCTGAACCAAAAAAATTCATTCAATAATTTTCAATGGTCCGCTTATCCATTAAATGGGTTGTGGGTGTAGGTTGCTCAAGTGGACCCTCCATAGCTCTCGATTCTCATCGTCTCTAAATCATCAAGGGCAATCCCCATACGGCAAGAGGAGAGATTATGAACTTGATATAACCATCTCATACTGGGTCTACATAGAGGACGCCTGCCTGATGATGGTACGGATTCCATAGGACGTTGTGGGATCCTGGTTGGGGACATGCGTTTAACATGACCAAACCACCGAAGCATGGGCCGCTCCGGAGAAGTAGCTACTCGACATTGAGTTCCTCGCGAATTAAAGCAAAAATATAAATTTCCAAATTATTTTCCATTACAAACCCACTAGTTTATGCACAATTAATACATTTGTCTTCTTTTGTAAACATTTCGTTGACCATAAATTATATAGATTATCCCTTTCAATCCAAAACTTTCTAATTAATAAAAATCTTTTATGATAAAAGTCACAAAATGCTGTCTTTTATTCTGTTATGATTTATAACATATTTCATAAAAGATTTTTGCACCCAGAATACCAATTCTGGAGATCGTAAAAGATTTTTTGACAGTTCGTCTCCGTCATCGTCTCTAAATCATCAAGGGCAATCCCCATACGGCAAGAGGAGAGATTATGAACTTGATATAACCATCTCATACTGGGTCTACATAGAGGACGCCTGCCTGATGATGGTACGGATTCCATAGGACGTTGTGGGATCCTGGTTGGGGACATGCGTTTAACATGACCAAACCACCGAAGCATGGGCCGCTCCGGAGAAGTAGCTACTCGACATTGAGTTCCTCGCGAATTAAAGCAAAAATATAAATTTCCAAATTATTTTCCATTACAAACCCACTAGTTTATGCACAATTAATACATTTGTCTTCTTTTGTAAACATTTCGTTGACCATAAATTATATAGATTATCCCTTTCAATCCAAAACTTTCTAATTAATAAAAATCTTTTATGATAAAAGTCACAAAATGCTGTCTTTTATTCTGTTATGATTTATAACATATTTCATAAAAGATTTTTGCACCCAGAATACCAATTCTGGAGATCGTAAAAGATTTTTTGACAGTTCGAACTTTTGTATGGAAATTCATAACAGAATAACAGGAAAAATGGATAAAAGACTTTGCCGAATAGGCCTGAATATTGTAAGATCTTACAATCGTGTGTACTTAGCTTAATGACGATTCTACTATTTTCCATCGATGAGTAAAACACACTAACAATGGAAATGATAACATTATTGTCGTCTTGTAAAACAAACAATTATCAATTCAAACTCTGATCGAAGCAAAAGGAGGACACCTGGACACGGATAATTCGAAAAAAATATAAAAATAATTATTAATATGCAGTTTTAATTAAATTTGTTTACCTTTATTATTTAAAACTAGATGACCCGGTAAGTAAGTAAGTAAGTAATAATGGCCGCACTTTGTACAGTTTCGTATGGTGATTAATGAAACTCGTTCGTTTTTCAAATTAATTCTCACACCTTTGTTTAATTTGACCAATCTTAACAGGAACACAGGAAATACCTAAGAATGCCTGAAAATGTGTACTCAATCGGTTTGGTGGTATTCGAATATTGCGATTATTGGTGGTGTATATTCCCATACAAAATGAGAATTTAAATTTTTTCGGTTTTCCGACTTTTCATTTAAAGTTTTCATTTTTGCTAAGCACTTTCATTAGCAGTAAAAATGTCAATGCTACTGAAATTTCACTTGCATTAGCAGTGAAATTTTCAGTGCTAAAGAAATTTCACATGCTCAGATTTGAACTATAGGTACATTATGTACAATGTACATTGTAAATAAAACTGCATTTAAAATTTAGAAAATTTATTTATTTGCTTTATTTGCTCACATTATCATGAAACGGAGGTTAGGTCTTCCTTCTTTTCTCGAACCTGGGCTCTGGGATTCAAAGTCCTCTTAGCTTATTTTCAATTCGCTCGATGTGTACGATTACGTATATTGGCTTTTTGGACTACATCCACATCTTGGTACAGCTTGTAATGACCGGTGATCGGCAGCAACTAGATGTGCTCAGCACCACATCTAAGAACTGACTGACAGCAGAAATGCGTATCAAGCTCTTTTTTAGAGAGACAACAGATGTTACTCTTTGCACGTAATTGACTTGTGTGATCGTGTTCGAAGCATAGGGCACTACATCCCTTCCATTTTTTCTTAACTCCCGAAGGAACATTTAATGCCATAACTGAGCAATCTAAATGCGTTAGATATGCTTTCCTTTACAGCAGTCTTGCGATTAACTAAAATCCTTTCAAATGCAACATGTTTCCTCACAATTTTCTAGACATTTTTAGTGGATGATTTTTGTTTCTAATCGATCGGGGTCGGGATAAACCTATTATGGTGCCTGTTTAACCTGACTCTCACGTCGTTCCTGTTTTCTTGAATTTCGATTAATTTAGATAACATTGTTTATAATCTAGTGATTCGAATATATAATTCCTAATTATTTTATTCTGTAGCACATTTGGTATTACTGTAATATCCAGATACGTTCATAGACTATTTCACAAACTGTATCACCGTAGGTATCTCTATCATTCGTCATCCTTAATTATAATCAGAGAATAATATGCAGGATTCCGTATGCACATCCGTTTTCTAATCTACAGCAGCCGTATTAATAATAGCTGCGGAACTTCGTGTTATCCCTAACTAATGACTAACCCACTGGTTAAACCCAAATTCATATTTATAAACTTTTTTAGAAGATAACTAAGCGTTCGTAACTTTTACATAACTAACTCACGTGGTAGGTGTGTTAGCGATTTGTTAGCTTCGCAAAACATGTTTCCCGCGCAAAATGACAAATGGTGTTTCGGGTTTAATTTCGTTTGATTGATATGAATGTGGTAAAAGAGTGATAAATAATTGAATAAATCTGCAAAAATTGTGCAGCAAAATGGCTCACCCTTTTTGGATAATTTGAATATGCTAGACGAAAAAAAAACCAAAAAAATCCTATGAGAATATTTATATATATAAAACATTCAAAAATAAATATAGATTTTCAAAAGGAAATATAAAAAAGTTAATTGCATTAGTAAGAGTAAGAAAATTCAAATTGCATTAGAAGAAGAAGATGGCAGCAGAAAAGATGGACGCATTCCTGTCAGTTTTCAATACAATTTATAGAAGCGTTGCCATCACAAACCTACGATAATAGGAAACACGTCAATTAGTTAATGCATGGGTTATATTTCTTTATAAATAAGATAATTTAGTCAGTGAGTTAAATTGTTAACTACCAGTTACGTAACAAGTAAGTAACCATTCTCTAGAATGGTTTGGTTTAATACGGCTGTAGGTATTCTAGCCCGCCAATGGTACCCTACTGGTCTGTGAGACCGTGTGTGTTAAAAAATTCGAATAACTTTATTCTCCGTTATACTTTTTTGTTGCAATTTCGAGTAGCTGCCGCATTGCACATCCCCCACCATCAGTTCACGTCGAAACTGCTTAGTGAGCACACGTTGTAATGCGTATTCAGGATAATAAAAATGCACTATTAATTTATAACCTTTATTGTCTGGTGGCTGATGAACAACTGACTTAATCTCTATTACATTTATTGAGCTGTCACACAAGTGTCAAAGAAGGCTAGCCTGGACTAATGGTCTGTTCTCATTACACGCTTTTCTTTTTGATAAGTTTAAAATTGTATTAAACCATGTCCCTATACATAATCTAATACAAAAAAAAAATAAAATTCAAGCAATCCGGTTTCTTAAGTCTAAATTATTGATACATTATATTAATTATTAATACGTTATATATAGTCATCATATCTTTTAGGTGGTTTACTTATACGACCACTTCTTGTTCGATAATAAACTAATGAACTATCTGAATCACTATTATCCGTTGCTGGGGTTGAACTATTATTATCTTCAGCGTCGTAAAACGAATCTGATTCTGACGCAATATTAATATCACATAGCGCATCAGTTTCCGCGGTATTGTTCCCATTATTAATCCTAATATAATTGTCTTCATTACTACTTGATTCCGGTGGTATAATTTCAATTTCTTTCAAATTATTCCTATTTGAAATAACATTATTTTGAATATGATCTTCATATAAAACTTCACTTGAATCACTTTCATTATTCTGTGTCTTAGCAATAAATCGTCTGTTACGTCTAAAATATTTATCGAATTCATCCTTAATAATATACGACCTACCATTTACAATTCCGATAATTATTCCATAATTCCAATCTTTCCCGTTTTTCTTAAATATAACTTTATTTCCGATTTGAAGCTTTGGCAAATTTCTTGCACTTCTATCATAATAATATTTCTGATTTTCTTTTTTCTTTTCAATTTTTTCCTGAACAACCTGCTCACTTAAGTTGTTTCTTTTAAGCAAGTTTCCTGCAATTGGTAGTTTTGTTTTGATCAAGCGTCCGAAAAATAAATCTGATGGAGTTAATTTCATATTAGCTACTGGAGTAGCGTTATATTCTAGGATTCTGTGCTGATATTTATCGATTTCATGACCTTCATAACAGCGTTTTAAAATATTTTTTGCAATAGCAACCCCCTTTTCAGCCAGCCCATTGCTCTGTGGATATCGTGGACTTGAGAACCTCAGCTGTATATTTGCTTCGGAAGCGAATTTTTCAAATTCTGCTGAGCCAAATGGGTTATTGTCACATTTAATAATTGTTGGGTATCCAACTTTATCAAATATACTGCTAAGGATAGTGACAATTTCTTTAGTAGTTTTCCTATTTAACTTTTCCGCCATTAAAAATCCCGAATAAGCATCAATTATTGATAAATAATTATAACCAGCATATTCAAACAAATCCATCGATATTTTATGAAATGGGTAATTGGGTGTGCTTTCTTGAACTAATGGTTCTTTTTGATTGTTTCTCCTAAATTTTTCACATATTGTGCATGCTTCTATAAGCTCCCTTATTTGTTTGGTCATATTTGGCCAAAAATAATGCATTCTAGCTCTTGATAGTGTTTTTTCTATCCCCAAATGAGGTTCATGTAAACACATGCAAGTTGCATGTTGTAACTCGGAAGGTATAACTAATTTAAAATGTTTGAAAAGTAAACCGTTTTCATAATGCAATTCCGATTTGAGCTTGTGGAATTTTTTTCCTAACTCATCAAGTTGAGAATATTTAGGCCATTTGTTCGTTACATATTCACAAATCTTACTATACTGTTTGTCATTTTGTATTTTATCACAGTAAATATCATAATTTTCCTTTGAAATACATACACCTTTTGTAACTGAATGTATTACTGCATTTAACCCTTTAAGTTCTTCAACTTCTGATAGCTGTGCCCTTGATAAGCAATCTGCTACCAACATATTTTTTCCGAGGGTATAAGTTATTTTCATTTTTGGATATTTTAATAAAAACATAAACATGCGTTGTAATCTTGGTGTGACATCATCAATGTCACGTTTTACCAATGTTTCCAATGGTTTATGATCGCTTTGAACCTCAAATTCGCGACCATACAGATAAAAATGAAAACGATCGCATGCAAAAACTATGGCTAGAAGTTCTTTTTCGATTTGCGCCCACTTTTGTTCAGTATTGCTTAATGTTCTAGATGCATATGCAATCGGATGTCCCTCTTGCAATAACACACAACCCAAGCCATCTTTCGATGCATCTGTTTGAACCAATATGCTTTTATTTGGATCAAAAATCGTTAAGACTGGTCGCGATGTAACTATATTTACTATATTTTTTAATTCTAGTTCATGTTTTTCGTTCCAATTCCATTCAACATTATTTCTAGTTAACCCTCTTAATTCCGCTGTGATTTTAGATAAGTTTGGTATAAATTTAGCTAAAAATTTAGTCAATCCAAGAAATCTCATTACATCCTTTTTATTTTCGGGTCTTTTAATATCCAAAATTGCTTTAATATGTTTGTTATCCGATTTAATTTTTCCTTCCGATATTATGTGACCCATGAATTTAATTTCATTTGTTCTATATTGAATTTTAGACGGGTTAAATTTAATATTATTTTGTCTTGCCCTTTCAATAACCATTGATAATAATTCATCATGCTCATGTTCATCTTTGGCAGTTATAGAAATATCATCAAAATAAACTATAACACCAGGAATGTCTCCAAATGTTTGTACCATTTTCCTTTGAAACATCTCTGGTGCACTATTTATACCAAAAGGTACCCGATTAAATTTAAACCTACCAAAGGGAGTCATGAAAGTTGTTAAATCTGAACTTTTACTATCTAACTCCAGTTGCCAAAACCCATTACTTAAATCCATAACCGAAAACAGTCGTTTATTCGCTAAATTGCTAGTTACATCCTCTATAGTTGGTATCAAGTAATGTTCCCTTTTAATACAAGCATTTAATGGTTTTGGGTCCAAACATGTTCTTAAGTCACCATTTGGTTTTTCGATTATTTGTAAGTTGTTTACCCAGTCAGTAGGGTAATCTACTGATGTTATTATTCCCTCCTGGACCATTGTATGTAATTTATTTTTTAATTTTTTCATAATGCTGAATGGAAATCGTTTTTTATAATGTAATGCTGGTACTGAATTGTCTTTTAATTGTATTGAACAAGTACCAGGAAACTTACCCAAGCCATCAAAAAGATCATGAAATTGCTTTACAAACTCTTCTTTAGATTTAGGTAATTTACTTACAGAACTCACATCTAAACGCTTGATCAATCCAAATTCAATGCATGTTTCTAACCAACTAGAACTACTAGAAATTTAGCTGATTGTTCAGAATTATTATTTAAATCATAGCAACTCAAATCTACTTCTCCAAATATCTTAATTTTATTTCGATTATAGTCATAAACAGGAAAATTATTAATTTCATTTTTAGTTTTTATATGATTTGTCTTGATAAATTTAATTGGTATACAATTGACGTCAGATCCGGTATCTATTTTGAATTCAATAATTTTCCCATTTATCCGGTATTGCTTGATCCACTTAATGTTACTTGATCCGCTATTTGATTTTATGCTATAAAAATTATTTGTATTTACTAATTTATAACTATTAATAGAGCCTTGTGTGACAGTACCTGTTTTCTTATTCCAATCTAAAGTTCCAGTGTGTTGTCTGGCTGCATTTTGTTGATTTCCAGTTTGTTGACGAGCTCCAGCTTGTTGATGATCTCCTGCTTGATGATTTCTGGCTTGCTGATTTTTCCCACGTGATCGGCAGCATCGATTAAAATGACCCTTTTTACCACAAAATTCACAAATGACCTCCTTTGCTTTGCATTTGTTTAGATGTCCAAAACTGAATGCTTGACCACAGTTAAAACAGGCTCGATTAAGCAAATTCACTGCCGGGGGCTCAAATGATTCTTGTTGTTGTTCTTCAGAGACTGAGTTTACTGCAAATGGTGCACGACGATCCAAGATGTTTTTATTGACATTTGCAGTTTCGTATATCTTGCAAGTTTCAATAACAATTTTCAACGGTTCATCTCGTCCGTCTAGCAATTTTAATTGAAGCTTTTTGTCAAATATTCCAAGAATAATTCGATCGCGTAACATTCGGTCCTCGTAGCTTTCACCGCACTTGCACTTGAAATCACAATATCTTAATTGCGTTCTTAACTCCGTTTCAAATTCCGAGAATTTTTGTTTTTCCTTTTGAACGATATTGTTAAATTTGAAAGATTCCATAGCGATATTTTTCCTTGGTATACAGTAATCGTCGAAAGCCTTTAAAACAACTTCCAATGTCTTTTCCGTTCGTTGCTGTGTGTTTGCATTACCCGCTGCTTCATCTGTATTTTCCCGTTCATTTTCTTCCCCTTGTTCATTATTATTTTCCGTGCGCAGACTTATTGTATCAAAAATTGTTTCATCTGGAAACAATGTATTATATATGTCTGCTGCATGAGTTCCAACTAACCACAAAAATGTTGCAATTTTTTGTTTTTCTGGATCTTTCATTTTATTGTTAGCGATCATGTACATCGTGAAATTACGTTTCCATGTTGGCCACTCACGTGCCAGATTTCCGCAATCCAGTTCTGGTGGTAATCGGTCGTTTGACATAATCTTGGATGTGAAAATTTAATTGATTTTAACTGAAGCGTTGTATTTCCTATTCCGATTATGTATGTACTATAAATTTCTTCGTACGATGGTTTTCGATTTTACCGATTAGATAAACACTCACTTCTGACACCATGTAATGCGTATTCAGGATAATAAAAATGCACTATTAATTTATAACCTTTATTGTCTGGTGGCTGATGAACAACTGACTTAATCTCTATTACATTTATTGAGCTGTCACACAAGTGTCAAAGAAGGCTAGCCTGGACTAATGGTCTGTTCTCATTACACACGTTGTGTATTTTTTTTTACTAACCCGGTGCGTGAGACCATGTGTCACCTTGTATGTAAGTAACATTTTTGTTTATTATTCGCGTTTTTTACCTAGTTAATTATTTTTTTATTGTGTATTTTGTTCATTTTGTTATTTTCCTTTATGAATATGTGATTTTTTATTTTTTTCTTAATTTTAAAAAATGTATTACTAAAAATGTTGTTATTTGTAATGCTCTTATTAAAAATGTTTGTGAATTGTAATACATATTGAAATAAAAGAGCTTAAATTGATTAAATATCTTTATTTTATTGTCAAAGAGCATAAATTAAAAAAAAACATGAACTATTAGTAACACGTTTCGAATAATCTTCAGTTGAAAACCCCGGTGCGTGAGACCGGCGTCACCATTGATCAAAGTCAAATTCGCGTCACCATTGGCGGGCTAGACAAGTTTCAGCAACTTTATTCGTTATCTTCTACGACAGTACTGTCGGCAGTGCTACGTCTATAACTTAAAATTGTTTTTTTTTTTTTAATTTTGTACTATTTTTTTTCTTTTATGTCTTATGCCTTTTCCATTGTCATGCAAATGAATGCTTTACTCCATTTTAAATTTTATCATCTTCGCAAACCACAACATGTAGATGCAATTCAATATTTAATGCTCTTGCTCTTTTCTTTATTCAGTTGATGAATGTTCTTCTTATGTCATCAGCCGTCAGCTAATGCGTTTCTTAATGCTTTACTTAATTTATCATTCTCTCAATTCTCTCCTCGGAATTTAACCGTTTTCTCTTCAAGCAATTTAATGATATTTTCGAAATTTATTTCACCGCACTTGCACTGAAATAAATTCTCTTAATTCACAAATTTACTCGTTTAGCTATGTAATGCTTATATCTTACAGCAATTGAGTTCTCTTCTCTTTTCGCAATTGAATGCTACTTCCGGCTCGCCATTTAATGCCTGTACCTGAGTTTATAAATGCGGTACACATTTCATAATTTAATGTGTGCGCCGTTTTGGGTACGGATACACTCTTTTACCACGCGTCGGGATGAAATGTTCCCGTGGCTCTGTGATTACCTACTGTGAACCCCTCTCAGGTTGCCCTAAATCTTTTTTTCCACAATTTAATGTGCACCCTTGTTTACAATTTAATGTGTTAGCCACAATTTAATGTCCGCCCTTTTTACAATTTAATGTATTAGCCACAATTTAATGTGCGTCCTTTCTTACCATTTAATGTGTTAGCTACAATTTAATGTGCGCCCTTTTCCACAATTTAATGTTTTTTATTTTTGTTTCAACTTTTCTTATTTTGTTCAGTTTTATTTAATCTTGTTTTAATTTGTCTTGTTTTGTTTAATCTTGTTTCAGTTTGTTTAGTTTTAGTTTGTTTAGTTTAGTCTGTTTTGTTTAGTATTGTTACATTTTCTTCCAACTTGTCTTAATTTGTTCAGTTTTGTTTAAACTTGTCCTGTTCTGTTTTACTATACTCACAAATGTACGTGCGTACATATCTGCTTATGCATAGTGTATGCTATTTATCCTCGTCGCCAATGTAATGACCGGTGATCGGCAGCAACTAGATGTGCTCAGCACCACATCTAAGAACTGACTGACTTCAGAAATGCGGATCAAGCTCTTTTATAGAGAGACAACAGATGTTACTCTTTGCACGTAATTATAGTGACCAGACGTCCCGCATTTTGCGGAACAGTCCCGCATTTCACATAGCTGTCCCGCATCATAAACTGCCGGCAAAATGTCCCTCATTTACAGATTTTTCCCGGAAAGTTCCGCAAAATTATAAATATAAAAACGTTCGAAATGATAAGTGAGTCTATTTTGTAAATTTTAAGAACTTTGGCGGCTTGTCACGAAGGGAAAGCAAAAATGTTTTTAGTAGTCGACTAAATAGAGAACTTAAGCTATCCATAATTGGTGTAAATCAATTCAAACCACTACTATAGGTACACTCCGTGCCACTTGATTACGAACAGGAATTTGTTTGTTTTAATTTTACAATATTTTGCAAAAAAAAAAAATGGGATTAAGTTGATAAATGTAACTTTTATGACTTTTATGACGCTTATCCCAAAAAAGTCATAAAATTTACCTGTTATTTTTGTTTCACTTGATTACGAACAGTTGCTTAACCTACCTATTACCATGTTTTAAATCAAATAAAAGGATACTTGGAGTATTAGGGAGCTTAGTTTAAGAAATAACTTCATATAATCCACAACTATAGGTAAAGGAAAGACATTAACCAAGGAGGAAATAGGCCAAATTCGAGCTTAACGGGAACAAGGAAAATCCATCCGTTTTATAGCCAGCAAGATTGGAATAGGCGTCACTGTTGTACACAACTTTATTAAAGACCTGGAGAAGTATGGAAAAAAAACTGCAAAGGAAGAGTCAGCAAAGATACACATCAAAGGAGGTGGTGTAATGGTATGGGGAGCAATAAGCCATTACAGAATTGTGGAGATGGATTTCCAAAGCTCCAAAATGATGGCAATCACTTACAAATCGATACTGGGAAGAGCTTTTCCGCAGTTTTCGGAGATATTTGGTGGTCAGCGATGGACTTTCCAACAAGACAATGCACCTATAAATACCGCACGGACAACAAAAGCCTGGATTCAGAACCAAAATGTAAACCTACTTGCATGGCCCCCATATTCACCTGACCTGAGCATATCGTGGAAAACGTGTGAGGTTGGCTTTAAAGAAAAGTCTACGAAGGAGGAAAGCAATATCATGAAACGGAAGAAATTATGGAGCCATAAAACGAGCCTGGTCCGTAGTTTCGCTAGATTATTTGACAGCACTCTATGAATCTCTACACAGCAGGCTACTTGAAGTGATTTAGCGATCAGGAGGTAGTATCTACCCATCACATTAGATTAAGCCACTGTTCGTAATCTTAAGTGAAACAAAAATAACAGGTACATTTTATGACCTTTTGGGGAAAGGCGTCATAAAAGTTACATTTATCAACTTAATCCCATATTTTTTTCTACAATATAAACATAATATATTCTTCATTCCTTGTGCATTCGGGTTTTCCCGGATTAGCGAAGGATTTGAAAAATATCGTAAAATTAAAACAAAAAAATTCCTGCTCGTAATCAAGTGGCATGGAGAGTAATTTGCTTCCGGTTGACATAGTAAACATTATTGTGAAAATATACTCTCATTTTGATATACTCTAACATCTAACTACACTGTTTGAGAGGAAAAATTTAAAGAATTTTGCTGCTATATGCAGCTCAAATATAATAGATTACTCAGGCTCGGCAAGATTACATAGCTCTGCTGCCCGCCATCGAACGTCTGTTGAATTTATTTGAGCCGTTTAAATCCATATACAAACACTTTTTTTAAAATCCAAAATCTGAGTTGTGTCCCGCATTGTCTTCAAAAAATTATGGTCACTATACACGTAATTGACTTGTGTGATCATGTTCTAAGCATAGGACACTACACAGCTCATAGAGCTCGCGGTTGTATCTTTTCCTCCATTCGTCCTCCGCGCACACAGGACCAAAAATCGGCCGTGTATTTTCCTTCGAAGGAGCCCAGTATCATCTCTCCCTTCTTGCTTATCGTCCAGCACTTGGCGCCATAAAGCAGACCTGGCAAGATAATGGTTTTTCTAAAGAAGCATACATTTCATCCTTAGTGTTATGAGTTTTTGCTAGCATGTACTCAGTCTTGTCCTCATTTACCTCAGTTGAAGTTGAAGAAATTACCGAAATCCTGTGCAAATTTGAAATAGTTCGGAGGAGCTTCTTTCAAACTGAACACTGCTACGCTTGTTTTCCAGTCCAGTCATTGAGCATGTTTTCTTCCACTCATTTGCATTAATTTAATTGCGGTTGTCACGTGCATCGGTCGCATGCTACGCTGTGTACTTTTCTCATCTTCATGCGACATAGGGAATCTAATTCGCTTTTACCTTCTGCTGTAGTCACTCTTTTTACGTTAATGAACTTAAAGCATTTACATTTTCAATGTTAATGCAAATTAATTTTCATTAGAAGTACAAGTGCAAGTCAACTTTCATTAGCATTGAAATTTTGACTGGTATTGCAAACGAAATTGTAGTAGCATTGCAATTTCGAATGGTAGTGCAAAATCAATGATAGTGCTTAAGCACCCAGGTTTGCTAACGCACACCACCAATATTTGAATAGTAATATGTATTATATAGGTACCTACTAGTGTCAGAACTCTCGTGTACCAAGGAAACAAACGCACTCCACTCTTGTGTCTTGTCAAACAACGACTGATTTTATTGGCTTTATCTTTAGCATATGATCATACAAGAACAGAAGCAAAACAAAATTATAAAGAAAAAGGAATTCACAAAAATACGGAGCAAAAGAAATAAGAACTAAAGAGAATGTAATTCACAATTCACAAATAGAAATCCAATAAACTTTGGAAAGAGAATGTAAATGCAATATAAGAAAAAAAAAAAAAGAGAAAAAGCATACACGTCACACTAGTTGTACCTATACATATTATATTATTTATATTAACAACTTAGTTGGTATTCATTGCAATAAAAAAATCAAAAGAAAGTAACAACAGAAAACAAATTATACACAAAAGTTACAAAAGTTAAAAACCCCTAGGAATCTATGTTTTTATTGCTTTTGTATTTTAGTAACGGAAAAGTCAAGAAAATATTGAGGTAGTAGTTTACTCTTCGCAGTGATAAGAGACATCTATTTCTATTAATAGTAAAATTGTATTTTTTTATCAAATCGTTAGTTCTTGCTGCATGGCCATACACGCCTTCCGATGAAAGTCGGGTCTAGCGAGATAGGTAGATTTTGAGTGAATAGAAATGAGGAAGGTAGATGGCAATACATAAAGTACACCGAAAATCCACTTTCAGAACTTCTCGCATGGGTATTAAGTGAAGGTTCATTTCCGAACATTCATTGGATATTTGTGTTGATAGAGTGAGGACATCACAAACGGGCGTCCGCTTCGGCAAACGCTTTTTCGTGACACTTGAGAAAGTAGTGGGTTGATTAAGCTCAAATTTACACAATATATCTGTTATGTTAGCGTCTTCAATTTCAATTATATGTATAATAAGTCGCTTTTGAAGGTTGAATGTTTATTCTCTATAATAATATAAGATTTGGTAAGAAAAGGCATTTAATATTTTAGGAACTTACTTTTCGGCAGCCAGGCTGCTTGTGGACTTGGACGAATCTGGTTACAAAATGGCGTATTGGAAGTACCCGCGAAATACACGCGATCAAATTGATAGATTAGACGACATTCGAATGTCAATTCGTAGGTTTGTTCGCCCAAGTTCACAAGCAGTCAGGGTTATGTCGCTGTTACATTTGGAAGTTTTACATTATTTTCGACACCCCACCCCCCGTGAGGCGCCCCAGTCCTGTACGGGAACCTCACCTTAATCCGGTACAACGATTTTTACGGCTAGTCTTCTAAGGGTTCCTGAAGCTGTTCCCACCTCAGCGGACCGCACCTGACAGTCAGTTCTTGGGAACTCTGCCGATATTCTTCCTCTTATCCAATGGCTCCTGGGTACATCCGCGTCGCACACAAGGACTAAATCGCCGATCCTGGGTGATGGAACTTCTTGGAACTATTTGCAACGCTTGGTTAGGACAGGAAGGTACTCCCGTATCCATCTCTTCCAAAAACGGTTCTTCAGTTGTTGACTAACACGCCACTGTTTACGAAGACACAGACCTCTTTCAACTGGTCCAGGCGCTTGCATAGAGTTTGGAACGCCAAGCAAAAAATGGTTAGGCGTGAGAGGCTCCTCATCTTGTGCTGATACTGGTAAATGTGTTAGTGGTCGACTGTTGACGATGTTTTCCGCTTCGATAAGCGCGCTCTGCAGTGTTCCAGGTCTCGGCGATATCTCACAGAGGATGGATGACAGTACACACTTTATGGATCGTTTTGGTGTCGAAGACGACAGTCTTCCGGCAGCAAACGGTATTGTTGTGACCGCGTCTATTCGACCACTGACGCGAAGAAGTCCGGCTTCGTCGAGATAGGGCGTCAGACTGAGGATTCTGCTGTTTTTGATGACCGGCAATTTGTGTTGTAGCGTATTGATTCGTCGGCGAACACACCTCCTTGAATTTGTCAGTATATCAGTATATCATATCAGTAACTCAGCGCTGTTCTGTTCATCGGGGGACAGTTCACCTTTGTTGACAGGCTTTCTTCGACTTGCGTTGATAAAGCGCTTTACCCAAGCCACCGTTCGTACTAACTTCAAAAACGTTGAAAATCCTCCCTTTATCACTGGATGCGCGAACAGGATATGCTTTGACCGAAGTTCTTCTTGGGACTCATATTTGGCGATATCATCTGTCAAGGTCGGCCGCTGGTCTTTACTAAGTTGAAGAAATGAAGGAACATTTATCCAGTTGTTGTTTACGTCGAACTGCGGTGGATAACGAGCTCTTGTACCTTCATCCGCGGCGTTCATTCGATGGAATCCGCCATTGGTTGATACAGCTATTCTCTAAAATTTCGGCTACGCGGAATGCCACGAACTCCTTATGGCGCCGGGGATCTGATCCTATCGAATGAAACACCATCTTCGAGTCGCTCCAGAAAATATGTTTTCTGATAGGCAGATTGTGGCAATCAGTGATGGAGTTGCTGAGTCGCACCTTCAGCTGTGTTAGTGTTGGTAGCTCCTGCCTCCAATGTACCCATTTGTCGACAACCGTTTCAGGGATCTGGTGTCCCATCCAATTCCATGACGCCAGATCGATCGCAACAGCAGCTTTAAGTAAAGAGCATAGTTGGTAATCATGACGAAGGGATCGCATATTGACATGGCTATGGAAACGAATTCCCTCTTCGTTGGACGTCTGTTGTGCATAATGATTTCTGGGTCTACTCATGCAAAGTTAAGGCGAAATATAAAAACGTCCTCCAAACTGTCCCAGCACATCCCTAGAACCTTCTCAATTACCGGTGCTACGTCGATGTTCATGTTGACCATGCTTTCTGAGTTTTCTTCTTCAAGCGCAGTGGGAATACTACGCAGCAGATCCTTCGAATTCGAAATAAAGTTTCGAAGTTCAAATCCGACCTTGCGATGAATCGAAACGACATCTCTAGTAACTTTAATGGCTTCTGCAACGCTATCAAAGCTGTCGACATAGTCATCCACGTAGTGATTGTTGACTATGTATGCTCAAGTTCTTTACGTAATTACAGTGGCCGGCATAAGTATTTTGAAAAAACTAAAGATAATTCTGCTCATAATTTGAACTTACTTCATGTAAATGTTGACATCAATGGAAAGGTCATTTAAAAACTGTTTGAATGATACAAAACTTTCCTTTCCTGGGTACTTAATGGGTTAAGGAAAGTTTTGTATCATTCAAATGGAATTTAAATGACTTTTCCATTGGTGCCAAAATTTACATGAAGTAAGATTCAAATTATGAGCAGAATTAACTTTAGTTTTATCAAAATACTTGTGCCGGCCACTGTAGATGAGCACGGTGAACAGGTTGCGCCAAAAGTCATAGCGTCCATTATGTAAGTATCGATTGGTCCTTCCCTAGCTCTTTGCTAGTGGGAAGCTGTCGGGCAAATTGAGATAGTCTTCTTTCCATAATAGGCCAGTCTGTAAATGATCACTGACGCGAGCAGTTGTCGTTGATAAATGATAAAACCTCAAGGGCTCGTTTATCCAGGTCAGCAATCGGCTTTTCTTTTGGCCCGACCAAAATTCTCGATGCAAAAATATTCCTCAACTAAGTGGTCCACGTATCTATCTCTGTCTTCTTGTTGTCCATCGATTACATGTTGCTACTCATTTGTCTCTCTCAGCCTAGTTTTGCCGTAGACAACCCACCCAAGCTTTGTACGGGCTACAATCGGGCCATTCTTGGAAGAACAAACTTGATCGATTGATGCTCCTAGGTCGCTGTTGTCTAGTCCAATTAGGATTTCTGGTCTTGTGTTACTGTATCCGACCAAAGGAATTACCATGTCACCAAGCCAGTTTGCTTCTCCTGGAGTAAACGATTGAGTAGCGCATCTCAAATTGTTCGGCATCTTTATGATCGGCGCTTATGCGGACATCCACGACGAATGACTTTGTAGCTAACGTTTCCTGTCCAAACCATCGTAAATTCAAATCTTTGGCCTTTCCATCAAGTTTTAACCGTGTGGACAGGTTTGAACTCATAATAGTGACGGAAGAGCCTTCGTCAAATAACGCAAAGGTTCGCACCACCGTGTCCCCATTGTAGACCCTGACGGGTACAACTCGGAAAAAGATCTTCGTATCGCCATCTTTGATGCAATCTATCACTGATTGCTGAGTTCCTGCATCGTCTTTGTCGTCAGATCCTTGATCGGATGTTTGTTTAGGCTCTTCCTCATTTAGCAGCGAATGATGTCTTCTGTTACAACCATGAATTCCACACGATCTCCGGAGTCTGCATGTCCGCATTCCACGACCATATTTCAGAAGGCAAGGAAGTCGTCGTGACCACACATATTTCAGTTTCAATTTCAATTTATTAACATTTTTAGTTTAGGGTTGTACAATAAGACTCTTTTATAGTACAAATAGTAAATGTATCTACGTTACTTACTTACTTAAGGTGGCGCTACAGTCCGGGGTGGACCTGAGCCTCAACCAACAAGGGTCTCCAGCGAAGCAGCCAAGAGTAGCCTCATCCGCTTTTGATAGAGTCCATGCCTCTGCACCATAAAGTAGGACTGGGATGATTAGGGTCTTATAAAGTGTCACTTTGGTTGTTCGAGAGAGGGCTTGGCTACTCGATTGCTTTCTTAGCCCAAAGAAACAGAGATTAGCAAGAGTTATTCTTCGTTTAATCCCAGCGCTGGTGTCATTGTCTGAGTTCATAGCGGAGCCTGTAGACAAAGTCGTTTACCACCTCAAAGTTATATCTGTCTATAGTGACATTCGGTCGAAGACGTCGGTGTTGGGTGTCCTTTCTTGATGACAGCATATACTTTGTCTTGCCCTCATTGACCGCGAAACCCATCTTCGCCGCCTCCGTCTCAATGCTCATGAACGTATCAGTGACATCACGCTGCATTCTGCCGATTATGTCGATGTCGTCGGCGTAGGCGAGTAGGTGGACGGACTTTTGAAAGATAGTGCCTCTGGTGTTAGCGTTTGGTTTTTGCACATTCTGCAAGAACGATGTTGAAAAAGTCGCATGACAGCGCATCGCCTTGTATAAAACCTTTTTCGACATCAAAGGTCTCGGTGAGTTCTTTACCGACCTTGATTCTCCATTGTCATCCTGCACAAACGGACGAGTTTGGCAGGCAGACCAAAACTAGACATTGCTCTGTATAGCTCGTCTCTATGAATGCTGCCGTAGGCGGCTTTAAAATCGATGATAAGGTAGTGGGTATCGATTTGGACTTCCTGGGTTTTCTCCAAGATCTGCCGCAGTGTAAATATTTGGTCGATGGTAGTCTTTCCTGGCTTGAAGTCACACTGATAGGGACCAATCAGGTTGTTGACGAAATGCTTCAGACTTTCATACAACACGGCAGAGGGTCTCCTTTCTTGAGGATCGGGCAAACAATGCTGAGGTTCCATTCATCGGGTATACTATCCTCCGACCATATTTTACAGATGAATTGGTGCATGCTTCTAACCAAGTCATCGCCTGCCGCTTTGAATAGCTCGGCGGTTAGGCCATCTGCTCCAGCGGCTTTGTTAAGCTTAAATATGGCTATCTTCAATTCGTCCAGGTCGGGATAGCGGAGTTGTTGATCTTCATCGTTCTTCATCGTTGAATGGTTCTTTCTGCCTGACAGCGGGATTTAGTTCGTCATCGGCGGTAAAGAGTCTGCAGAAGTAGTTCTTCCATATCCTCAGCATCGACTGCGATTATACTATGATGTTCCCTTGTTCGTCCTTGCATGCTTCTGCTCGGGCTCTGGAGCCTTGGCAGGTTCCTTTAAGCCTTTGGTAAAACTTCCGAACCTCATTCCCGCTGTAACATATCTGTACTTCCTCGATCGGGCGCTTCTCGTGCTCTTTATTTTTTCTCCTGAGAAGCCGGTGTTCGTCTCTTCTTTTCTGCGGGTAGAGCTCACGGTCAGCTCGGGTCCTTCTTTGCAGAGCCGGTTTGTATGCCTCTTGTTTCGCTACATGTGCTTGCCGGCACTCGTCGTCGAACCAGGGGTTTCGTTGTGGTGGTCGAGTGAAACCAAGCAAATCAGAGCCTACCCGATTCATACACACCCAACCACCATGTATCTACGTTAATACAATAAATGTTAATAAATAAACCTAAATTAAAAATGTGATAAAGTATGATAATTTTGTTTGTTTACTTTTTATTTATTTATTTATTTATTTTTTTTTTTTTTTGAGTGAAAAGCTAAATTACAAAAGTGATCAGATAAAAAATATTTCTTACAAAAATTTAAAATTTAAGGCAAAGTATAAGGATAGAGAAAATTATTATTATCTTTAAGTTCTTTATTATTAATTATATTATTATTATTATTATCCTAGCTGCATTGAAAAGTACATAGGTATTTGAAAATATTATATTTTAAATCCTCGGAATTGTGAAAAGCTTAATATGTGTAGGCAAAGAGTTCCAAAGCTTTGCATAGTGGACCAAAAACATGGGAGAGGAATTCAAATATTTAAAGGAAGGAATATTGATGTTAAGTGTTCTTTGAGATCGTGAGAAAGTCAATTTGTTGTAAAGATATCGAGGAGTTCTACTATGAAGAAGTTTATGAAAAAATATGAGATTGCGAGCTTTTAGGAACTGGACTAGATTACAACCTAAGATATTCCTCGATAAAAGAGACATTTAGTCGTACCTCTTCAAACCATAGATGTATCTGACGGAATCATTAAAAGCAACTCGTAGTTTGTACTGAGATAAAGAGTCCAAGTCACTATAGGATAGGTTGTCGCTGTCTGTGAATGCTGGCGGCAGTTTGCGCTGGCTGCGAATGAATTTGAACCTCTCTGTCTGCAAATCTATGTTAAGTCTCGCTGACTACGAGTGGTAATGGACGATTGTGCTGGAGATAATTTTTTGCTGGCTGCAATCGAATCTTGCTGGCTGCGAGTCGCGATGGGTGGAATTTTTCACTGCGGGGCAAATCAAATTTGGATAGGTTGTCGCTGTCTGTGAATGCTGGCGGCAGTTTGCGCTGGCTGCGAATGAATTTGAACCTCTCTGTCTGCAAATCTATGTTAAGTCTCGCTGACTGCGAGTGGTAATGGACGATTGTGCTGGAGATAATTTTTTGCTGGCTGCAATCGAATCTTGCTGGCTGAGAGTCGCGATGGGTGGAATTTTTCACTGCGGGGCAAATCAAATTTTCTGGCTGCAATTATCGACGAAAGCGCATTATTTATGTTGTTGGCTATGACTAAGCTGAAATTTGTTGCTGGCTGTGCAAGGAGCTTACACCGAAGCTGGAACTCGCTGTCTGCGAAAAGCGGTCAAAAAAGAATAAAGTTTGTCCCCCAGAATCATCGTTCCGTATCGAGGTTACCTGAATAAAACTACCTTTCACTTGAAGGTTGAATGTTTATTCTCTATAATAATATAAGATTTGACTACAAAAGGCATTTAATATTTTAGGAACTTACTTTTCGGCAACTTCCCCTTCTGCTTGTGGACTTAGGCGAATCTGGTTACAAAATGACGTATTGGAAGTACCCGCGAAATACACGCGGTCAAATTGATAAATCATTCGAATTCGAATGTCAATTCGTAGGTTTGTTCGCCCAAGTTCAAAAGCAGTCAGGGTTATGTCGCTGTTACATTTGGAAGTTTTTACATTATTTTCGACAGTTATGCTGGATTTACATTACCACGCCACGCAATTTTGCATGACTTCAGAGAGAGAGAGAGATCCGTTACCTACAGTCAAGGATAATGATCTGTAAGAGTTAGACTACAAATCTCCATAAAAAAGTTATGGCCGCCTAAATTCAACTATTAGGCTTGTGCTCTCACTCTTACACATCAATATCCTTATTCCTTGACTGTGGAAAAACGGATCTTTCTCTCTGAAGTCATGCCAATCTTGATTTCGATTCGCCAAAAAAAAAAACACATTTTCATGCCCGAGATCACTTTTTTCGTTCGATTCGTACAAAAAAAAAAAAAACAACTTTTTCAGATTCGAGAGCACTTTTGCGAATCTAGATTTTTTTTCAGAGTCGCTCGAGATTTACCAATACACCTACAAATGATTTGACATTAGGCATTCGTTTGTTTACGTTTTACGGATGGTCTTTGGCCGGAAAAATTAAAATAAATAATTTAAAAAAAAATTTGGATAAATATGGAACAAATAATAGATATTGTTACATAATACATTAAGGGTATTCACTTAAACGCGTAAAAGCCAACTGCGTAAACTGCAGAAATTTACCACCTCGTAAATGAACTGTCAGATTTTGTATGGAGAAAAGTTTACGCAGACGTCATAATTTTCCGCGACGATTTGGGTTCGGAAATCAACCGCGGAAAGTTACGCAAATCACAAATGTCAAACTTTGAGAGACAGTCATATGAATTGTTTGTGTGATTCCAGATAGAGTCGATTTACGCGATTTACGCAGTGACAATTTCCGACGGGTGTTCACTTAAAGCACCGCAGAAATTTATACATTTACTATCAGCATTTTTTATTATAATTATATGTTATTTTCATATTCATGATGTGTCACATCTTCATCACCCTCGCCGTCGTCGCCCGTCGTCTCGGGATAATACTGGTTCGTCTTCTTCATACCAGCAATTTCTCCAGTTGCAGTATTTATTATTTGTAAGGGAGAAAAAGCATCGCGTTTACAATTTTGTGGAAGACGTGGCGGTGAACTAATAATCGGAATATATATTATGAGATATCTTTTATAATTATTTGAAAATGTATGTAAAACTTGCAAGTTGCAAGTTGTATTTAAAAAGAAGAATGTTTGAATAAAGAATTTAAATTGAGCGAATTACATGAAGCAGTATGCGCATGGTCGGAATAACCTGAATCTCTAGAACTAGATCTCTGCATTGACCTTGATCATTCGAATGTGGTTTTTTAAATTAGAAAACAAAGCAGGATTTGTGAATTTGTAAAAAAGGGCTTGTTGCACTTAGAACATAAAGATATATATATTACTTTCTTATTGCAGTTGCACCAATGGTTCGAGCTCCAAGTCAATTATTGGGCACTCCCCTAGGATCGGATGTTCAGCTTGAATGTCATGTAGAGGCGTCACCATCTCCAGTTTCATATTGGTTAAAAGGTGCTCGTGTCTCTTCATCGAATGCATTTAGCTTGCCGTCTACGAGTCCGACTGATACAAGTCAGTCTTCTCCTGAAATGCTTCTAGACGGGTGAATAAATCAAACTTATAAATATTTTGTATATTTGTTATTTGTTTCTTATTTCAGTCCGAAATATGGAATTACAGAAAAACGTGACGGTTATAAAGGGACGATGCTCTTAGTCGTTCGATCATTCTCTATAGCCGATGTTGGAACATATCATTGCGTTAGCACGAATTCGCTTGGGCGGGCTGAGGGAACACTTAGACTATACGGTTTGTATATACAGGATGTCTCAGTTCAAAGTGTGAAAAACTAATTGCATTTCTTTATTAAGGGCACATATTCACTTAAACGCGTAAAAGCCTCATAAACTGCGTAAACTGCAGCAGCCTTATTTATACTTATAATTAGTGTTAATGTTGGTTAATTTGCAGAAAACGTTATTCATAAACTTTTTTGGAAGTTAATTTCCATTTAATCAAATGTCAAAAAATTAAATGCCGACATCGGCATTCAGGAGCAAATTAACTCTGAATTAAATTGTTCATTGACTCAAATCATGGCATATAATAATTATTATGTTATTATTTCATTACCAAATATCGTATTTATAATTAATTTTTACATTAGCACAACAAAAAACAGTGTTTTCCAAATTTAAATAACAAATTTCCGTAAAAAAAAATATGCCAACTGCGTAATACAATTTGGTTAAATCATCATGGCGTTCTTATCTCATGCATTTTCCAGAGAAAAATGTCAGAATTTATCAAATATTTCTACCAATTGCATACTTTTATATGAAATGCTGGTATACTTTTAGGCTTATTGCCTTAATTCATTGATTAGCTGGTATACGAGCAAAAATTCTAAGGATTTTTTAATGTCGTTTTCGGTTGGTCGTCCAGAACCGTCCGGAAGAACTCTCCGCGCTTCTGAATTCAAATCCAGAAGCAAATTTCTCTTCTTTTCAGTAGAAGAACTGTCGGTTGAGTGCCAATCGAACGTTTTCAGAAGCCGAAACCAACCGAAAACGACATAAGTCTTAATTAAAATGACATTTTGGCAATTGACGTGAATTAGCTGAGACACTGATAATTAACAGATTAAATGAATCTAATGAATTAAGGCTGCAGAAATTTACCAGACCTCATAATTTTCCGCGACGATTTAGGCTCGGAAATCAACCACGGAAAGTTACGCAAATCACAAATGTCAAACTTTGACAGACAGTCGTATGAATTGTTTATTTGATTCCAGATTTACAGTCAATTTACGCGATTTACGCAGTGACATTTCCGAGGGGTGTTCACTTAAAGCGCCGCAGAAATTTATACATTTACGAGCTGCATAAAATTATCAGATTAAGTGAATACCCTTGTATTTATTACCTCAATATTGCATAATATTTAAACCCCATTTTGATATCTTACTTACTTGCCTTATTAATCGTTAAAACTATTTTCAACGGGAATTTTAATCGCTTGAAATCGAACTGCATATAGGTAGGAATTATTGGGACTTCTTGTTTGCCGTTCCTGTTAATATTTCTTATTCAACTGCACTTGGAAGCCATTTTTTGTTGCTTAAAACAGTGATAAGTATGTGAACAGTCCTAACAGTGGTTGCATCAGCCCATCTGCCAAACTCCGAAACGTAGTCAAGACTGCATAGCAACGCAGTGAATTAAATTAAGTAGACTTGGCAGCATCGAATTTTTAAATTCAGCTACTGATGCATACGAGGAAAAGAGAGACGGGAATTATTTGTCGTCTTTGTTTCACTCACGTATTTTTCCCCTCATTGACAGCAACCGCTGCAAATTGAATTCTGCACATGTGTTTCATCTGCAGTACTGCATGCAGTGAAGCATTCAGAATTTCTGCACATGTGTTTTGGGCATTAAACTAAACCTTTTTCAAATTATCCAAAGTTGGGACTTGTAAATGCAACAGCTCTGTCATTTTCCATTGGTTTCACTCCTAAACAGAATACACTCCAAAATGATATCCGGGAGCGAAAAACAAACGCTCCTTAAGCTAGTATTAGGCGATATGTTGAATCATCATACGTATGCTGACTATCATTTGCTAACAATTCTAAGCATATATGCATATTTTCGTCTGTCGTATGATGCCCTATTACACGATATGCTGAATTACTCCGAAAACAGCAAATTGTTTGCTGTCAGCATATGCTAGCATACAGTTTGCTATCATATTTTTTCAGGACGTATGATGCCATATTAGACGATATGTTGAGGTCGGTATGCTTACAAATTTGAAGACTCGTATGATTATATGCTGATAAATTAACAAATCGGGATTTTAGCATACGGGCGCGTTGTATTAATCGATTTTCTGCGATTCTGGTGAAATGTACGCGTTCGACGTAGAACGAAATGAAAAGACAACAGACTCAGAGTAGGGCACTAGCTCCTATACGGTTTTGGGCATAAGCTGTAAAGGGGTCGTCGGTAGGGGTTGTTATACCCTCTACACTGTACATGAAGGTATATTCACTTTGACATTACATTTTTAACGCCAAGAAGGAGACATCGGAGACCCCATGTATTCTGAATCAGGATCAAATTCTGAATCTATTTGGCTATGTCCATCTGTCTGTCTGTCTGTTGAAAACACGATAGCGTAGAAACGAATCGACCTAGGCGAATGAAACTTTGTGAGAGGACTTGTTTTTAGCGTCGTCAGGTTAGTTCAGGTATATCGGTAAAGTAGTTATGGTACCTCCCATACAAAACCAATATTAGAATACAGTATTAGAACCATGTGTTGTGTACGTACTTAAATGCCTCACATTTTGCCTCACTTGTATGCAGTGGAGGGTGTGAAAGCATCGGCCAGGCCGATGATAATACTTTTACTTGTTTTGACTTGGCTTGTCATCGTGGTCATTTTTAATATGGTACAAATATGTTAAAAATGACCACGGCGACAGGAAGAAGATAAAAGAAACGAATGAATTTTTTTATTATTAACTTTTTATTGAAGAAAATGATAACATGCACGAGACAATTTACGTTTCGCAAATATCACTTATGCCGCTCGAAGGCTCCGCAATTCACCTGCAATATAATGCTGCATTTTCCGGCACACCCAAGTCATTCAAAATTGGCTTGTCACTAACCGCGGATGGCTAAAAAATGAACAACAAAACCAGCCTATAAGCTGCGAACAGAACAACACAGCCATTTTTTCGCTTAAAACCAAAAATCAACGTAATATAAATACAAAAAACATGTCCGGCGCGTTCAAAATGTATCGAAACTTCAAAAATAACAAAACCGTATGCTGAAAAATGTGGTGTATGCTGATGAGCCTACTTTAGCTCGTCAGCATATATCATACGAGTCATCATACACCGAAAATTTGTCCGAATGTTAGCATACGGTCCCAAAAGGGGTATTACACGATATGTTTAGTTCGTCAACAAACATATGCTGACTAGCCAACAAATTTGTCAACAAACGCTTTTCAGCATACATATGATGACAGAAATTTGCCTATTACACGATATGTTGCGATTCGGAATAAATTTTCAGCATACGTATGCTGATTCAACATATCGTCTAATACTAGCTTTACCACCATTCCGAACATATGTTTGATATTTTTTTCCTCCTCGGAGCGTACTCGTAAGTCAGAGTCAGAGTGCCCAATGGTCCAATGGATAATCCAAATCCAAACTACCTTTTTCGCAAACATGTTGCATTGCTTGCAGACTCTGAGTTAAGACTCGCATTTAGTTAAATATTTATATATACATACGTGGTACATTTTTTTGTCCGTATTGTTAACAATTGCTTTTGACCTGAGACATACCATGATAAAACAGGGTAAAACATTATATTCAGCTTACATTTTTATTTAAATAGAAATTAAACTGCACCCGGAAGTTTCTTCATCAAGTGATGATAATATCAATTATATAGCAGGTACGTTTTCTTTCACATTTTAATGTAATTAAATAAATATCAATGCCGGAGCGGAATTATTTATAGGTTTAGAAGGAGCGGCAAGAGGTGGAAGTGATTTGAAGCATCGGACCTCAATTATCGTTTTTGTAACTGTTATTGCAGTCTTTTGTTTTGTGGAACGTATTGTATTTAGATGATATGATGCAATTCTGCGGTTTTAAATAAGTATGTATGTATTGTATATCCATTATAAATTAATAAAAACATCGGTACAGTATTATTAAAAGTATTGGTAGAGCTGGTTGGTACATACTCGTATTATGCATCAAAGACTTGTAAGATTACGACATCCGCTTGAGGTCTTTGGTGTTGTAGATTTTGACATTAGCAATTATAATTTATGATATCAGCCTTTCGTTGTTTAAATTGTGGAGAGTTTAAAGGGCGAAAGAATATTTTACGGAAAACCTTAAGATACATATTTTTTAATATGTGGCTGGAGTGCTACACGTGCGTAAACTATAAAATAAAAATTCGATAAAAAATAAGAAAATTATGTCGTTTCGTATTTCATGTTTCAATAAGACTAAAACAATAACCATATGGTAATGCAATAATTTAATTATTTACTACTAACTGTATTAGAGGTAAGGGTGGTCGAGCAAGTTCAGATATAATAATTAATATTTGATATTTTACCTTGTGCGCACTGAGCTAAATGTAAATTTGTATGCCCTTAAATACGCAGGTATAATTTTTCTTCTGACGAAATAAAAAAAACTTTTTAGAGCAAGACGCGCATTTAAGTGGTATTTCAGTGGCTTGCATCAAATCGGAGTGGCACGACATCACATCAGGTGCCGTGATGCCAGTGTGGTGCCACTTATTTCGAACAAGTTTAATTTTTGGAGTGGTAAGCGGTTGTTGACGACGTGGATTTGTAGAGGCTTATCCATAGTAGAAACATATCATATTAGGTCTGTTTTTTTGCTCATCGATCTCAGTGAAGTAAAGTAAAGTAGGATTTTCACGCAATTACAACAACTGCACTCAATTTGACACCACAGATTCACACAAGCTATTCATTTCCAGCAAGGGTAATGCGAGAAACAGATTACCACAGCAACAGCAAAATTCATTGGAAACAGCGACAGCAACTTTGTCAAGGGAAGAAAAAAAATGTTGCCAGTTGATTGCATCATTACCAGATTACCTTTTATATCTACCAAAATAAACGGTAAAAGCGAAAATATTTTATTTTATAGGATATGCATATGCTAATAATTTAAATATTAGGGACAACACGGCTATAACATGACAACCTGTAAAATGTTAGAGCAATCACAAATAATAATGCGCATGTTGTGATCTAATATTCTTTTAATTCATGAGTGTTAACGTAATTAGTACCAGTACGTACCAATATATTATACTTGGTCGTAGCTAAAGTATAAAATACTAAAAACATATCTGATGGCATTTTCGACTGGGTATTTTAAATTCTGATTTGAGATTTGGTTTCTGCTGCCCAATCAAACATAAAATCAAAATTTGTATGTACTTTTGTTTAAATTGCTTGTCACACAATAATTTTAACTCGCGACAATTGAATTAGAAAACTCCTTTCCACATTGTAAGAGCAAAATTTGAATTCAAAATCACGTCCCACCGACATTAAATAATTTGACGCCTGCAGTATTCGACAAATAATAATATCTACAGCTTTGCAGATGACAGCACTCTTATATCCTCCATGTCGAACAGTGGGCCTGTAAGTGCGGCTACATCACACAGTCAGAGATGTGAACAAATTAGTTCTCTAAATTATGATCTGGACAAAATATTGAAGTGGGGAAAATACAATTTGGTTGTATTTAATTCAAACAAGACGCAGCTCACAACTTCTTCTAGGAAAAATGCATCAATAGTTCCTCCGATCCAAATGGATGACCATCCAATCCATCCCAAGGACTCAATGCACCTTCTAGGTTCTAGGAGTCACTGTCAATTCAGGAATCACATGGCAGAACCACATATCCAATATCGCAAGATCGGCGTCCGCTAAGTTGAGCTACCTATTTAGAGCAAAGAGGTACTTTAGCCCCAAGCAACTGATATATTTCTAGGAGACTATACAATTTGCAGCAATTTAAGTGCAGAACTAACATACATCTGCAAGTATCTCGGGGCGCTGATGAAGGTTCGCCTTTCCCGAGAGAAGTATTAAAAAAAATACGTTAATTTGGAGCAAATACACCATGTGAATTGTGATATGAATAAGTAGATACCCCGCTAGAGTAGGTACTCTTATTTACAATTTGTTGTGAGTATATTCTCACTTTTGGTATGAATAAAACATTGTTCATGCTCTTCTAGGTGAGTATATAGTATATACTAAATTTGGAGTCTGGTAGGCTGTAGACATTCAGTTTTACGTCGGCAGATCTATGGTTAAATTTATCCTTAATTTGCGTTCCGAAAAATATTATAAACCCAGAAGAAGTACTTGTGATCGGGACTTTAAAGCGTTATATCGGTTTAGCAAAGAAAATGTCGAGTGGATATAAAATCAATTGTTGGGTGTAGAATCTGGAGAAAAAAGAGGTGGTTCTATATGCAACATTGATAAAATGAAAATATTTTTGAGATATGTGGGTGACCCGGGTTTTCAAACAGGAGTAGGAGAAGGTATTGGTGTTCACCAAACGTCTGTGTCAAAAGTTGTGGCAGATGTTGCTGATAACATAACAGAAAAATGTGAACAGTGGATACAATTTCCTATCACTCCTGCGGATATAATAGAGGCGAAAGAAAAGTGGCAAAGAAAATACGCTTTGCCATGTGCATTAGGTGTGATTGATTGCACTCATATAAAATTAAAAAAAAAAACACCTATTCATGGTGACGAATACATTAATCGAAAGGGATATCATAGTATTATTGTACAAGCCACGTGTAATTCAGATGAGTGGGTTACAAGCGTAGATGCATCATCACCAGGATCTGTCCACGATTCCCGGATTTGGAGCAACTGAGAAATTCATAACATTGCAAGGAATGATTTTCAGAGGTTAAATGCATTACTTTTAGGAGGTGAAGGATATGGCATTTCACCGTGGCTAATGGTGCCTTTTAGAAATCCTAATACACCACAAGAGCGTGCCTATAACAATTTATTTACAAAGGAACGTGTAACAATTGAACGATATTTTGGTCAACTAAAGCAACGATTTCCGATGCTTCAATAAAAAAGTACGGATATCCATTGAAAAAGTTCCATAAGCTGTTTAATTCCGCACAATTTAGCAAAATATTTAAAAGATAAGCTTGATCCGATGGAGCCCCCAATACAAAATATTCCACTTCCGTATCCGCCACAAGACGACGTTGACAACGAAGCGGGCAACGAAGGCGATCTGAGTTAGCAGAAATCATTCTAGCTCTACCTTAAGGTAAGTAAAAGTCGGAATACCAAAGATTATCATGTTTATTTTTAACTAAATACCATTTAAAAAAGAGTATTAAAATATGTATTGTTACCTTCGGCTGGGTTAGCGATTTGTTAGCTTTGCAAAACATGTTTCCCTCGCAAAATGACAAATAATGGTGTTTCGGGTTTAATTTCGTTTGATTGATATAAATGTGGTAAAAGGGTGATAATTGAATAAATTTGCAAAAATTGGGCAGCAAATGCACACCCTTTTTGGATAATTTGTATATGCTAGACGAAAAAATCCTATAAGAATATTTATATATAAAACATTCAAAAATAAATATAGATTTTCAAAAGGAAATATAAAAAAATTAATTGCATTAGTAAAGTAAGAAAATTCTAATTCCATTAGAAGAAGAAGATGGTGGCAGAAAAGAAGGACGCATTCCTGTCAGTTTTCAATACAATTTGGAGAAGCGTTGCCATCACAAACCTACGATAATAGGAAACACGTCAATTAGTTAATGCATGGGTTATATTTCTTTATAAATAAGAAAATTTAGTCAGTGAATTAAATTTTTAACTACTAGTTACAAGTGAGTTAGAGAATGGTTTAAGATCTATTATTAATACGACTGTAATAGATCAGTTTTATTACAAGACATCACTTAAAATCAAGTTTCGAAGTTTAGTTGAATAAGTTCGTCTACTTTCCATTAGATGGCGCTGTGGTCAGTATGTAGTACATTTCAATCCATACTACAGTATTATTACTTGAAATATGCTTGACCGTATTTATTGTTAACGATATTACTATTATTGTTTAAAGTAAATTGTTCATTAACATTTAGCTGTCTCTTAAGTTTTTCCTGCTTCATATCCAAAACTTTCAGTTGCTTCAGCAAATCTAACCTTTTTAATTCGTTATTTGAAAGTTGTTTTGTAACGTTTGTTTCATATTTTTCAAGAGGACTAATTTTATGTTTCTTATTTTTAGATGCATGTACTTCATTGGCAGCATCATTTAGTGTACACGTTTCATCAGAAGCAGACGCTGGCTTTGGCTTATTGTCTCGGGATAGTATCTACATGCCAGTTTTGTGTGTCTGTTTGCTGTATGCCGGCAGATAATGCTCCTGAAATGAAAAATTAAATATTGAAGTACATTGTGTAAAATAATGATTTTATACTTTAGAGTTTAGATAATATTTAGTTTCTATGTTTATTTGAGAAAAATGTGTTGTTCAATTTTGAAGTTCATTCGATTTGAAAAATTATAAATAGAAAGCGGACAGAAAAATGATATTTTTTATACTGCTGAAAGAAGGAAGAAATGGTTTTACGCTTCACCAAAGGAGAAAAAGGGTTATTGTACAATCGACTATTTTTTCGATTGCTCCTTGGGAACAATTTGCTTCGAAATCTGTCGCAATAAAATTCCCTCGGATTGATTTGTTTTTGCGAAGTTCGAATGTGCGAAATAGCTATTTAGGCCTATTTCGCACATTCGGCAAAATCTTTTATCCATTTTTCCTGTTATTCTGTTATGAATTTCCATACAAAAGTTCGAACTGTCAAAAAATCTTTTACGATCTCCAGAATTGGTATTCTGCGTGCAAAAATCTTTTATGAAATCTGTTATAAATCATAACAGAATATAAGACAGAATTTTGTGACTTTTATCATAAAAGATTTTTATTAATTAGAAAGTTTTGGATTGAAAGGGATATCTATATAATTTATCGTCAACGAAATGTTTACAAAAGAAGACAAATGTAATAATTGTGCATAAACTAGTGGTATATAATCGAAAATAATTTTGAAATTTATACTTTTGCTTTAATTCGCGAGGAACTCAATGTCGAGTAGCTACTTCTCCGGACGGTGCGATCCATGCTTCGGTGGTTTGGTCATGTTAAACGCATGTCCCCAACCAGGATCGCACCACGTCCTATGGAATCTGTACTATCATCAGGCAGGCATCCCCTAGGTAGACCCAGTATGAGATGGTTATACAAAGTTCATAATCTCTCCTCTACACCCGTATGAGGATTGCCCTTGATGATTTAGAGACGATGTCGGAGAATCGAGAGCTATGGAGGGTCCACTTGAGCAACCTATACCCGCAACCCACTTAATGGATAAGCGGACCATTGAAAATGATTGAATGAATATTTTTGGTTTAGACGAAGACACCGATCACTTTTGCTGGAACTAAGAATTATAGTAATCCATTTGATTTTCCTAATGTATGAGTTTTATTCAGCTCTTTAGATTGGATTGGAACAATTTACAAAACACGAATAAAACCATTTCATTTCAAATGCAGGTAAATTGTATTTCTAATGATGACGATGTAAAGTTGGACACCTATTTATTTCAAGTTTCTCTCGACACTACATTTTTACGGATACAGTTCATATCAGGCTTTTTCCTAAAAAGATGTTCCAGTATTTATTACACAATTATTTCGTTTGTAATAATTCAAAATATACTCTTTTCAGACTGCATTTTAATATGTTTTTTGCACAAATTTGATCAGGTGCCTACCGTCTATGCATAAAAAAAACTCTGCGGTTTGTTTTGACAGTTTCGTAACAGATTTTTAAGTTTCGAACATTCATAACAGATTTTCATAAAAGCTCGAAACCCTGAATACGATTTGTAAAAGATCTTTTATTATCGAGATCTTTATGATTCATAACAGAAAATTCATAACAGAATAACAGATTTTGCCGAATAGGCCTAATTAACTGTTGGAAACATAGGGTGCATTGCACAATGTTGAAATTAACACAGACAGAAAAAATAATATAGTGAAACTAATACAGTAAGAAATATATAACGTAAACAAAACATAATAAATGTATAACATATTCTTAAGCACAGATATCATTTTGGAGTATTCATTCTAAGCGTACAACAAAACGACCATTAATGAGTCGCTGGTGAGTTTCTAAAAAATGCGCTTCACATTCTCGTTCTTCCTTGTTCATATGGCATTCTGAGGACTACACACATCAAGCTCCCAGAATCGTGACACGAGATTATTCAACTTAGAATCCATGTCGGAGAGATTTTCTGTGATAGATAGGAAGCAACTGGAGGACGATGGCGAGCTGATCTCACCCGATACAACCCATCCGAGCAAAGTTTTTTTGCAGGAGAGCCGATGTCTGGGTTCCTAACTTCATTTGGCCGACTGAGAGTAGCTCAAAAAATAAGCTCGCGCCTATTAGCAAATCTATACGTTGCGGATGATTAAAATAAGGGTCTGCTATTTGGATATTGCTTGGTACATATATCCAAATGGTCAATATCAAAGCGATTTACTGGGATGTTACCAGTGATATTATTTAATATGAGTGCATCCATTGTTGCACTGAACTCATTGATGCGCGATTTGATGTGCACCTCAGTTTTAAAGTTAGAGTTTGTGCTTGATGATCCAATGCCGGCAATTATTGTGCTCGTAAGCGTGCGTTTGAGTCTTAATTGTTGCACTAGCCGAATAGGCCTAATTATCTTTTGCAATAATTAAGCGAAACGAGACTTTCATTTAATCGAAAAGTCGAAATCGAAATTTTATCTTTTACCAAATAGTAATTCGAGCGAAGAACAGCGAAAACGACTAAGTATGGCGAAACGAAATAAAAGCTTTACTCCACTGCTTGGTTTTTGGGCGCTAATTTTTAAATGTTTCGTTTGAATTCAGTGAATTCAATAACATTGTAAGTTAGCAAATTAAAGTAATGTAAGTAAGTATTTATGTACATACATAGGTAAGTTGTTTAGGTTTTAGGTTGATTATTTCGATGAATGCGATGTTTGTTGTTCTTGGTGAGTATGGTGTGTTTGTGTGATCCAACAGTTATCGAACATGGTCCTACCGAACCGGATGGAACTAGTTGATCCATGGATGATGCGGACTCAGATTTCGAAAAGAAAACATTAATAAGCTGTTGCTTTTTTTACGACCATGAAATTTTTTAGCACGATTTGGGGCAGAAATAAGAGTGAATTGTGGAAGCATGGCAATGTTGTGTGGATATTTAAATTGGTTTTGTTGTTCTTTTGAACGGACGCAATTGTATGATCACGCAGTTGTTTATCTATCAAAGACGAGTTTGATAATATTGTTACATTCGACTGGGATTCGAAAAGATAAAACACTATTCTGTTTACTAAAGTTTAAGGCTAGATTTTACTTTACTGCCCATTCGAAAAAAAATCTATTTTTTGTTTGTTCCGATTGACTTTAATGCGCAGAGCTCAAATATGCAAACAAAAGTTGGCGGTCTCTTACCGTTTGGGCGTGGCACGCCCCCAAAATTCAAAAAATACCATATAAAATAGTACCAAAATTTCAGGCATGGAGTGTCCAATTTTTGTAAAATTAATTTTTTATATTCCCTAAATGTGCAGTATGATTATTATTATGATCCGATTTTGATGAAATTTTTTTTATAAGTTAACTACACATTTAGGGAATATAAAAAAATAATTTTACAAAAATTGGACACTTCGTTCTTAAAATGTTGGTACTATTTTATATGGTAGTTTTTAAACTCTGAGGGAATGCCACGCCCAAACGATGAGAGACCGCCAACTTTTTTTTTAGATTTGTTTTTAGAGCACTGAAATCAATCGGACTATGCAAAAAAAACGTTATTTTCGAATGGGCAGTAAAGTAAAATCTTGCCAATTATTCAAAGGCACTGCAAATCCTCAAGGACTGCTATGACAATAAAAGGTATTTATATCAAATTCATTTAACTAAAGTAATTGATCTGCAGAATATATCTTTCGCATCGGTTGACAATTTGGTGCATATTAACAACATTGTTAAGCTAATATGCGCGCATTGCTTTCGCTATCGACAAAGGAACAAGTTGATGATGGTTTGCTACTCGCATTAGTAACTGCAAAACCTGATTCTACTACTTCTTCCTTATGGGAGGAACATGTAACTGTACTTGCTGAAACCAAAGAACACGAGTCCAGTTCTACTACTCCCAATGCGGAGACTGAGGCCTTCCTTCCATTTTGGGAAGATTTTACCACCTTTATACAGAAGAGATGCCGAACTTTAGAACTAACTGAATTTAACAAGAAGCAGAAAACGCCAAACAAGGTTACATCCTTTTCGCGACCTAATCGCAAACCCCTAGGTTGAATTCCTTACCAGTTGATCAGGCTATCGAATGTCCATTTTGTCCTCATCATTGTCAAGGAGCTACAAAATGCTCCACCTTTACCGCCAAATCTTTAAATGAGCGATACATTCTCGCAAAATCTCTCAACTTATGTTTGAATTGTTTACGGCCAGGGCACGGTTGCCGCACTTGTAGCGCAAGCAAGTGCAGGCAATGTCAACGTAACCATCAAACTTTGGTTCATAAAGATAATCTAGCGCATAGATTCGTACCACAGTCAAACGCGAATGCAAACGCTCAGTCTCAAGGCTCATTCGTCGCAGCGGGGGGATTCATCAATTCCCTATACACAATCGTTAAATACACAGAGAGCCCCTTCACAAGGCTATTTTTTTGCAACAGGTATTCAATCACCTCAAATGATCACTTCTCAGGAATCAGATATGAGCGAGCCGCAGTCCATTCAACAACAAACCTTGCACACTGGTAACAGTGTCGGTGGTACAATAGGGAACATCTCTAAAAAAACAAGTTATTTTGTCCACAGTCCTAGTTGATGTTAGGGCCGCTAATAACAATTTCGTTACGTGTCGAGATAGCGGATCGCAGCTCAACTTCATAACCGCACGGTTAGTGCAACAATTAAGACTCAAACGCACGCTTACGAGCACAATAATTGCAGGCATTGGATCATCAAGCACAAACTCTAACTTTAAAACTGAGGTGCACATCAAATCGCGCATCAATGAGTTCAGTGCAACAATGGATGCACTCATATTAAATAATATCACTGGTAACATCCCAGTAAATCGCTTTGATATTGACCATTTGGATATATGTACCAAGCAATATCCAAATAGCAGACCCTTATTTTAATCATCCGCAACGTATAGATTTGCTAATAGGCGCGAGCTTATTTTTTGAGCTACTCTCAGTCGGCCAAATGAAGTTAGGAACCCAGACATCGGCTCTCCTGCAAAAAAACTTTGCTCGGATGGGTTGTATCGGGTGAGATCAGCTCGCCATCGTCCTCCAGTTGCTTCCTATCTATCACAGAAAATCTCTCCGACATGGATTCTAAGTTGAATAATCTCGTGTCACGATTCTGGGAGCTTGATGTGTGTAGTCCTCAGAATGCCATATGAAGAAGGAAGAACGAGAATGTGAAGCGCATTTTTTAGAAACTCACCAGCGACTCATTAATGGTCGTTTTGTTGTACGCTTAGAATGAATACTCCAAAATTATATCTGTGCTTAAGAATATGTTATACATTTATTATGTTTTGTTTACGTTATATATTTCTTACTGTATTAGTTTCACTATATTATTTTTTCTGTCTGTGTTAATTTCAACATTGTGCAATGCACCCTATGTTTCCAACAGTTAATTAGGCCTATTCGGCAAAATCTGTTATTCTGTTATGAATCATAAAGATCTCGATCATAAAAGATCTTTTATAAATCGTATTCAGGGTTTCGAACTTTTATGAAAATCTGTTATGAAATTTGTGCAAAAAACATATTAAAATGCAGTCTGAAAAGAGTATATTTTGAATTATTACAAACGAAATAATTGTGTAATAAATACTCTCTATTATGTATTTGTAAACAATTTTGTTAGAAGAAGATTTTTTGATTTGTCTCGGTCACTTGGATTTCGGACACAGAGCTGGTAACAACAACAAAATAAATTTGTAAAACAAAATTAGACATCGCTTTTCGTTATTTGTCTGTTCTTCGTGTGATCTTTTATAAATCGTATTCAGGGTTTCGAACTTTTATGAAAATCTGTTATGAAAGTTCGAAACTTAAAAATCTGTTACGAAACTGTCAAAACAAACCGCAGAGTTTTTTTTATGCATAGACGGTAGGCACCTGATCAAATTTGTGCAAAAAACATATTAAAATGCAGTCTGAAAAGAGTATATTTTGAATTATTACAAACGAAATAATTGTGTAATAAATTCTGGAACATCTTTTTAGGAAAAAGCCTGATATGAACTGTATCCGTAAAAATGTAGTGTCGAGAGAAACTTGAAATAAATAGGTGTCCAACTTTACATCGTCATCATTAGAAATACAATTTACCTGAATTTGAAATGAAATGGTTTTATTCGTGTTTTGTAAATTGTTCCAATCCAATCTAAAGAGCTGAATAAAACTCATACATTAGGAAAATCAAATGGATTACTATATTCTTAGTTCCAGCAAAAGTGATCGGTGTCTTCGTCTAAACCAAAAATATTCATTCAATCATTTTCAATGGTCCGCTTATCCATTAAGTGGGTTGCGGGTATAGGTTGCTCAAGTGGACCCTCCATAGCTCTCGATTCTCCGACATCGTCTCTAAATCATCAAGGGCAATCCTCATACGGGTGTAGAGGAGAGATTATGAACTTTATATAACCATCTCATACTGGGTCTACCTAGGGGATGCCTGCCTGATGATGGTACGGATTCCATAGGACGTCGTGCGATCCTGGTTGGGGACATGCGTTTAACATGACCAGACCACCGAAGCATGGATCGCACCGTCCGGAGAAGTAGCTACTCGACATTGAGTCCCTCGCGAATTAAAGCAAAAGTATAAATTTCAAAATTATTTTCGATTACATACCACTAGTTTATGCACAATTATTACATTTGTCTTCGTTTGTAAACGTTTATTTGTCTGTTCTTGGTGTGGGTTTGCTGCTTTTCTATTGTGGACCTTTTCGGATTATTAAACATATTTTTGGTCCAGATTCGAGCCGGATCTTCAAACCAAATCCCATCAGAAATTTTAGTTTAACACTCTCTACCCAAACCATTATTGTTTCGTCAATAATTTGGAATTTTCGTTAGATATCGAGTAGGAAAATGACCGAATCCTCTTCGTCTTTGGTAGTGCTTCGACTAACACGCGGTCATATCAAAGGTTAGCTGACAAAATTGGCAACCTATACGGATTCAATTAATGATAAAATATCCCTTACGGATCTTAAAGTACGATTTAATAAGGCAGAAGAATTGTGGAGTGAATTCAATGAGACACAAAAATTAATGTACGAATTCGTGGATAAAGAAGGCTACACCGATCCAATGCCAGACTTCGAAGAATTTGAGACTACATTTTTAAATATCAAATCCACGCTTTTGTCGGTAATTAGGGAACGCGAGAAAACGGAACCAAATAAGGATCTCGTATGGCAGTTAGCTTTACAGCAGAAGGTTTTAATTGATACGCTAAACAAATCTATCAAATTATGATAGGCCTCGGGATATTATTATCAGCCATTCAAAGCGTTTATGGAACTACCAACCACCCATTCTTCCAATGTTAATCTTCTGCGCAAAATATCAGACGGAGCTGATGAAATCGTGCGAGGTCTAACGGCTATCAATTCATTAAACAGGGATCCGTGGCTCATTTATGTCTTGATAAATAAACTGGACCCTGATACTAGCCAAGCGTGGTCTGAGGATAACGTAAGTGAGGATTATCCTACCATCGATCAATTGTTAACTTTTTTGGACCGTCGCTGTGAGGCCTTAGAAAGCTGTTAAGAGCATGCACGCTTCGGCTTCACAAAATTGCGCCAAATGTAATGCTGCTCACGGACTTACTCAGTGTCCGGATTTTCTAAGCATGGTACAACATCGCAGAGAATTCGTTAAAACACACAAACGGTACTTCAATTGCTTACGAAGCGGTCATCCTTCGGCACGATGCCAATCAAAATTTCGGTGCAGAATCTACAACACTCGCCACCATAGCCTTGTTCATGACGAATCAATTAACAAAAACCCTAATAGTTCGGCAAATACAAATCAGAGTCAAAGTAGTGAATTTATTCCCCGAAACACCGCCAACAACGCTCTAAATATTGCTACAACTACGATAGTCCTACGACATCATCAGCAGCGCAATACCTCCTCAACAATCATTCGATTAATATTACTCATCATATCCCACAAACGCTATTACCAACTGTTCGGCTGCTTATCGATTCAGGCTCACAGGTATATTTCGTCACTGAGTCATGCGTTCAAAGACTTGGACTCAAACGGTCGTATACCCATCAGCGGTATTGGATCTACCAGCGCTGGCCAGAGGCCTCATTACACTGGTTATTAATTCACGTTGTGATTCCTTCAGTATATCTGACCACAAACTTGCCAACCAATTCGTTTACGATTGACGATTGGGATCATTTGTGTCGATATATTGATAGGGGCTGATAAGGCGTAGGAAATCTTACAAGGAAGAGTCATTCAAAGTAATCGGGGATATCCAATAGCGCAAAAAACTATTTTCGATTGGGTTTTGGCTGGACAACTATCATCCATCAATGAGCCAAGCATTATCTCATACCAGTGCCAACTTGACATCGATTCGATTTTGCAATCATTTTGGACCATTGAGGAGGTTGATCCAAAATCTATTATGTCTTTTGAAGATAAGAAAATTGAGGAACACTTTATTCAAACTCATCGCAGAGATAGGAGTGGGAAATATATCCTCGACCTTCCTTCCAAGTCATCTCCTCGTTTTTCTGACACCTTAAGTGGAGCTATCTCGCAACTCAAATGGATGGAAAGGAAATTTTCTAAAAATGCAGAACTTTTCGAAAGCTACTCTCGGTTCCTAGATGAGTATTTGACACTGGGACCAATGTCAAAAGTTCCGCAATCTGAAGTCGCCAAACCGAACGTCTTCTACCTACCTCATCACGCGGTTTTAAAACCAGAGAGCACGACTACCAAATTTCGCGTCGTGTTCGACGTTGTGCAACTATTTCAAGAGCTGTGGCATCGAAAACTAGATTGGGATGACGAAATTCCCGACCCAATCTCTACACAATGGAGTAAATATCGCAGCGAATTATCGTTGCTCACAAAAATTAAAATACCGCAAACTATCGGCCTCGGCAACGCTTCGTTCCGCAGTTACCTATGCGCGCTACGAACTACCTGATGGTAGCTTCAATACAACTATCATCGCTGCAAAATCTCGCGTAGCTCCGATTAAGCATCTCAGTATTCCCCGTTTAGAGCTTTGCGGAGCACTTCTCCTCGCTCGCCTTCTCGCTGCCGTTCAAAAATCGTTAGGAATTACGTTCACCAATGTCTACGCGTGGTGTGATTCACAGGTCGTCCTATCGTGGCTTTCGTCCCCTCCTCGGAGGTGGAATGTCTTCGTGGGTAACCGTACGTCGGAGATTCTTAGTACCATTCCACGAAACAGGTGGTTTCATGTAAGATCAGAAAGCAACCCCGCTGATTGTATATCCCGTGGAATACCTCCATCGCAACTTCAGGAGCATCCAATTTGGTGGACAGGTCCACATTGGCTGCAAAAAAGTACTGAGAATTGGCCCATAGTAAATGAGTTTGAAGATGACGTATACTGTAAGCATAAAGAAAAAAGGATTACGCAGAAGTCTTATGGTGTCACCCGTGACGAACATCCATTCGAAGAGCTCTCCAAGCGGATTTCGTCGTGGTATACTCTAATCAGAACCATCGCACATATATATCGGTTTATCGCTAGATCTCGAAAGCAAACACAACGGCCTTTATGTCAGTCGATCCAAGACGCAAAATTAAGAGTGATCAAATGGCTGCAGAATCGGTACTATGGCGAGTGTATCGAATACTATCACAAACATGGTTGTTTTCCTAAAAACTCGAAGCTCATTAATCTATCTCCCTTTTTAGGTAATGAAAATGTTTTACGTGTCGGAGGAAGGATCCAGGAAGCCAACATCTCATTTAATGTAAAGCATCCTATAATTATCCCAAAAGGACATACCATAACAAAGCTCATAGTTCTCGATGCCCACGCACGGTTTCTCCATCCCGAAATATCAACGCCTTTTGCTCTACTCCGGCAAGAGTATTGGATAGTGGGTTGCCGGAATCTACTGCGTACAATCACACATGACTGAGTTCGCTGTTTTCGTCAGAGAAAAACGACAATAAACCAACTGATGGGTAATCTTCCCCCACAAAGTATTCAAACTAGCCAACCCTTCGCGCACTGTGGGTGTGTCTATGCCTGTCCAATCAATCTCAAAGTGAAATCGGGTCGAAAATCAGTGTTATCCAAAGGCTATATAGCACTTTTTGTTTGCCTGGTAACAAAGGCAATTCATCTCGAACTAGTGAGTGACCTAACTACAGACGCTTTTCTTGCCGCACTTCGTCGGTTTATCGCACGTCGTGGAAAGCCATCACATCTTTACTCTGACAACGGCACAAATTTTCGCGGATCGGCTCGGTTACTGTCAGAAATGCATGATCTCGTTTTATCGGAGCACCACAATTCCCTGATAGCAGAATCATTAGCGCGCGATGGTATATCTTGGCACTTCATTCCTCCTTCTGCTTTCTGCACCACACTTCGGCAGCTTGTGGGAGGCAGGAGTAAAATCAGTCAAACAACATTTACGCCGAGTTATAGGGACCGACGTTCTGACCTTCGAGCAATTCTACACCCTCTTGACCCAGATCGAAGCGATCTTAAATTCGCGACCCTTGTGCCAAATATCCGATAATGACCTTGACCCACTAACCCCTGCACATTTCTTTTTAGGCGAATCTTATGCTATTATGCTCATGCTCATATTCCTGAGCCAACATTAGACGTACCCACGAATCGGTTATCCTGCTGGCAACTGTTGCAGTGCAAAATCGAAGGCTATTGGAGACGGTGGCAGATGGAATATTTGACATCCCAACAAAACATTTTTGTTAGAAGAAGATTTTTTGATTTGTCTCGGTCAATTTGATTTTGGACACAGAGCTGGTAGCAACAAAATAAATTTGTAAAACAAAATTAGACATCGCTTTTCGTTATTTGTCTGTTCTTGGTGTGGGTTTGCTGCTTTTCTATTGTGGACCTTTTCGGATTATTAAACAATCTGAATACATCAAGCTAGAACATATGGAAAAGATAATAGACGATAGACCCAATACCCATGCCCAGTTATTTTTTGCATCATCAGCCGGTGGTTAAACCTGAAAGCACATCAACGAAGCTAAGAGTGGTGTTTGATGGGTCATGCAAAACCAATCGAGGAAAGTCATGAAACGACTTATTGATGATCGGACCAAAGGTTCAAGATGACGTATTTGAAATCTTATTACGGTTTCGGTTGTACAAATACGCTATAACAGCAGACATAACAAAAATGTATCGTCAGGTACTAGTACATGACGAAGATCAAGGCATGCAATGCTTTCTTTGGCGTGACGACATCAGACAGCATGTACACGCGTACCGTCTTCGCACCGTCACATATGGTACTTCATCAGCATAATTTTTAGCGATTAGAAGCATGAGACAGTTAGCTATATCTAAAACCGGCGAATACCCGATAGGAGCTTATCAAGTCCTAAACAATTTTTACGTTGACAACATGATGACTGGACCCAATTCCATAGAAGAAATTATAGCTATAAAACAGGAGGTTACGGAACTGCTACTAAAAGGTGGCTCCCTTTGCGAAAATGGTGTTCGAATATCGAGGGAATTCTGGACGGTATTGTCAAATTGTATATTACATATATCACCGTACATTCATGTAGACATAAACACGTTATTGCTATTATTTTACACACAAATAAACCTATGTGTATGTACATACTGAATTCTTTTATACGCAATTACATAATGTTCATTCTCGAATAAACCGCAGTTGAGTTAAGATCGGTTTGTCTTTCTTTTTCTAATTACACCCAACAGGTTATGGGCCCAGGTCGCGCGGTCGGAAGTAAATTTATTTAGAGTATTAAAATTACATTATTCGAGAATCTTGTTTTTGATAGATCCTTAAGCTTAGGATTTTTTTTTTGAGAATTTTATCGAGTAGCTAACTTGTAAATCGGTCAGAGTAGAGACGCGTTGAAATGAATTCCGCAAATTCTTCGCACATTAAAAAACTCGACGAGGACAATTACGAGTCCTGGAAGCTTCAGATGAGAAGCATATTAATTTGCAATGATCTTTGGGGCTACGCAAACGGATCAATCCGTCATGAAACCAACGATGAAGTAGCCAGCACTCGGTGGACCAACAAAGATGCAAAAGCTCAAGCAATGATTTTTCTTGGCGTTAAGGAAAGTCAAATGGGCTACATCAAGAAGTCAACAACATCAAATGAGGCATGGACTGCTCTCGAAAAAGTGCATAAGTCAAAAGGACCTACAAAGAAGATCATGTTGTACAGGCAGTTATTCCAAATGAAGAAGCAACATCAGCATAGTATGCAGCATCTTCGCGATTTTCAGAGCAGTGCAGATCAGTTGGAGGAAGCAGGAATTACCATTCCGAAGGAACTACTGTCTATAATGCTGCTGAATACTCTACCAGAGGAGTACGAAAATTTCTGCGTTGCAATAGAAACGAGAGATGATTTGCCAGAAGTAAATACTCTTAAGGTAAAACTATTAGAAGAGGATGCAAGAAAATCACAAAATATAGCAGCGGTTGATGACACAAATACTCATGCATTACTGTCGCAAGAGAAATTTCGTAACAAAAACAACTCAAATTTAACGGCAGGCAAAAAACAACAGCATTTTCAGAGGCAGCGGCAAAAGCCAAACATGAAGTGCTATACATGTGGTAAGATGGGCCACATAGCAAGTGAGTGTCGTGAAAAAAATATGTCGAAAGTAAATAACAGAAGATATGAAAATGCGATGACGTCTGTACTAAGCGTAGGAAACGATGACACGTATAACATTGGATGGTGTCTAGATAGCGGAGCAAGTGCACATATGTGCAATGACAAGAGTAAATTCTTCAAATGGGATAATGAAGATCGTTCAAAAATTAAAACTGCTGGTAACGAAATCATGGAAGCACATGGAAATGGAAGTGTTCTGATAGTGGTAAAATCATCAGATGGTGAAGCTGTAAGTGTCAAGTTGCGTGACGTGTTGTATATACCAACACTACGACATAATCTGTTATCAATTTCACAAGCTACGAAAAACGGATATTCATTTTCGTAGACCGTGCTACTGTGCGAAGATGTGACAAAACTGTTCTTTTTAGAGCAACCAAAAAGGGAAAACTATATATCGTGGAAGAAGAAAAATCCATAGGAGAGGCGCTAATGTGTATACCAAAAGATTATTCAGATTTAATCCGATGGCATCAACGACTTGGCCATTTAAACTTCAAGCAATTAAAAATGTTAAAAGGCGATAATCTGGTCAGTGGAATAAAGGACAAGCTTTCTGATGTAAATGTGAAATGTGCAGTGTGCGAAAGGGGTAAAATTTGCCAAAAACCGTTTAACTCTTCAAATCAACTTGACGATGAGATTTTGGGAACCGTGCATACTGATATCTGTGGTCCTATGAACGTCAAATCATTGGGAGGTGCTCGATATTTTGCAACGTTCATCGATGATAAGTCGCGTTATGTAGAAGTTGTTGTTTTAAAAGCTAAAGGTGAAATTTTGAGCGCTTTTAAAAACTTCAAATTGCGAGCAGAACGTCAAACAGGCAAGAAAATCAAACGCATTCGGAGTGATAATGCCGCAGAATACCTGTCAGCGGAATTCAGCGAAGTTTTACGAAAGGAGGGTATAAAACGGCAGCTAACTATCCCACACACTCCACAGCAGAATGGGGTTGCTGAAAGGTTTAATCGAACCCTTTTAGAGATGACCAGGTGCATGCTGATTGAAGCTGAACTTCCAAAGTACCTATGGGCAGAAGCTGTTACTGCTGCTGCATTTATCCGCAACAGATGTCCCACAAGTACACTAGGACATCGAACGCCTTTGGAAGTATGGAGCGGTAAAAAGCCATATTTAGGTTTTCTTCGATCGTTTGGAAGCAAGGTTATTGCGCTTCAAAAGGGACCTGGAAGGACAAAGCTTGATCCTAGAGGAAAAGAGTTTCGCTTGGTGGGATATTCCCAAGAGTCTAAAGCATATAGGCTTTGGGACCCTAATACCAAAAATGTAACGAGGAGCAGAGATGTAAAATTCTTTGAGGAGATAAATCTCAAGAACTATTCATTCGGCGACAGTTCACTACTGGATATTGAGGGAACCACATTATCCTACGATGACGTTGAACCTGAAAAACTCGAAGAAGTCGAAGAAAGCAGCGATGAAGATGTCATAACCATGTCGACACCCAAAGAGGAGAAACAGGAGAAGTCAATCGTGGATCTCAATTCCGATGCTGAGTATGAGGATTCATACTCTGAAATGATGATGACTCTTAGATGTGGAAAGAAAATTTTTACAAACGAGGTAAATTTTGTAACTAACAATGAACTAATTGAGCCTTTATCTTTCAAGGAGGCCATGAGTAGCAGTGACCGTTCGATGTGGGCTGAGGCGATGAACTCTGAGCTGATGTCTTTAAGCAAAAACAACACTTGGGTGCTCGTTAACCGACCAGTGAACAAAACCGTACTAAGCAACAGGTGGGTGTTTCGAATTAAGCGGAAGGAAGATGGGACCATCGACCGTTATAAGGCGAGGCTTGTTGCCAGAGGCTGCGAGCAGAAATTGGGCATAGACTACGATGAGGTCTTCGCTCCGGTGGCGCGCTATGAAACCATTCGCGCACTATTTGCTGTTTGCGCTGCTAACAACCTTCATCTGCATCAAATGGATGTAATCACCGCATACGTACAAGGGGAGCTGAACGACGAGATCTATATGGAACAGCCTAAATATCCGGGGAACGAAAGCAGTCATCAGAAGGTGTGCAAACTCCTACGTCCGCTTTATGGGTTGAAACAAGCCGGACGACAGTGGCATAAGAAACTGGATGAGTTTCTGAAGAAGTTGGGTTTCAAGCAAGCCATGTCAGATGCATGCTTGTATATGAAAAACGACAAACACGGAACCATCATCATCGTCATATACGTAGACGACTTATTGATTGCGTCAAACAACTTGGAGCTCTTGGGGAGGACGAAAACAAATCTAGCGGCGACGTTTGAAATAAAAGACTTGGGAAAAGTGAGAAGCATTTTGGGAATACACGTTGACAGAGAAGGAAGTACCGGGAAAATTGAAATTAGTCAGAGAAGTTATATAGAAAAATTACTTGATAGATTTGGTATGGCTGATGCGAAGCCGGTTGCGACGCCTATGGACTCCAGTCAAATGGTCAACAACTACAACCCTGGAGCAGAGGATATTAAGACGGTACCATACAGAGAGCTTGTTGGATCTCTCATATATCTTTCAAATGCCACTCGTCCAGATATTGCTTTTGCGGCCGGTTTTCTTAGCAGATTCTGTTCTAATCCAACAAAACTTCACTGGATTTCTGCGAAGAGGGTCCTTCGGTACCTTAAAGGAACCATCGATTTCAAACTAATATACCGTAAAACAACCGAAGAACTTATTGGATATGTTGATGCCGATTGGGCCAACGACGTAGCAGACAGAAGATCGTGCTCCGGATATTTATTAATTCTAGCAGGAGGTCCCATTTGCTGGAAGTCCAGGAAGCAGAAATCCGTGGCGCTGTCTACGATGGAAGCGGAATATATGGCGCTTTCCGAAATTACGAAAGAGGTCATACATGCGAGAAGGCTCTTGTCCGAAATGGGTCTCAATAAGGTAACTAAATATCCAACTAAAATATTCTGCGATAATCAAAGTGCTATCGGATTATCGAAAGATACTGTACAGCATGAAAAATCTAAGCACATAGACATACGTTATCATTTTTCACGTGAGGCACAGCAAAATAAAGAAATCAAAATAGTTTATACCCCCACTTGTGAAATGATCGCGGATGTTCTAACAAAACCATTAGATAAAGACAAAACATATGAATTGTATCAAATTAGAGAATTGAAAAATTACTATAATTTTTAATATTAATACATTTGTTTTGATTAGTCTACAATATTTTTTTTAACAATTTTGTAATATAAAAACAAATATACTTAATCAATCAATCAAATGTACGTTGATAGAGGGAGTGTCAAATTGTATATTACATATATCGCCGTACATTCATGTAGACATAAACACGTTATTGCTATTATTTTACACACAAATAAACCTATGTGTATGTACATACTGAATTCTTTTATACGCAATTACATAATGTTCATTCTCGAATAAACCGCCGTTGAGTTAAGATCGGTTTGTCTTTCTTTTTCTAATTACACCCAACAGGTATCAAACCAGAAAACAAAGAAAAAAATCCTAAAAATTGACGATAACGATGTGATACGGGTGCTGGGACTACTTTGGAGTCCCGACACGGACAACTTCTCTATTAGTTGTTTTAGAAATTGTTCAAATACATGGCTTTTGTGATGATAGTATGCGGGCATACGGAGCATGTGTCTATTTTAGTGGTTTATTTCCAGATGGAAGAGGGAAATACGCTTGGTTTGCGCAAAATATAAAATCGCACCAATCCTCTGTGAATCGTTGGCACGCTTGGAACTATCGTGTAAAACGAAACTAGTACATTCTCGATTGTTCCGGTTGGAGTATAGAATATTCGAGAATCTTTAGTGGCGAGTATAAAAAGGGTCGCGAAATCAGACGAGAGACAGTTTATTTTTAAACCGTGTAAAATAAAGTTCGAAAAAGTATCGGTAGTGTTGTAAAATAAGTGGAAAGATTGTAATAAGAGGAAAAGTTGATTTTAAGTGATATTCAGGCCTATTCGGCAAAATCTTTTATCCATTTTTCCTGTTATTCTGTTATGAATTTCCATACAAAAGTTTGAACTGTCAAAAAATCTTTTACGATCTCCAGAATTGGTATTCTGCGTGCAAAAATCTTTTATGAAATCTGTTATAAATCATAACAGAATAAAAGACAGCATTTTGTGACTTTCATCATAAAAGATTTTTATTAATTAGAAAGTTTTGGATTGAAAGGGATAATCTATATAATTTATGGTCAACGAAATGTTTAGAAAAGAAGACAAATGTAATAATTGTGCATAAACTAGTGGGTTTGTAATGGAAAATAATTTGGAAATTTATATTTTTGCTTTAATTCGCGAGGAACTCAATGTCGAGTAGCTACTTCTCCGGAGCGGCCCATGCTTCGGTGGTTTGGTCATGTTAAACGCATGTCCCCAACCAGGATCCCACGACGTCCTATGGAATCCGTACCATCCTCTATGTAGACCCAGTATGAGATGGTTATATCAAGTTCATAATCTCTCCTCTTGCCGTATGGGGATTGCCCTTGATGATTTAGAGACGATGACGGAGAATCGAGAGCTATGGAGGGTCCACTTGAGCAACCTATACCCGCAACCCACTTAATGGATAAGCGGACCATTGAAAATGATTGAATGAATTTTGTTGGTTCAGACGAAGACACCCACACCGATTACTTTTGCTGGAACTAAGATTAAATAGTAATGCATTTGATCTTCCTAATGTGCGTTTTACTCGCTACAATTATAATGAACAAATTGGAACAATTTACAAAACACGAATAGAACCATTTCATTTCAAATGCAGGTAAATTGTATTTCTAATGACGATGTAAAGTTGGGTATTTATTTCAAGTTTCTCGCGACACTACATTTTTACGGATACAGTTCATATCAGGCATCAATAGGAACACATTTTTCGTTTATCGCAGCCCAGTACATCGAGATCGATTCAGTTGGTTACTGATTTGAAATAGAGTTTTCTAATTGCATTTTGCTGCATGTAAGAGCAATATACTTCTTATTGCCTCGTCGTGGTTTTTTGTTGTCTTTTTCCTAAAAAAGATGTTCCAGTATTTATTACACAATTATTTAGTTTGTAATAATTCAAAACATACCTTTTTCAGACTGCATTTTAATATGTTTTTTTGCACAAAATTGATCAGGTGCCTACCGTCTATGTATAAAAAAAAAAACTCTGCGGTTTGTTTTGACAGCTTCGTAACAGATTTTCAAGTTTCGAACTTCCATAACAGATTTTCATAAAAGTTCGAAACCCTGAATACGATTTATAAAAGATCTTTTATGGTCGAGATCTTTTATGATTCATAACAGAAAATTCATAACAGAATAAAAGATTTTGCCGAATAGGCCTAATTGTCTTGTAATAAAAGTGATTTATTAAACTTGGCTAGATTTTACTTTACTGTCCATTCGAAAAAAAATCTATTTTCTGTTCGTTCCGATTGACTTTAATGCGCAGAGCTCATATATGAAAAAAAAAGTTGGCGGTCTCTTACCGTTTGGGCGTGGCACGCCCCCAAAGTTCAAAAAATACCATATAAAATAGTACCAAAATTTCAGGCATGGAGTGTCCAATTTTTGTAAAATTAATTTTTTTATATTCCCTAAATGTGCAGTTAACTTATAAAAAAAGTTTCATCAAAATCGGATCATAAATACCGGAGATATAAAATAATAAAAAAACGCATAGTTTTTGGCGGTCAAATTAAGCAAACAACATAATAAAAAA